>JAFBJS010054510.1:112032-237452 GCA_016785265.1 Paraplagusia blochii | reverse complement strand
CATTCCCGAGAGCCAGAAAAGTGACGCCCTCAGCAAGAGTCAAAGAAAACAGAAATCAAAAAAAAAAACTAAGAGGTAGAGGTGGAAGTCAGGAACTAAAGGAGCCTGGATCATAAAGCACACAGAAGGGAGAGAAAGGATACAGCCACGTTGTGCGTGAGATGCAGACTGGTGGAGATGGCCGACAAGTTGGGACAGAAACTGCAGACAAAAAAAAAAAAAACAAAGTGGGGATTAAAGCGAGGAACAATTCACAAAACATGTCTTTTTCAATGTTCTTTGTTTCGACAGACAATTTTTTATCATTCACTCGAAATGCTATTACAAGTTTAATACAACATGAACTACTCTGCAAACAATCACCATAAAATCAGTCCAAAGCACATAGTAATTTATATAAGCATAGACTTTTGAATGACTTCCTCAACAAGGTTGCTCATGTTGCCAGGAGTAGAGTGACATTTTACACTTGAGGTGCTCTGGTGAAAGAATACATCTTCCCGACAGTGGGACAAAAGATGGAAATGGAGTGTATTGACGTTGTATTAAAGTCACAATAATTAAATGGAGGATGGGATTATTGGGCACATAAATCTCAGACTTGTTTATTATTTTGACGTGTTTGAATCAGTTGACAAAACCAGTTCAAAGATTGTTGTTTCTTTTCTTTCCTGTCCTTACTCCACTACGTAAAAACGAAACTATATCAGCACCTTTATTAAAGGTCTATACGCTTAACACAAAGCACAACAGAAGCATTCGTCCCCGGCTGGACATTTGGAGCCTGCACTGTAATCAAGAGCTGAAACTAATGAGGAGAATAATGTCCGTGTCACTCCAGTACATCCATTTAACACTAAAGAGAACACATGACACACTCGCGTTCACAGAAGATGAAAGATACTTACAACTTGGATGCAGAGAGTCCAAGTAAAACAAATAAAATGAGCAGCCATATGACCTAGAGAGAGGAAGAAGACAATTGGAGATGCTCTGATTCTTTCTTAATGCGTTTGAACTATATAAAAACAATAATGTTTCACACACAACAAATGGGATGAGACCTAAATGAAGGGGGGCTTTGTTGGAAAACAGAAAAGTCATTGTTTCTACATCTACAATGCTGATCCTTTATGTTAAAAATGATACATAATGAGAACTCAGAAGGAGTCATTGTTGTGTAAAAAGTGGAATAATAGTGGCCATGAGTCAGAAGTTTAATCATCTACTACTACAACATCATCCAACCATCATGCTGCTGAACCACAGACCTAATTCCACTTAGAAAAGTCACAAACAGAGAGGGAACCTACACAGATAGTGATGGTGAGAGGTATGAAGTTGTAAGGCAGCAGACAGAAGACCAGCTGGAGGTAGTTGATGAAGCCACCCTCCATGGAACAGTCTAGTGTGTTCTTCACAAACGTACATGCGTTGACAGGACTCTGGTTCATCACCAGATCACACTGTAAAACAATCATTTGTACATTTACTTTTTGTAACCCTGTTGTTGAAGAGATTTGTTACAAAAGACAATAGTTATAATCTAAAAAAAAACAGATGTGCTAGATATTGCATTAGCTGGCATTTATCTATTAGAATCTGGGAATTCCTCAAAGCATATGTGCCAAACTTATGGCCCGGGGGCCAAATGCGGCCAGCAGAATCATCTTTTATGGCCTACAGAAGCGTATAAAGCTTCTTAACCTGATGAATTTAAAGTTGTATTACCCAGCAAAGAATATAATTATGTAAGATATTAACGTGATAATAATCTCAAATATTACTTTAGGTGTGGATAGAAAATATCTTACCAGTACTTCATCTTAAGTTTTTATCAGTTTGTTATTGTGTTGCAAGCTAAACATGCTTGCATTTTGTTTTTCAATTAAATGTAAGGTGACTTTGGGACAATTTAAGATTTTTGCTAATTCTGAACTTTTTAAAGTTTTGGTGTTGTCCCATACTATTTATGAAAATGTCTCATAAATTGATGTTTAATAACTCAAGGGGTTGGAGTTCAACCATTCAGTCTTTTGTGTCTCAACACATCTGTTATTAGTAAGAAATCTTGATTTCCCCTTTTTATTGTAAATGCCCACTGAGGAACATCAGCAAGTTCCCCATGAGCTTTTGCTTTTAAAATCAGGAACTGGTCTCATTCTGATGTTCTATCACATTAGTGGTTTACAGTCAGTAAAGAAAACAGGTCAACAGTGATTCTGCATGGATATAAGGTTGGTGTTCTTTGGTTTGAGTGGGTCTCTCCGCACAACTCTAGTCCAACATCTCTAAGGATAAGGAGTTTCAGCTTTGGCTCTTCTAAAATGAGTTGCTTCCCAAATTGATATATACATTTTTAAATGTCAGTTTTAAACTTTGGGATTAAATTGGTCATGGGGATGGGTGAGAAGACAGATTAATCTAAGATAGTGAGTTATGCATAAACACTATAAGGACTCATTTTAGCCAATCCTATGCAATATATTGAGTAAATTGGGCATTGAAGGAAAAATATAAACTAGTAAAATAATTTATACACTTCACTTTGGCTCGGAGCCAATGCCTCGTGGAATTGTAGGGTTCTCCTCCTAGGCAAGATTGAATCCCAATTAGGATAGTTGGCTCCTTCCAGTGGGCTCAACACCTGGAAGAACATTCTAGAGGGGTGCAGTGTGATTTGGGTGCCGGTTGTGGAGACTGCTGCCCTGCGCCCCGGTTACGGAGCAAGAGAATGGCACCATGGTAATGTAATGTGCCACATTTTAATCACTAAGCCACCACTGCCCTTAAAAAAAACTACAACTAAAACCACTGGTCCTTGCATGGCTGTATAGACTGTCTTAATGGCACTTTTTTTTCCCTCAGGTTGAGCCAAATCACTGAGGTGTGCAGAATGTGAATGGCCTGTTAAACTGACCAGTCATAAAAGCACATATAAAGCTATATACTTGTCTGCTTTACTTCTACCATAACTGCTTTTTGCTGACCAATCACGTGACAAGGAGGAAAAACCTGCTGACCGCCTTATCAAGACACATATACCCATACACACACCTGCACATTCATACACAGACACACACACACATGTTGAGTATATATACTGTGTGTGTGTGTTTACCTCATCGTTGTTGCTGTTGTGAAACATTTTGACTGACGTTTACTGCGCGGTCCCTCCTGCTGATGATCTGCTCACTGACACAACCTGTTCTTCTCTGCTGTGGAAACGTCAACACCAGAAGAAGTGACAACGGAAAAATGCCAGCATTTAATCCAAACTGACTTTATCCAGAAGCCACTCCATTGTGCTGCTGCGGTGACAGGACGGGAGTACTGGCAGAGACGGTGTCGACCTCGTCCTGAGGATAAAGAAAATCGTAATAAATTAAATCTAAATCGTCCAGGCGGTTGTTGGTTTAGCTGCAGATCCAGTCTGAACAACAGCGTCTGTGAACGTGACAGTGTTCACTTTCTATGTTCTAGTACAGTGTAACAGAGACTACCAGACTACCAACATAAACTCCGCCCAGTGTTTTCACATCCAGAACCGTGATGCTTTCACGGGCCACTCGTAAAGACTAAAGCGAATAAAGTGCATTCAAACTTTTTACATTTTTTAACGGCGGCATTAATTTAGAATTTATTCGGATTTCTTTACAGGGCTGGTAAATAAAACAAAATAATGACTTACCGTGTAGAAAAGGAGCTGTGTATTTAAACAAGGTTTAAAGCAATAGGTTTTTATTTATTTTTTATATTAACACATGTTTTTCTGCATCTGTAAAACAAAATATATACGTACAATCTACACGTATATAACAAGTTATAACAACAATTACATTGAAATGTTACAGTGTTTTTTATCACACTTGATAATCCACAGAAAACTGTTAAAGTCATGAATTTTCCCCAGTTTTAGAATTTGATCTGCTTGTTCTCAGCTTCTTGGTATTGTCCGTCACACACCAGTGCAGCATCAAGTGCTGCAGCGTGGGGTTCATAGCAGCCTTTGAGTTGTTTACTCAACACTAGACAGAGATCTTGTTCACTCCACCTGGAAATCAATATTGAAAAATGCACCAGATGTTGAAAAGATAGCCATGAAATGATGCTTAAAAATAGCTTCGAAATTTGTTAACCTGATAGCAGCGTAGACGTCAGAAGAAACAGCTTCTTTCCAACAAGCATGGTCAATGAGAAGGGCTCCTAAGCACATTTAGAAAGTACGTTAGGTTCTACAAAATTAACTAAATGTCAATATAATCATGTAGGTGCTTGTTTGGAACCTACCAGCATAGATGCGGGCCAGGCTGTATGACAGGTCTCTGGCTGCCAGTTCCAGGTAGCTTGGTGATTTTTTTGCTGCTACTTCAACAAACTTCTGCAAGTCGGAGAGAGCGCCATCTACAGCATTAACTGCCGAACTCAGAGAGGAAACACTGGATGCACCTGCAAGAAGTGCCTGCAAGGAGAGCAAAGCAGAAGCATAAAAAAATCCTAACCTCAGTTGTGCTGCATCTTAGATTACAGACTTGTTTACAAAGATTTTCGCCTGACTTGACTTCTTACCTTAACGTGGGAGATGTAAGCGTGAAGAACCATCCCTGAGCTCCGAGCTATACCACGCAGCACATCCAGAGAAAGAATATTAGTGGTTCCTTCCCATATGCTTAAAACCTTGGGGTAATTAAGAATCAACAAAAGGTCAAAGTGAATTTATGAATCAGAAAAAGTTGATTAATATATATTTTTTTAATATTCTTCTTCTTCTTATTAATAATCTTACTTGTGCATCACGGAGCAGTGTGGGGAGCCCAGTATCTTCAATGTAGCCCTGTCCTCCAAAACTTTCCAATCCCTCTGAAACCACTACCACAGCCTGGTTAAGTATGAAAAGTAAATAACTGGTTAGTTATCTTAAGTTAAACAAATGGTAATTCTATTAGTATAGATAACCCATGCACTGCATGTCACTGGAGCTCCTTTTCACATCCATCACTGTGAACTCTACTCACTGTACTTACTTAACTGACTGTCACTCTATTCCTGCAGGCAATCTCATTGCCTTGATTTACAAAACTCTTACTGTCAAAACTCCATAATATCTCCAAACACTTCTCAACTTTCACAAATCATCTCGCAGTCTTTGCACTAGTAACTTAATTAATCTCCATGTGCTCAAAGCATGACTTCCTTTGGTCGCTCCTCCTTTCAATTTTCTGCTGCAAATGATTGGAATGCCCCACAACAGACAATCAAACTTGCTTCATTTATCCCAATCTCCACCTTCAAAAACTCAATCTAACGGATACAAGAGCATCATTGCACATACTGATTGCTTTCCACTAGTTCTGTCATTGTCTCTTCAATTTGTAATGTTGTGTTACCCGTCTTTACTTGTATCTATGCCTCTGTTCTCTGCCATATTGCTGCCTCTTTGACAGGTCGTCATTGTAAATGAGAAGATGTTCTCCACTGACTTACTTGGTTAAATAATTAAAAGTAAAAATGCACCTGCTTCCCAGTGTAGAGTTTGACCACAGGTGTGAGCAAACGCAGAAGGTATGAATCAAGCTCTGTTGCCACACCGCTTTCCTCTCTACCCAACAGTCGGCACACTTCCATCACCAGCAGGAAGGCACCACGAGTCTCCACCTGTCAAAGCAACAATAAGGCAAATAGAAATCAATGTACAGCATCATTCTGTAAGTCTTTGGCCACCTGACATCTTACCTCCATCCTAGCAAGAGTTTGCATGTGCAGTGGGTGGTTTTTAAGAAATTTTCCAAAAGCAGAGCGTCGAGTGGCGTAGTCCCGAGCCAACTGCACCACTCTGTAGAAAAATGAACAGGCAATTTGTCTTTAACAGATAAGTTATTATTATATTCCTTGCAGGTATTATGAGTTGTGTCCTGCCTTCTCATTGCAGCTGCTGCAGCGACGCTGTTGTGGATTCTGGTGATTGTCAGCATGTTGGCTATGGAGGCCACACCTCTGCCTTCTTCTGACAGCTTTTGAAGAAGAAGAAGAAAATGGTGTCATGGATATAAATTGCAGAATAGAATAATTAAACATGAACAGACATTCTAGGTTTCTAGATATGTGGGAAAAAAAAAGTGAAGATCCTGACCCTGTATGCCGGAAGTCCGTCAAGCAGTAACTCAGCAGTTGGCATCTGTCTTGTACCCAGTTTGTCCTTCAGTCTCTGAACTTCTATGCCCTTCAACTGTCCTCTCTCATCTCTACTAACCTCTGCATAGAACAGAGACAAACCTTTGCTACCCTGAAGGACACACAGACACCAAACAAAGCAGTTAATCCACAGTTAGCCTGGCCGGTATATTCATTTTTGGAACCAGGTTTGTGTGAGTATTAAAAACAAGGTATTACTGGTGTAGTGGCACCGTTTCTGTCCTGCACTCTGGCCAATGTGAGAGTCATGTCAGCATCAGTGGCAGAAGTGAACCACTTGAAACCATAAAGTCTGTATGAACCATTGCCTTGGGGAACAGCCACTGTCTCTGTGCCATTAGCTGTGAACAAACATGCAAAAAAAAAAAAACATTACACAACAACATTTCTTGTTGTACATAATGAAACCTAAAAATAAACTGAAGCCACATCTCTGACAAATCCATTGTCAGTACAATATAAAAATTCACTCTGGTTAACACATGACCAACAAGTCTCACATCTCAATCGAAAGAAACGTTAAAAACGTTAAAAAGAATCCATGAGAAAATGTCTTTTTTACAAGTGAAACCAATTTTGTATTTGAGAAATTCAGCAAAAAATGGACAAACTTGAACTGAAGAAAGAGTTCCTGCTCATGGAGGCTGGGCTCTGTCGCAAGGTTTGCATCAAAACACAACCATAAGCACAAAACAACTGTGATTGTATGAGTGTTCAAACATAAGAAGGGTGTGGGAAAATATTTTGACTCTAGTGCCTTAGTTGGAACTTAAATTTGTTACAGGGGTCTGGGTCAGGAGCAGGTAGATTGAGCATTTGTGTGAATTTACATATATAGAGGCTAAAATGCTTATTGAGGAATTGTTTATATTGCAGAGGAAAGGCAGAAGGATAATGAGAAAATAACTTTAAAGTATGATTTTGACAAGTTTTGCAAGCCATATCAAGAAGCCAAACGGGCCTCATCCAGCCCCTGGGCCTTAGTTTGCCCAGGTCTGCTTGACATTGAATAATACAAGTCTGGACACATGTCCACATATAAACAAATGTCAGTCTCTACTGACCTACATCAGATCCTCCCTGTCTTTCTGTCATCCACTGTCCTGACGTCCAAAACTGGTCTGGCTGACGAGATGTCAAACGACTGTAGGCGTCATCTACTGGCCATGAAACACCTATGGACTTCACATACAGTCCAACATTACACATTAACACAATGGAAATTATTATTCTGATAATGCTTGTTATTGAAGCGCAAAATATGTTCACAAGACATAATTCCTAGAGTGTGTTTGAGTTTTTCTATCCTACCTGAATAACTTTAGCTGCACCATCAGTCATGGCCAGAGGACAGGTGTACAGACCAGAGGACGGGGAGAAGATGTACAGTTTGCTCATTTGATACACACGACTAGAAAAAAAAACATACACACTTTCAATAAAAACTGAAAATACAGTTTACTTTATGATAAAAAAAAAAATCAAAAAGCTGTGTGACCTCCACTCTCCTAATGAACGCTCATAGCCGATAGCTACGAGTCCTTCTTCTGCTGACAGATCTTTCATGCGTTTCCAGGCTGGTGATGTGACGATGTGGTCAACTCTTTGTCCCCAGGAATCAAACTGTTTCAATTGTGGTTGGTTCATTTCACACTCTCTTCCCCAACTGTTCACTTCATTTGCCACTCTCTGACCAAATGCAGACAAGTCTGAGACAACAGCCTAGAAGTACAAGAAATTGTTGTTGAGCATTTTTGACATTATTAACCTTTTTGGAAGAAATACATCTCAGAAATAGCACTCTCATTCCTAAAGAGAATCTCAGCATCTTTAACTCTGTCACCCCCAGAAGACAGGAGGCAGAGTTGGAGGTGAAGGAGTTTGAGATGCTCAGATTCTTTTTAGGAGAGACAAGGACGGATAGGATCAGGAGTGGTGTGAGTAGAGGGACAACACAGAGAGGAAGGTTTGGAGAATAAGCCAGAAAAGCCAGAGATAGTTTGGACAGAGGAGGGACAGTGGATACATCGGTAGAAGAATGATCCTAGAGACAGAGCTACCCGGTAGGAGACAAAGAGATTTATGGATGCAGTGAGGGAGAACATGGCCGTAGATTGAGTCAGAGGTGAGGATACAGAGGACAGGGAGAGATGGAAATTGTTGACCCCTGAAAAAGGGACAAGCCGAAAGGAGAAGAGGAAGGAGTTATAAAAAAGAACTGTCTGGAACCTCAGCTTAAATAAAAGATAAGCATTTCATTATTGCAGTTCTAGTAAAAACAACACATTGTACAAGGTGTCTGCACATACAATACAAAGACTGCTACAACAAAATATTAAGAAAGTTACTTGGAAATCAGTTTAGCAGTAGTACAGTTGTTTTAGTAACTGATATCGAGGTATTCCAATTATAACCTACAGTAACTGTTGGACTTACCTTGCTAGGAAGGTGTCTCTTCAGGTATGCTCTGAGCAAAGCGTCCTCTGTAAACGGATTCCTCAGCACAGGCATCTGCTGAAAAAAAGTTCCTACTTTGGCTCTGGAGAAGGGCAACGAGCCTTCAGTCTCCCAAGAGTGTTCTTCATCACGCCTCTTTACACCTGCGTCAGCTTCACTTGCAGACCTGATGTGGACTTTACGGTGAGAGACACCAAAACAAACCCTGCTGCAGCTAACACTAACAGCAGTGTGTTTTAGGAGGGCGACTGAAGAAAACATGGCTCAGGACTCACGATCTAAGGTGAGAAATCCAAAACATTAGAAATTTTGATAAACATATTTGAGAAATATATGCTCCGTGTTATTCCAGTTCACCAGTATCTTATTCTAGCATAACAGACGCAGTAAAATCAGGTCAAAGTTTATTCAGCGTTGTTTTTTAACTTCAATGTATTTTCATTGTGTTATTTATGCACACTTTTTCAAAATATTTGATTTGAAAGTCGTCCAAAACACGAGTCATTACTTTTGCTCAGAACTACAGCTAAATGTGTGTTTATTCTGCAGTAAACAGCAGCTAACAGGCTAACAACAACTACATCGACGACGACGAAACTTCCGCTTTCTTCCTGCGGACATTCACCGAACGTCTGATAATTGTATGAGATTAACTTGAGAAGAAACTGAGCAAAATCACCTGCAGGTAAATACATGTAATTGGCATAACGCTCTTACCCCAATTTACCCCGCTGCGTTAGCCACAATAAAAGCACACTTCCGTTTTCAAAATAAAAGTCCACGTCTGTCGCAAAATGACTAATTGTATTATACACCAAGTATGCATGGGTACTGTACCTGAGGGAAGACAGTTAGAATATATATTTTTTTTCTTCTATAAATATTACAGAAAAATATTTTTTTTGCAACGTTATTGGGGTACAGTTAAAAACATTCTGTTCTGTGGGCAGTCTTTGCCACAATTCATTTATAAGACAACTGTGGAATGAGGAAGGAAAGCAAAAACTCATTGTCATCCACACCACTGCACACAACAGATCCTTTGCATTTAATCCATCACCAAACTGAACAATGGACACAGCTGAGTAAGTGGGGTGGTGGTGCCACGATTAGAGCACCTCAGTGGTAACATGGCAGTAGGCAGATTCAAACCTAAAAACCCTCTGGACCTGGTGCCACTAGGTTGAGAAAAGGTAGATGAGCAATTTTTTTTGAAAATTCCAGGTAGAATTTTGAGAATTACTGAGTAATAAATAAATTAATTAATTAACTTGTAACATTTCACAACATATTACAAATAAATCCTCCCTACAAACATAAATCGAATGTGTTGCAGAATCAGTTTTATTGATGTAGGTAAAGAGTTGTCAAAAATACAGAATTATTTGTTCTAAATTGAACAGAACTGACTTAAAGCATGCATCGTTGAAGGAAAAAAGACTTAGAAGACAGGATAAAAAAAAGTCACTGAATCTATTTAAACACACATCTCCATTCCACTAAGGTGTTGTTTTCTTTCTTTCAAAACAAACAAAAAGTCCTAATGGTTTGAAAGTTATTACGCATACTGATAAAACCCAGTAAGAAATGTTTGTTTTTTGGGTGATTTGCATCATCCAACAATAAAAGATCTTCCTGGTCCTGCTTAGAAGAAGACCATGGTAGAGAAGTGTTGTGAGGCAACACTTTGTGTAAAAAAATAAAATAAAAATGTTTAGGCAAATATAGCAGCGTGTTGCTCAGCCCACATAAAGTTTTTTTTTTAAACGCTTAAGTCAAGTGTCCAAATCTCACATGACAATAAAAGAGGGCAAATAAGTGTAGTGTTCAAACAGATGGCTACAAATTAAGTTGGAGTTCGCACAAACCTAGAAAACAGTTAAAGGTCGGTCAGGGCAGCCAGGCCTGAATACACAACGACATAGGGTTTTGTAGCATATATGTATATAAAAAGGACTAAAATAAAATTGTCAAGCCTGTAGGAGTTACTTGTCCAGGACACAGAACCATTAGAGAACATTAAATCAAGAGAATAGTGCTGCTGTTGAAACACTGAGAATAAATCAATGATTAAATGTATTATTCATTATCTAACATTTCAAAAGAGTGATGTTAAAAATACACCCAAAAATGTCCTCGTGAACACCTGTTAGCATAAGTCAACTCTATCCATAATGAAACTTGAAATCTGTTAATGTGGATGTTCTCTTGCTTTTAATATTTTCCTTTTGTCTTTTTAATCACCCTTGGTCAGAAGATCCTCTATGTAGGCGTCAAGCTCATCATCTGTGTTTATGTCAATGTCCTAAAAACAAACACAAAGACAAAGATTTTTTTCCACCGCTCTCATAAAACGTTAGAAAAACCCTTAATTTCATTTCAAGATACAATACATAGAATCATTGTTACCTCCTGAACTTTCTGTAGGAGCGCAACAATGTTGGTCCGTAGCTTCTGTAGTTTCTCATCTGCCTCCTTCAATTTGACCTCCGTGCTGTGGTTCTTATCCTCCACAGCCTTGGTCCTGGCATCAGCTCTGCTCTGGTAGGAGTTACACAGAGACTGCAGGCCGGATTCATATTGTTGGAAATATTCTTTCTACATGGGCACAGAAGATATAATTAACATTAATAGGAGAAGGTGAATTGTGTTTTGGGCTATGGCAGCTTGCTTTCTCAAAAACTGTTATCAAACATATGTTTTAACGCAAGCATGGGTATGTGATTGGCATATGAGGATATGGATATTTTTTACAGTTTTATGACAGCAACTGCAATATAAATAAAGTCCCTCTATCTATACTGAAATGTGTAGCGCCCTCATGTGCAGCCGGGCCCAAACGTCTCCTGACGTACTTTATCAATTCTTATAACAATAACAAAATATGTTTTCTTCACTTATTTTATATAATTAATATATTTGCTTATATCTTGCTTTGAACTTCAGATGGAATGGCACAAGTTAAATGGATTGAACTCGAAGGTCAGGGCCCCACTGTGTACTGCAAGTGTCCTCTCTCACCAAGGGAAAAGACACCAATTCCTCTGCTGTCATACTGTTGACATCATCTTTGGGAATCCGGAAAGCAGGAGGGAAGAAGTAACGGAGCATTGTCCTGGGGAACAGGAACAGATCAATGAACACTATTTAGAGATAAATGAAAAATAGTAAAACTTCAAGAGCTTCTTCATCTTCATGTACTCTCTTAGTACCTCACCTTAACATTGTCACCAGACTGTCTGTAACCTCCCGACTGGTTCCTGGCTGAGTCGTATCTGGTTCCATTGGTGCCGGACCTTTCTCTGTCTCTTGCTGTGTATCTGGTGTCTGACAGATGGGAGATGGCGGTCGCATCAACCGAACCTCATCGCTGCCCTTAAAGACCCTTTTTAAGAAATATACAAGTGTGAAGACAGACTGTAAATTATTCAATACTACTACAATGTAGCCGTCAAAGGTAAAAAAGAACAAAAGACATTTTACCATCGGTCTTTGGGCGTATTCCGAGGCACGTAGTCAAACTTTATTTTCCAACGAACACTTTGTTTATTCGCCTCCACAGCAATAACTTTGCCAGTGAACCACTCCTTGTTGACCCGTACTTCAACCAGAATACCTTTATCTGTAAAAAAATAAATAATAATAATAAAAGATAATTAAAACTGCTCCAACTGTTCTGTTTCGCCTGCAGTTGATTGAACACTGCTGATAATCATCTCACCTTTTTGGGCATTTCTACTGTCATTCTCTGGCTGAGGAGCCTTGTCAGGTGCCTGTGAAAAAATTATAAATTTGTAACATAAGGTGTGATCATAATTTTTATGAGACGATGTGGTGTTAAAAAGATCAGGATATCTGTTATTGAATACAGTGAAAGCCTCAGAGTGAGATGAGTCGTTGAGAGTGGCATGCTTAACTCCAGAGGAAAAACTAAAAGAAAGACGAATTGTTAGAGCAAATGTCAACCCAACACCTTGATTAGATGCTAATAAGAGTGAGATCAAGGGCAGCCCAGCATTAGTGGAGCATATCAGAGAAGAATGTCCAAGTAAAGCTACCTTATCTTTAGCACCATGCTGTTCAATAGGAAGAGATTTAGGGGCAGGGCTCGCTGTGTTTGGCGTTTGCCGTGTGGGAGGAGACACTCCCTTCCTCGCAGGCTGGAATGTTTTAACCTGTAGGGTTAACAGCACATGGCTCAGGAGTGATGTGTTTGGAAAAATGCTTCTTCAATAAGTTAATATAATTTTTTTTAAACTGCTCTACAGCAGGTTGGAGCTGTATAGCAGTGAACTGCATCCTGATTGGCAAACAAATGTGTCTTTTAGCATCATTAATTTACTGCAGAGAGTTAATCTCTTGTTAAACCAGTGATTCCCAGTTTCTGACTCCCCTGCTTTTTCAGACAGGACTATTTTTCTTACTGAACCTTATTTAATATTGAGACTTCCACAACACTGCTAGTCCCATTAAACCAAATAAACAAATCACTCCGATTGCCTTGTTCAGGCTCAATGAAAAAAAATGAATTGGCCAAGCTGAGTCTTTGAAACAGGTTTGGCATTAAGCAAAGCACAAAGCACTAGTGCGGCTGCAGGTTTTCGTTTCTGCCAACCAGCAGCACTCCTGACTGAGGCCCTTTAAATCAATTGATCTATGTCTAGAGGCGATTGGTCAGTCTCTGTCCTCTGGAACCAAACCCTGTAACCACATGTGGATTCTGTCTGACAACCTGGCTTTCAATGGATCAAGGCCCCCTAGGGTCAATTTGGTAGCCACTCTCTTGACCCCGCGGGTGCTACGGTGATGGGATAAATGCAGAGGCATGATTTCCCGAAGGAAACTCCCATGGGATTGATAGTTACTTAGTAAATGCTGAAATCAATTCACAGAACATTGCTCCATGCCTCAAAAAAAGAAAACAGACTCAGGTAAACAGTCTGGGGTTTGGCAGAGTAGCTGAGAGCATCATGCAATACAGAACTTTCACTTCTTTGTTTTCTCTTGATCTTGATGCATTTCTAGGAAGTGTGTCTAACCTGAAGGCAAAAGAAACAATCTCTCACACGTGAACACCTGCAGGTTTACCTCGTCTAACTTCCCACGTTTCAAAGGCGGAGCCTTCTCCACCATTTTCGCACCAGCTGAGCCTGCCATCTTTGATTTTTTTGTCTGTGGTTCTTCCTCTTCACTCTCCTCTTCTTCTTCATCCTCCTCCTCTTCTTCCTCCTCATCTTCGTCCTCTTCATCACTGTCCTCCACATATCTCTTGCGTTGTCCACTAGCTGGTCCTCTTGCAGGTGTTGATTTGGCAGGAGTCTGTGAACATTAGTCACTATTAAATGAGAAATTGGGATATTTTAGTAAAAAATCTAAAATTTTAAACCAGTGACATACCCTCAAGCTGCGAGTTGCTGGGAGTGTTTTGGCTGAAGCTTTAGTGGCAGGCTTTGCTGGAGGAGGTGGAGTCTTTGACACAGCTTTTGATTTTGTTGGTTCCACTTTTTGAGGTGGTTGAGGTGCAGCAGCTGCACGAGTGGGTCGCAGTGAGGAAGCACGGGCTGGAGGGCCACTCGTGGCATTTTTAAGGTGTGCTGGAAGTGGTGGTGAACGGGGCCGAGTGGGTCTATCTGAGGATCTTGTTGCCTGGATGGGAAGTAGACCAAGCATATGTTACAGTCCATCATAGCCAGCAACTGTTTTATCTGGAAGATAGAAAATCTTTCAATGTTTTCTAAACCTGGGAAGAACTCTCGGTTGGTTTCATGCTGACGTTAAGTGGTAGCTTCTTGACATCAGCTGCAGATTTGATGGAGCTGGTTTTCTGAGAAGGTAAAACTCAACTTTTAGGCTAAGGCTTATACAAAATATGAAAGAGGGCAACACAGAGAATTTAATAAAGTACCTGCAAGGCTTCCAGTTTCTCCTGCTGCTGTCTGATTTTCTCTGTCAGCTCTTTCTGTTTGTCTTCTACTGTCACCTTTTCTTTTTTAAGCACACCAACAGGGAAATTCTGTTTCTGTTCAGGGGCATCACACCTGAAATACGGAAAACATACTCACTATTAACAGTGAAAGCTTTGTGTGTATCTTTAAAGAATCATCAAAAAGACATTGTACCTGTCCTGACTGCTGTCAGGGTTCATGAGACAAACCCAACTGTCTGGGTAGCGTTTGTCGACCGCGTCCATCTGGAACGGCAATGTTCTCCACTTCAAACATTTATCTGGTGAGACAAATGAACAGATACTTTGAGACACATACTTCAGGGAGATTATATGTATTTGCACACTGATGTAACCAGTAACTAACCGCACTGAATCGTAATTGGTATCTCCATGGCCCTGCGTCTCTTGTATCTCAGCTCTGATGATGGAAGTGCAGACCAACTAGCAGAAAGGTATCCAAACTCATCCCAGAACTTCACTATGCCTTTCTGGGCTGCAGAGCAAACAAAGGTTAGAAAAGGATCTATTTGTCAATCAGATACTAAGATTCTGGCTTTAATTTACATTTAAAATGTCTCAAAGAATTTGAAACAACACAGTCAAAAGGTAACCTCACCAATATTTGTATCTTTCCAGTACTGAGCTAAATGCTCTCCCATGGATTTCAGCAGATGGCGATACTCTTTAGCGTCTGCAAAGTCCTGTTTGTTGTGAGTTGGCTCAAGAACTAAATAGGGAACATCCACTACACCAACAACACCGCCACAAGCCCTGAGGAAAGTAGGTGGAAGCAGATATAACTTTATTAATACCTCAGGAGTTCCCTTTGGGAAAGTTTCAGTGTTATTTCTTAATATTTCACTGTAAAACATTTGTGTACAATATACTCACATGCCACCTTCCAGCTGTGGTCCTGTCTTTTCATACATTTTAATGAGACGAGAACAGTTGTACACAAACATCCCATCCAGATCTCTTTGTTCTATGTTCACTCCAAATATGAAATTCAATTCTTTGGGCTCCTTTAGGGCTCTGAGCACAAAATATCAAAATGACACACATTAAGACATCTAACAAACAGGTTTTGATTTTAAAAGTGTTCACTATTGCCAAATAGTCAATTTGCGGTTGTTGTTCTATGACATCTAATTTGGATCATTTAAAAAAAATCATACTTCTGTTTCGCTTCAAGAATCCTTTTTTTCATGTCAGCATCACGCTGCAGCATCATGGCTGAATCCTGAACTTTCCTTAAAATCACCTAGAAGAAAAGATTTTTATTGCATTCCCAATGTTATTCTTCAACCCATGGCAACAAAAGCATTAGTGATTGAGGTAAGGATTTTTTTTTTGGCATACCCTTGAATCTTTAGAAATATCATCTCCTAATCTGGCCTCAAAGTCCATGCGTTTACTTTCAGCTTCTCTGGCTTTTTCCTCAGCTGTAAAAAAAAAAAAAAAAAAGTGCCACATCAATTAGCTTAGGTTATTTCAAATTAAATTACTAAATAACGAGCACAAACTCACCAATCTTTGCAAGGTGATCTGCTTTTTTAACTTCTTGTTCTGCCCGAGTTTTAAAGCGAGTGGAGGAGTATTTATAAACCCTATATAGACAAAAAAAGGATTTTAGAAAAATCTTTTAATCTTTGAAGAAGGTGCAGACATTGTATATCACATAAAGTTTTCACCTTGTTTTATAAAGGCAACACGACAATCTTTTAGTCCTGACTTTGTGTCCTTGGATGAAAATCCTCATCCTCGGGTCGATGTACAGAACAGCAGCATACGCTCTGAATGATCTCCTCTCTGGCTTCCTGCAATACATCATTTGGGACTTGCTGCTCAACCACAATAACCGTGTGATTGGTAAATGAAGTGTGCTTTGTTACAAAACTGTTACTTCTACTTACACTCCTTCTGCAGGTGTTCCAGCCATTAGAATATCTTGACGATCTGTCTCTACATCGAGCTCTGGTTCTCTGTTGTCCATCAGCTTCAGATTATAAATAATCACAAGTGTCCCTTCAAACAAATTGTGCACATCAAGTTAATGTAATTATTAACTGTGTTATATGGCAAAACAACTGAGACTCTTGAGAACACTGCTCACCACTGCTGCTTTCTATTTTGTTAAACTGCTCCATCAACTGCTGGTCATTTTTGAAAGGTGAATATTTGAAGATCAGCTCCGTCTCAGTGGCATACTTCTCTGGGTCAGTGGTTAGAGGCTCTTTTGTTTTGAGATCCCAGGAGGGTAGAGGAACAATCACCTAAAGAGAGACCATTATTAGAGCCAGTAATTCAGACACATTTATTCAAAGAAAGTTATATTTCATGCATTGCATTTTTGAGTTTGCCTTATATACATTTGTAAAGTTAACAAAACTGCTTAAACCGCTGGTTTATATTTGAGTAAGTGCCCAATAAGGAAACATCTGTATTGTACTACAACATACAGTAGTTTACACAGACCTCATCCAGCCCTTCTTCTTCATGGAATGTCCTTGACAGGAAAAGGCAGGTGAGTGAATTTCCTTTTTTTGTGAACAAGATAAAATCTTTTCCAATACGCATAGAGCCACTGTGAAGAAACAAACATGTTTTATTAATTGAGGGTATTTCCAGAAACATTTTAATCAAGACATTGTTGCACCCTTACGATTTGAGTCCGTTTCCATACTGTCCAATTTGAGTGGACACAGGTGACCTCTTGCTGGATTTTCCAAACTGAATAACATGCATTGCTTCATCTGAAAAAAAAAATTGTTATTTTTACAAAGAAATGACTAGCGCAGATCAGATCAACAAACACAGCAAATCAAAACATAAGGAAAAAATTTAACTTTAAGTAGCAGTTAGGTTACTCACTGGGATCCATTCCAATTCCATCATCCAGGAAACACAACATGTAGCCACCCCTCAACTCTGGCCTCTTTTCTATCAAATGACAGAAAAAATTAAGTCAAACATTTTTGTTTATAAATTGACTGGTGTGCTGGTAAAACTCAAAAAATGTACCTGTATAAATGTCTATTCGTGTGGCATTAGCATCTCTGAAAAATACACACCAACATTGCAATTATAATTAGAAAAATGAAATTAGAATGAGGTAAATGTAAAAATTTCCAATAAGCCACTCTTAGGAAGAGTTTTAGTTTTTACAATTGCAACCATTAAAAACACCTACCTTGAATTATCAACAAGCTCAGCCAAGGCTCCAAATAAAAACTCGTGAGTTGTCCTGAAAACAACAGCCGGGAATTTAATGTTTTCAATTAATAACAAGATCACAATACCTGAATCAGCAAAAATATATGACTTCCCATGGGAGAGCAGTACTTACGAATTTGTGTGCAAATACTCAAAGGTGAGTTGAGCCCTGCTCAGGTTGCCATAATGGGAGTACGCCATATTTATTTTTAGGCGTCAATAACACCTTTTCCAATCTTCCTGGAAGGACGATGCTCTAGTGCAGAGCTTTCATCCTGCAGGAACAAAACAAATGTCAACCATGGACCCGTTTTTAACTCTGGCAACACACAGAATGAATCTGGGACGCTACTAGCTTAATGTAATACTTTATAACAAATCACAGGATAAATGTTTATGCGAACAGCTAATATATTATGGTATTACCACGTGGGAAATCTGCATGCCAGCATCAAAATGTAGAGCACCATTAAAAATCGATACTAATTGCTGTCAAAATAATGTAACGCGAGTGTGTGCATGTTTAGGTGTAAAACACTGAAGTGTTAGGTGCTGTATGAGTGTAGCATGGTTCAGGTTTGTGTGAAGATGTTGTGAACTCATCCTCTACCTGTCATTTCCAATCAATTCGAGGCTAATCTAGCTAGGCTGTTTATGTGTGGCAGCAGTTAGCTTAGCTTAGCCTCTATGATCATGGAGGTGAATGTTTTGGAGTTATAACATCACTAACAAACATTTAACAAAGCGGGTTTTAAAGATAAGCAATTGTTAACAGCTCCGAATTGTAAAGACTACTACAAATACGTCTGTATATGAATGAAAAACCGCGGCGTTAAATATTATCACTCACACGAAAACAGTCCGGCAGGCCGCGAAAGATCCGAGTAACCAGTCTGTAACTATGTCCTGGCCCCGCCTCCACATTTCCTCAATCGGCAGAAACCGTTGATTAAACCCTGGATGGTTATTGGGTTATTGTTGCCGTGACGTATACGAAAACACAGCGGAGAAATAGCGGGAAAAATATTTAATGCATTATAAATTAAATGTATCACATTTAACTAGAAAAACACCAGAAAAGAGCGATATCACAATCAAATAACTATACTCTTTCAAATAGAAGTGACGGGTAATCCGTCAAGTGTCCCTGGTAATAACAATATTGTTCAATAAAATACTGCCCTCTACAGGCTAAATCAAAGTCGAAGACAAATCCATGTCCCTATTTCACACGTTCTACTAAAGGTGAATACTGAGGACATTGCTTAATGTTTAACCCAACTTATAAATATAGAAGCTTAGCTCTAAATTCTGCTGGCTCCGTAGTTAACAAATATAAAAAATATATACTACATTTTGTGACATACACCACTGCACCTAACGAGATGACCTCTGCATTAAACCCATCACCAAAGTGAACAGTGAGCAGCGCCTGGGGCACCTGTTGAACTCAAACCTCAAAAATACACACAAATGGAAATACAAATAAGTGTTTGGAGACTTCAAAAGTAGGTCTCCAAAGACCATGGGATGTCCCTGGAAATCTGTTAGAGAATGTCAGCAAATAAAAAACATTTCAGACAGACAGTTTTGTTTTTCCCTTTTAGTATTCACCAAAAAAAAAAAAAATCTATTTAACCATTGTATTCAAAAACATTGTAATTTACAGCTAGTAACTGGTAACCTGCCCATAGGTAAATATACATATTACATAAGGAATGTATGTGATCAGTTAACACCAAATAAAAGTTTATCTCTTTATTTCTACTAATTACCCAGATCAAAAAAGATATATTGTTTCTAACAGGTCACAGAACAATACTTATTCTATGAAAGGTTTGTTTTATACTTAAGGAACATTCCACAGACTTAATATTGCATGTTTGTTGAATTGCACTTGTTTAATCCACCAAAAATATGATCTTCATCTCCTTGGTGAACAGGGCAAGAAACTATCATTCATCAGTGTCGAGCAAAGGTTCCTACAAGATAAGAGTAAAGAGAGACTTCCTTATATGTAAATTCATATAATTTTATGGACATTTAAACAAAGAAATGATTATGTGTCAAGACTTTTTTGATAGCTTACATTTTGTAGACCTAGACCATTCCAGGGGTTGCAACATATGAGAAATTGTGACACACTTGCAGCGAAGCACATTATCAGACACAATATCAACAGAGAGACACCGACTTCCAACAGATGGCGTACTGCCACTTTCTGTTCTGCCTAAAGACACAGAGTAGCAGACAGCAAATAAGTAAACGTGCATGTCACATCGTTTCGCTTCACATGCAACACACTGTACCTGTTCTAGCATCACAGTCAGAGAAGGGTCATTGCTATATTGTAAACTATAGCAGGTTTGGAGTGTTGAAGGCAGATCATTGTTCACTTCCACCTGTATACTTGAACTTTTTTTCATGGAAGAATTACATTTTGGGGGAAGTCTGGAAGAAAAGGAAAGACGAAGGTTGTAGGTTGTGTACCAGTTGAGAGATTAGACTACCAATCTAAGTGCCTAAAAGAAACCCATCCAGGTTAGAAATTCCAGGCTCCCTGTATGTTACAAAATGCAGAACAACAGAAAAATAATTAAGAGTATAAAAACGTAAACCTACGGGCTTCGAGGTAGGAGATGTGTTGGGACACTTATAGCAATGCAGGTATGGGTAGTGACTTCTGATGTAAACTGAAGAGTCACATTTACACTCTCATCACCTGTAGAAATACAATTTTTATAGTCTTACATGTCTGTTTAATTGTGACAAATGTATGGTTGTTTGGTATATCCCACCTTTAAGGTGTAATTGACTGGCCCTCAGTGATGTAAACAGGCTGTTGTTTTGTACAGGGCCATTGACGGTGCTGAGGGACACAAGCAGAGGAACCTGCACGTGTAAATGTGTAACTGTAGAAGAATTCTTTCTAGAGGTAGACACAGACTCTCTTTTGTTTTGTTTTCTGACAGGATGCGTAGAGACAGGGGGGAAAAGTTGAGTCGTGTTTGCCCTGGCTTTATTGCACAGTTGTAGCTGTGATAAAGAGGACAGCACATGGTTCCAATTCTAAAAATGTGGAAAAGCAGATACTGTAATAAATGTGCCGATGATAATATTTTAATAAATTTATATAAATAAACGTCCGTTACTTACCTTATCTATGTCGGGGTTTGGTAGGGTGTGGGTATAAGTATACGAGGCCAGGCAGATAAAGGAAATAGCCAGGCTCAACAGAGAGAAGAAAAAAGTCACCAATGGAGGATAATGACGCACAAAATATTTAATGTTTGTCACTGGCTGCCAGCAACCCATGATCTGACTTATTCCACAAACTCCTCGGTTGTCAACCTGTGGATACATAAATACAATTATTTATCATAGTATCCTCATTGTTATTGAATCACTTTTTAAGTATTTGTCTTTCTCCTCGCCATTTATTTTTACAAGACTTTTGCCCCAGCTAAACTGGTCCAGCAGCTTGGCTTTCCTGTGGCAGAACATGTTTATTGTTGAAGTCTGCTTTAAATACTTACGATGTACAAGAGCTGTACATAGTAAACATACTAATTGTCTCAAAGACAATGAGTCTATAATGAATAAACTAATAAATAATAAATCAGTATATTAAAACGTTGATATGATTCAAAAAGACAGACTAAATCAGGGTTAAGTAGATTTAGCAGCTCTAATATTAAGGAAGAGAATTCTCCAAATGTCTTTAATAAATATTTTTTCATATACACTGTTGACTATAATATAGATCTAAAAACGGTGCATTTGGCAAGTCTGACACTTGGGCTGGTGAATGAAACAATTTCGATAAGTCTTCTAGTTGGTCAGTTTCAATGACATGGTAGTTAGAAAAATGCAAAACATACATTTGTTTGTCGTTACGTATCTAAATAGAAACACGTAAAGTCATACATTATATTGTGCGTACTGTCAACAGAATGTTAAGAACGTGTTTATACAGAATCACTTATTTTTGTCTTTCAAAGCATTTTATATCAATATAATGATACTTTTAATCTTTGTGTCTACCAGGGGTTTAAAATAACAAATGGAAAACGTCAGAGGGAACACTTTAAACAGGTGTTGTAGAAATTCTACCATGTCAACTGAGCAAACATGAAGATTGGTATCAAAGAAAAAAAAGTATAAAAATAAGAAAACAGCGGTGGAAATAGTAAAAAAAAATATCTAGTGTCGTATTTGGAGGCTGTAGAAGCTACGAAACAACTTCATACCTTGAGTTCGAGCAGACATAGACCCTGTAGTTGAAACGCAAAAGTCCGCCATTAAAATGTTCAGAAGGTGTGGCTATTGTAAAATAATGTCAGGCAAAAAGTGAAGTACGGATTAACTTTACATTTCTTTTCTACCATATGGTTCTTGTAAGACTGGTGTAAACATTCACGACAGCGCCGTCAATTTACGTCAGTCAAATGACAAGTGACGTGTCTGTGCTGCGTTCAGGATATTCCAGAAAATCAGTAATTTTTGTATCGCTGTTTACAAAATCGTTTAGAGTTTATGAGAAATTTACGTGTACCGTATATTTACTGAATTAATGTGTAATTCCTAAAATATAAAACGATGACACAAGTAACAAAAATCTTAAAAAATATTGATTTTAAAAACGTATATATTTAACCACATTAATTTATATTTGTGATTTAATTTATTTAAACATGTATTATTATTTTGTTTAGTTATAGTTGTATTTATATTTTGAGACATTACAAATGAAACGCCAATAAATAAGAGCTGTACTTGACAGAACTAACAACAATGACGGCCAAAAAAACATTTACAAAATCTTTATTAAACAGACATTTTATGACACAAATTAATTTCGTTGTTTTCAATTTATTGTGAAAATGCTCAAGAAAACAACAGTTGAAAACGTTCATTTAAAAAAATGCTTTTCGTCGTTTAAAACACTATGCACAATAATATTTCAGAGATCATCTAACAATCAATGATCTTACAATGTTTGACTTAATTGTTCTTTTAACGTTAACACTTTGTTATGGTATAATATTATTGCACTTAATTCTCATGCAATTCAATGTCAACACAATTGCATTCTGGTACATCTTAATCTGACTATATTAAAATAACTTTTCCCTTTATCATTATGTTAATCAAGTCAAGTCTTTAAGACAGTTTATGTCCAGCTGACTTTTATTGGCTTAAAAGTCCATGTATCTGGTTGACCCATATGCATCAAATCTTTGTAAGGAGAAGTGCTCCACTGGAAGGGTGGTACCTGGTCCCAGGTTGGCCCGCTCACTGCTACCATCCCATATTCACGAAACATCTCATAAGATGTCAACTGTAGAGAACAATTAATTTGATATTTAGTCATTTGATCCAAAAGACATGGCACAGGCGCTCAAGAAAACAGAACAGGCAACACTGACATAAAATCAAATCAAATTAATACCTTCATGTCTGTTCCACCGTGCGGTCTTTGTCTCAGGGCACCAAACGGATATGTTCCATCAGCTGGGTTCAGGTCTGAGCGAGCAGAGATGGCATTCTCTGCATTTGCAGGGGGATTACAGCCATCACACTTAGATAATGGATCTTCTTTGAAATTATTATACCTGCAGAGGAACATTAGATCATATACATATAGTTTATATAAAAATGGTTTTGTTCTTTGCAGAGATATCAGGCAGGGCACACTGGAACTCATTGCACAAATTAAACATAGATTCCAACCTTATCAACGCTTGTATGATTCTCTATTACCTCATGAGGCGGATCATTGATTCTACATCTTTGACATCAGTCTGGTTCCTTCTAAATATCTGAGCCCGAGGATTCTGATCCACAGAGAACCACGGACCAAACTTTTCCACAAGCTCATTGCAGCCACTGGCATTGAAGATGTCCTCATAGTAGCTGTAAATAAGCAGTGGCACACACATTAAAAATAACACATTAGAAGGAAGAACAAGAACAATAAATATAAGTTGGATCAATATTGTTACTGTTACTTACGGTATATTATAACTAGCCCAGTATCCTGTCTTGAGCAATTCTTGAGTTTTATCAGTATAAACAATGAATCCTCTGTAGAGTAAGATAGACAAGGGTCATTAAATTAAATTCTGTATGTTTTTTTTTTTTTAAATCAAGTTGATTACTCACGGAATCTGCTCCAGGACAACCAAAAGGTCTTCTTTAATTTCAGTCTTTCCTGGAGTGAATTGGTTGTAGTCCACAATCATCCACTGGTTGTTATACCTTAGAGTAGTTGAAGGATTCTAGCTCAGATTAAACTGTTTACAAATCTACCATACACTCAACATAAAGAGATATTCAGATATCAAGATATTCAGTGATAAAAAACAGTGACATAATTACATTTGTTCAGGACAACAGCCAATAATATTACATATGGCACAGGTGCGTTATGTGTTGGTTAAACAGTTATGTGTTTCTATGAACCAGGTCTGATACCTACGTTCCACTGTTGTATTTGCTAAATATCTCAGCCCATTGTTTGCCACTGACAGCCAGTCGATTGGCCACTATGTTCCTCAGCCATTCCATGACGCTTTCTGTGGGCTTAACAAACTTCCATAAAGCAGGGTTGCTGTTGCCAATGGTAGTTTCCAGTGTTACCTACAGACAAGGTCAACAATGTCAACATGGGCAAAAAATCCAATATGCAATGATATTATATCTATATTCAATCTGCAGACATAAATTAGTGACTCAAAATGCAAATAAGCATCCTTGTCAGCTGATTACAGGGCATTAAATAACCAGCAGTTTTTTCTTTGTGTATGATAATGTGTAAAATAAATATATAAGGAATTATCTATTCCTTATGCTGCAAAAGGGTTCTCACCAAGCCACTGCTCAGGATGTAAAAGTCATCACCAGAGAAGATGGAGCCAGGATAGGAAGAAAATGCCTGAACTCCCCCAGGAAGATAATAATTATCTGAGAAAAGCATAAGGGTTTATTGTTAAGACTTCAGGTTCCTAATCCACAGAACTTCTTGTGGGCTCACCACCCACAGGAAGGCTCACAATATGGTGCAAGGTGATTTTGGGTGGTGCTAGCTGCCTCTCCAACCCGGCAATGGACGAGAAGATGAATGAATGAATCATTACTCTAGTATCCTTCCCCTGCATTGCCTATTTTTACCCAGTAAATGATGTCATGCTTTTAGAAATGTAGCATTTCAGGTTTTATATATGACTTTTACATGCCATTTATATTAGTTCAAACGAACACTCCATCTTTTTGTTTTTGACCCGGCCCCGTCCCCAATTTAGATCATTCATTTATTGTAGGCCTTTATTAGCAACCCTGTCAAGCACCCACCTAAAGGGGAGACTTTGAAGGCAAACATGTATTTCTTCATAATGCGCAGCATGGCCTGATAGGTGTTCCATGTGTCGTGTGAAACCAGAAGTTCCTTGTTGTTTGGTAGCAGTTTAATGAGAGCAGAACAGGATCCAGATCCCAGAGGGTGCAATTGGCTGGATTTGTTCAGAGCAGATTCTAAGTCCTCCAGGTCTCCACCCATCTGAAAAAGTCTGGGTGCACAAGATAAATGACAGAAAACGATGATTTTTAACCGAAGAAACAGTTCTACTGACATAATACTGAGGAAGAGAACTCACAGGAATCCAAAAGGGTTAAAGGAAAGAGGTCCCTGAGGAAATGACAACTCGTCATTGTAGCTGTCCTCCAGACCTTTCAGTTGGAGCAGAGCCAGACGGACCTGACCATAACAACAATGCACAGTTAAAGCCATTTCCTGTAGTGCATTTTTAATATGTGTAAAAAACATTTTTCTTTGGGATACCTGATACCAATAGGGTGAATTTGGATTTTGCTTTATTTGCTCTTGAATCCACTGCAGATTAGTTGTGATGTAGGCCTTCAGACGTTCACAGTAAGCTGTCTCACTCTTGAATGGTCCACAGTAGCTCATTAAAGTGTTCATCCAATGCTTGTATATGAGCTAAAGAGACACACAGGGATGTTTGTATGCTTACCGCAATGCCTTGAGTTGTGAGTTACAGCACAAGAAAAGCAGGTTTGCTCTGACCTGAGATGTGACTGCAGCTTCCACTGCTCCAGCAGCGTAGGCCTGGATACTGTCATTGAACTGACTGCTTGTTGTCACCTCCAAGAAAGACCAACTAACACAAGAAAAGATTTGGTTTGAAAAACGTAACACAATCAAAAGTCACACTGCATATTTTTTTCAGGAAATATTATGGAAAAGATCAGTTACAGTACCTTGCAAAATCTTTTCAGTTATTTTAATGGGCCAACATGTGCAGGTAAACATTTCTGGAAATGTTTACCTGCTGAAAACAGAATCAGCTGAGTGGCAGCGTCTGTAAGTGGTTAAAACTCAAAAGTGAAGTAACAACTGCTCAGAGGAGACTTTGGGAGACATTTGTTTTGTCCTCAAGTCAGTTAAGGTTTGAGGGTCATGTGATCTGAAAACTACTGAGAGCAGCAGTTTTTTTCTTTGTGGTCATTTAAAGCCCTGCAATCAGCTGACATGGATCCTTATTTGCGTTTTCTGTCATAACAAAGTCTGAGTTGTTTTTTGAGGAAAAGTGATGTTGTTTTTAAGAAAAATCTTGGTTGTTAATGTCAACACCTGAACAAAAAAAAATGCCACTTTTATTTTTTTTTTTTACAAATGTACTGTTCTATCTAGAAAAATATATACAGTCAAACTTGCAAATACAGGTATCGGTCATATTTGGAAATCTTTCTATCAAAGAGGAGTCTGAATTAGTTGCCACTAAATCATCAACCAAGAGAATAGTTACAAATATAACTGCAACTTATACTTTGTTAATTAAGTGCTCGACAAAGCCACGACATTGGGTTGCAAAAATAAAAAAAGTAAAAAGAAATGAAATAAATGTATTATTTATTCGAATTATTTATGTATGTATTCTAGTATAAAGACATTATAAACATATTAGGGGGAGTTAGTTCCTGTTTAATTAAATCAAATCAAAATTATCCGACTCAATCCGACACAAACTGTTATCTTTTTGTATAATAGGGTTTTGCATAGAAACAATGAGTTCGTCACTCACCCTGTTGTTTCAATGACATCAGTAAAATTGGCCCAGGCGATAAAATCCTCTCTGTATCCGTTAACTACAGTCAACTGTCCGCTTTCACTGTCCACTACTGCGCTGCGGATTTCACTTCCCAAAGAAAATGAACTAAATAAAAGCAAAACTGTGAAAGCTTTTAAAATACTCTTGACCAACATCTTGTTTTGCCCGAACGCCATGTTTGTGTTCAATGGATAAATCACGTGACAACAAGCCTGTCTGGTCATCTGATCGCAAACTTTCAAAATAAAAGCTCTCGACTATTAGTGCAGTAAGGTTTGATGTGAAATAACAAAACACAGGTAGAATTAATTTGAAATCCCTAACTAGACATTAACGAGTGTGATAAATAACACTAGCCAAAACAGTTCAATGGTTTATATCTTTTTTGGAATACTTTATTTCTCTGTACAAAGTAAAAATTATAAGATTTTCAGGTCATAATAATGAAGTCGTGTTATAACGACTGTTGTATGTGTGACTGTTGTATGTTATAACATACAACAAATAAAAAAAACATGGAAAAAACTAGTTGTTTATTTTTCTTGCCGACAAAGATATCTGACACATCAGAGAAACACTTCACTCTATAGAAACAATGTAAATATGTAATTTATCTGAACCAATTTTTATACAAAAGAACAAAGAAGGGCACATAAAATTCTGATTCAGTTGACATGTTTCCATTGTGCAATCCTGTGGGAGGTCATGGGATCTGTGAGGCCTGCTGATATATGTTATCTGCAGAGTTAGACCTGGAAAAATGGGTCAACAACAGCAACAACATCAAAGTTGTTAATAAACGCAGCCTTGTTTTTAGTATGTGGCAGGAACTTGGTTGCTGAAAAGCAACAGTCAAACTGGCAAAATCAACCATTTTGGCTGATATTTATGTAAATATCTAATACATTTATTATTTCACATTACATCTGGGTAAAGTCCATGTCTTTACAGCATTGATCGGTGTTTCCATGATGATAATTTACAGGGATTGGACTATTCAGTCTTCCGTGGCTGCATCTGTTTCCATATTTTCTAGTATTCCCTCCATCACCTCTGCCTTTCTTTTCTTTTTAGACACCACTGCAAAAAACAAAGAAATCAGGAGATAAATAAATGAACATGTGGCTCATACATGTTTAGAGATTGGCTAAGATCTAGCCCACGTACACATTATCATTATACTAAGTCATGTTAAACGTGCTGTAAAACATCATCTCTTATCTGTGGATAAAATAAATAGTAGACATAGAATAGATAAATATTAATATATAAAATTTAGTTTTAACTGACGTAAATCAGGACTTAAAGGTTTAAAAAAGAAAAAAAAAACACCAACTCTTGGATGACTTCTGAATTACCATGAAAATGTTCTGCTGTTTTTCGTCTCAGTGTCTCCACAGTTTCCTCAGCGTCAGCCCACTCCAGCACGAGACGTCTCCCGTACAAATGAGTGCTGTGGCACAGAGCGGCAAAAGCTTTCTGAAGAGATAAAGAAGAGGTTTCAGTTACATGAGCATGGCCTCAACGTAGTACAAAATCCTGCAGTACAATATACTATTTATTACGGAAGCGTATTGCTGCCACACTTAGAAAAAAAAAATTGGCTCAGTATCACGTTATAACGTGATACTATCACGTTATAACGTGATAAGTTTCATGTACTCTTGTATTCTAGTCGGAGTTCCAGTTAAATGTCTGCACAAACTCACGCTGATCATGTGTGTGTCTATTCTAACTATTCGACAGGACATAACACCAAGGAACATACTTGACATTTATCACGATATAACGTAAAACTTATCACGTTATAACGTGATACTATCACGAAATAACGTGATACGTATCACGTTATAACGTGATACTATCACGAATTAACGTAAAACTTATCACGTTATAACGTGATAGTATCACGTTATAACGTGATAAGTTTTACGTTAATTCGTGATGGCAGCAATACGCTTCCGTAATTTATTACTAATGTATCTACAAAATAACTTTAAAATAAAAGATAGACTAAATCAAACATCCACCTTGGCATCTTGTTTAGTGAGGAAGTCAACAAAACCAAACCCTCTATGATTCCCAGAACCAGCAGCTTTCTTTGGAAGACGGACGGTCTTCAGTTCCCCAAATGTACTAAAAAGATGAAGGGGACAAAGTTATTGCGTGGACCAAAATATATACATTTCTAACACAATAATTTTGTCAAAATACCAACCAGAAGAGTTCTCGGATTTCTCTGACAGTAGCCTGGAAGGGAACGTTGCGGACCAGGATCTTGGATCCTGTCTGTTTCTTGTCCACCTGCTTCTTCTTACGGGTGGTTTCTGATGTTCTGCACCACAGTCGAAAAAATGTGTTGTGATTTTACAGTTATCTATTCAATCATTACTAAATTGAAGATTTTTTAGAACAGATTTCATTTTTGTTCACCACATAACATAATTGTGGAGGAATGTTTACCTTGTGGCCCTTTCAGAAATCTTGAGCTCCAACTGGTGCTCATCAACACTGCAATGCTAGGGAGAAACAACAAGGTAAAAAAAAAATCCAACTAATGCAATTTAATGTGTTCTTCTACCAGGAGACAATTTTCTTGGAGTGAATTAACCTTAGAGCAGCTGAAGAACCAGGAAGTAATAATTTTTATTTTTACCATGTGAATTCATCCTTTCAAGACCAGATAAAGCAGTAGCAATAAAAATGACATCAGGGATTTCCTCAAAACCAGATTAAATGGGTTTCAGTTGATAAATTAGTCTCAATGTGACTTTGCTGTCACTCGGGAACACAACTGTTACCTGCAGCTGCCTCAGGGCTTTCTGTGCTGCTTCTGCCGTCTGATACTGGACAAAACCATAGCCCATAGACAGGAGTTTTCCTGAGGATAGAGATGCCATTTAGTCAATCACTGCCATCAAAACGTATACACATATTTTTTTTTAGACAGGAATACTTTGTTTTACCTTAATTACCTTAAAACACAAAACCAACTACCCTTGTAAGCACAGTATGTGTTTATCTTGGTTGTCATAGTAAATATTGATCAAACATTGTATGCATGTATTATTAATTTTGATTTTTATTACCTGTTTTATCTTTCTTCTTAGAGATGCTGCAGGACTTGACTTTTCCACATTTAGCAAATGTCTATGAAAAGTAGAGTAAGTGACATTTAATATTCCCTTTTTATCTTTCAGATTAAAATAAGGAACTTTTGCTTGTTTCACATGCTGACTGACCTCCTGTAACGTCTCCTCTGTGGTGCTGAAATTCAGATTCTTGATGAAGAGTGTTGAGCCTGGCGCAGATTCTTCTTCCTCCTCTTCTTCTTCTTCCTCCTCCTCTGCCCCTTTCTCTTCACTTTTGTCCTCTTCCAACTTTTCTTTTGCTGACTCATCTTTAACGAGCACAGCAAAACAATTCTCCAATTAAGACTTAAGGAGGTAGTAACATTTTTATCTGTACGTTAAGGATTTTACCTTGTACAGGTTTAGGAGCCAGAAAGACCCCGACAGGTGCCCACTCTAAACACAGTGGAACATGATGGAACTGAAAGAGACAGATAACAGGAATGAAAAGTGAGTCCAAGTGTCCAAAGTCAAAACACATTCTGTGGTCAAATGATACATATCAAATGTGATACTCACCTTGCTGTAGGCCAGTTTGGTGAAGGCTCGTTTGGCTTCTGTTGGCTCCAAGTACTCAATGATGGCAGTCAGACCTGACGGGGGCAGCAACACTCGACCCAAAGAGCCGTGTGGTGAGAAGAGCTCCTCCAGCTCAGACACAGACACTCCAGCAGGAAGGTTTTTCACCAGGATGACTGTTTTGCTTCTCTCTGCTGCTGCCTACAGACAGGAATTATTAGATAAATAACAATAATGAAATTATCAGGAATACAAGACCAAAAAGATCTGTAATAACGAGGTGAGACATACAATAAAACATGCATTGGACACTAAGTATTTTAGGGTAACTGGCAGCCACATACATAGCATATTACAGTTGGCAAATTGTGTCAGTGTCAGATTGTTAGAAGAAAAATCTTATTGTTCTGCACTTTATGAGGCCAATCTGACATAAGCTGGACTTCTGAATCAATAGGTTTGTTCCCACATTGTGTGCAAATTAAATAAAGTTTATTTTCAAACTTAGAGCCGAAATATGTACTTAATTTTACAAATGTCTCTATGTTTTAGGGATAGGCGGTCATAGAAATTTCATTTTGATTAGGATTTTGGCTTCACACAATCAAGAACAAGTCGATAATATTGTCCAACAACAGGGGCAACCAGAAAGTATCCAAGATAAGATAAAATAGATGAAATTACCTGACTGAATGAATCCAGACTGATACAGTTGTCGAGAAGAAACTGTCGAGTCTCCTGCACAATTTGTGTCTCCCCCAGAGCCATCCTTACTGCAACACTCCCCTTTGTTTCCTACAGACGAGGGTAGCAAAAATAAAAAAAGGATGAAACTTCAGTCAAGATTGTGTTGAACAAAAAAACTATAGCTTCCTTACATGGTCCAGAACTTGGCTTTTAGTGGTGTTATACTTCTCAGCAATGGCATCAGCAACAGCACTTGTACCAACAAACAGGGTGTTCCAGTTGTGTGAACTGAAGGGAAGAGAAAGGACAATAATCATGTAAAAGAAATTCAGAGGAAGACACAAAAAGAGCAGGAGTTTATCAAGAAACTACAGTTGTGTTACACGGACCTGGAGCTTGAAGCTTTAGCCTTTGCATCTCTTTGTCGTTTGTAGGATGAAGAGCCAGGACCTCCAGCCTCTGGTTCAGTCTTTTCCTTCTTCAAAGTGGAGGGAAGCAGATGAAGCATCCTTCCCTAAAAGCACAACAAAGTTATGATGTTCACTCTCAGTGTACATTATCGAAGTCAATACATATGTCCAGGTTGAGGAGATGATCTAAATACCTGAAATACATGGCCGTCTAACTGTGTGAGAGCCGCCACAGCATTTTCCGGTATCATGTAGGTCACAAATGCGAATCCTTTAGGTTTCTTTGTTAGTGCGTCGATGGGGAAGTGAATCTCAGATACTGGACCTGTAACCATCATACAATTAAAACCCAGAAGACTGTCTGGATTACGTCGGCCTTCAAATCTTCTTAACTCACCGTGTTTATCAAACAACTCTTTGATATCGTCCTCGGTGCAGGAGTACGGTAGATTTCTGACAAAAAGTCGCCCGGACTCTGCAACATCCTCTTCTTCTTCATCGTCCTTCAGCTTTCTGGTGAAGTTTCTGTCGATCTCTTTGTCTTTTCTGTCTTTCTTGGCCCTAAAACTGCCGTCCACTGAGAAGACCTCGATGTAACGACCACCTGAAATACAATGGAAAGAAGTGACAACATACCATAAAACTACAATATCAGGCATTTCCATCGATTAAAAATGTGTTTTTACACTGACTCTATGTATCAGAAGCACAGGTAGAATATATGACAAAATATGTTTTTACCTATGTAGTCTTTATTTTTCTTCAAAGCCTTGTTCACCTCTTCTTGAGAGTGCAAGTCCACATACACATAACCTGAGGAAGACACAGAAGAGGACAACGTTCCAAAACTCAACTGTCCACAGTCCCTGTAATGGGTAGAACTGATTTAACCAACAAACCTGTTCTGTTTCCACTTTCATTCCTCCCAATTCTCACAGCTGCAGGTTTCAGTGGAGTCATAAACTCTCGTATCTGTTGCTGTTAATGATATACATTGAATTTAATTACAGAATTAAAATAAAAAAATAAATGACTTATTTCGAGCAGAGCTGCTGTAGTCACCTCTTTAACAGTGAATGGCACTCCTCTCAGCTTCACTGTGAACTCTGTGGTCGCCTCCAGCTGCAATAAAAATTGACAGAGGTGTTAAATAGGAAGCCAGCCTTTATACAACACTTCACTGTGGACATTACAGTAGTGTGTATTTGATTAATCACCTCCTGTGTAGCACTTTTCTTGTCTTTCTTCTGTTTTTTACCCTCATCTGAAGCTGGAAGTTTCTTTTTAGAACTATTTTCACCACTCTCATAAGCACTGTCAGCATGCTGTGCTGACACTAAATCCTCATCTTCATTGTCTGCATTGTCCTCTTTATCGTCATCATCCTCCTCCTCCTCCTCCTCTCCATCTTCTTCATCCTCTTCCATGGTGTCGTCTGTCTGTGCCACCTTGGAGCGCAGGTAGTCCATGTCCGACAGGTCAGACTTCAGAGCGACTTTAGCTTCACCTAATTATCAACAAGATGCAACAAAAGAAAAATAATTTGTGCGATAGAAAACCTGTTACTAAAATATTACTAAATATCTAAGAGGAAGTGGTCTTAAACTTGCAGCTGGCAGGGCAATTGGGGCTGTGAAATGATATTCTGTGCCCCCCACCTTGTTATGAAAATTAACCATGATGATCTTAAACTTGACACCATCACAGTAAATGTATGCATCACAGAGTCGTACTGTGATAAATTGAGATTTGTACTCCACTGTGTTTCAGTGTAGCATTGTGTGCCTCACCAGTAAATATATGGTAAGTCCTTATATTTTATGGATTTGTCTCCACCCTTTTTGGTAAATCCTAACATTGTTCTTGTTATTTATACTCATCTGCAGTGTTGTATTACAAAATGTGTGAAAAACTAAACTTTTTATGAAAATACCAGGTTTGTTTGTGTTATGATTCTATATAGATATAATATATAAATAGCTGATGTGGACCTTTGGTGAAAATAAGGTTGGAGCAGTGGCCTTCCATGTATTTGAGACCCCCGATTTAGAACCCCCAGGATCCAGTTTCTGAATATACAGACTGTAGTCAATTTTAATAAGAACTTCTAGATTACCAACCTCCTTCTTCGTCGCTGTCATCTTCATCCTGATCTTCATTTTGATCTTCATCCTCAGACTCATCTGAGTCAAAGTTCAGGTAATCATCTGAAGCAGGCTTCTTCTTATTCTGAGCTGGGGTGGCTTTCTCATCTGACGCAGCTGTTTGCTGCAGTGTGTCATTAACCCAGGTTGGTACTTGGCTTCGATTCTGATGGACTGACAGAAACTCTTGGAATCCCTGTTCCTTTTCAAGCTGAGGTAATAAAAAAAACACGACATTAAATTAAATAAGAATACACAAGGCAAAAAAGGCAGACACAATACGGTCACTCTTCTTTGTATGCATTATTTCCTGTTTAATTATCAAATTTAATAAGAACATTACATATATTTTAGAAAGACTCTGGGAAGGTGGTATTTTATAAATGTGAGACATGGGAATTGAAAGTCAAAGTGCATTAAACTCACACTTTCAATGGTGCTGTTAACTGCAGTTTTCTTTTTTTCTTTCTTTTCCTGAAAAAATAAAAATCAAATCAACATGTTTAAATAACACAACTCGCTACAATAAGATTTACTTTTTATTGAAAAATGAGCCAAACATCTAAATAATCTTTCTTTTCTTACCTTGTTACTCCCAGTGTCAGCAGATACAGGCTGTTTGTCTTGGCCAGAGCTCTGAGTGTGTTTACTCCAGGCTTTGGCTTTAGTGGGATCCCCAAATGCTTTACACACCTCCACCTGGAAGAAACAAGCAAAACATCATGATTGGGTGGAGGAGGTGTCAGAAATTTACCAAGTGTTGGATTGTTCAACCACATAGGAAAAAGGGAATGTGAGCTGGGTTTAGACTGTCGAGAGATGTTAGTTTTACTCTGCTAATGATGTGTCTTCACAAATGTGTTGTCTTTGAGTATGGGCTGCATCCATCCTCAAAGACACCACCCACCCCAACATTGTCGCCACCATGGAGTGGCCTTGAAGTGGTTTGAAATTGACTACTAGGTTCAAACTCCTTCTTTACCCCTGTCATCAGACTTCTTACCACCCGACAGAAAGAAAAAATTACCCATTTGCACTCGAGTCACTTCCAGTGAGAATTTGCAAATTTACACAGCGGACATTTTACTTGTACAAACAAATCATGCAAATCTGTAAATACTGTAAATATCCTTTACTTATTTTTTTGTGTTTTTAGCTACTTTTTTCAGCTAATTTTTTTACTCTTCTCTTCTTAGGAAAAGGAATGCAAACTCCTTGTCATTGTGACATTGTGATTCACACAACGAAATGTGACCTCTGTATTCAACCCATCACCAAAGTGAACAGTGAGCAGCTTTGAGCGCCCGGAGCTGTGAGTGTGGACGGTGCCATGCTCAGTGGACCTCAGTGGTAACTTGGCGAAAGGGAAATTTGAACATGTGGACCCTAAGGCATTTCCTTGACCACTACGGCACCGACTGCCCCCAAAAAATGCGATGTGGAGATGCCGGGGATCGAACCCAGGGCCTTCTTTATCTTTATCTTCAGGCATTCAGAGCAGACAGAAAAGTAAGATTTTTATTGTACTGGGGAACCGGCTTTCTTAACTGTGAATATGATAACAAAGACATGGAATCTTGAATAGTACGTTTGCTACTGAGACCCAGAGTTCAGTCTTCAAATCTAATCTTTAAAATCAGATTGTGAACAAACAAAATACCAGCTACAGTGTGATGCACTGACTATTTCAAAGAATAATAACTTAATTTAACCAGACAGAAGAACCAAAGTTAAAATCATCTTCATAAAAGAGATTTCTTAAATGATGAATACAAATAATAAGTCCTCATTTTGTCAGATCAAGAAAACTCCTGCAGAACAACCATTGAAGCGTCCAGGTTATTGTGTGTAAAATAGAAGACATCACATCAAACATCAAGATATAACAATATTAACTGCGATTCAACAGAATGGATGTGTCTTACAGTGACTCTGGACGTGTCCACGAAACTTCTGTGAAAGTGTTTCTGGGCTGAATTTGCCTCATCCTCCGATTTAAAGCCAACGAAACCAAACTTGCGGAATTTCCCGTCCTTGGTAAACTTCAGCGAGCAGTCAGTGACGGTGCCAAAGGCAGAAAACATGGACCTGAACCTGTCCTCCTTCATCTGTAAACACACAGGGACACGTTACATGTTTCATCTACGAATGGGCTTCAAACTCAGATATGGACTCATATATATTCACAACATTTTTCCGGAAGTACTCTCACCCCGTTGGGAAGGTTTTTGACGATAAGTCTCGACATGTTGGTGGGTTTTATACAAACTTAAAGAGAGAAAAAGAAGACCTTTAAAATGTCAACAAAAAAGCATGGACGTCTCACTGCGTCGCCATCTTGAGTAGGAGGAGCTCTTTCCTTCCTCTCCTGTGATTACATGCTGTAGATGACAATCTTAAAGTCAATAACTGCCATCTAGCGGTGTGGAGTTTGAAAGTAAGATTTGAATAAAAAGCTTCGTTTATACGTAATTTATCCAACAAATATTAGTGTATTTATTTTATTTCTTTAAATTAAAATAAGAAGAATGAAATACACATTTATAGTGATGTACAACAAAAGAAGAAACAGTTATAATAATTTGTTATAAATCAAATACTACAATATATAAAGAAAAGCGCATCCACGTAACAAAACGAGTGCACTGGGGTTGTATTATTAATACCAATTTTTTTTTCTATAAACCTAGAGTGTTTGAAATTTATATATTATTGTGTGTTGTGTTATTGAATTTCTGTGTAAATGTTACAGTTATCCTAGAAAGGTTAATATTTTTTAAATGTCTCTTTTACCGCAAGACATTGACTAAGAGTTAAGGCTTCATGTTGATGCATCATGGGGTGCAAAGACTTTGCTGATCGTGCTTGTTTCAAAGTTTATACTCTGGGCATCACATGGGCTATACACAGAAGAGCCATAAAGAACAGCACAGAGGCTGTGGAGAGAGCCTTCAGATGGATCTGGATAAAAAGGAGCAATCAGCAGACCAAGGACAGGGTCTGATCAACCCTGGCTGGGTCACCTGAGAGGTTCATGATGATAATAACTCTGACCATGTCCTTTCAGAAAAATGTCCTTTCAGACTTGACATATTTGACAAAGAGAGCATTTATTTTGTACATAAAAATGTCAAAAAGAATCTGATCATGCTAACATCATTGCCATCATGCTTTCAAAGTTAAGACTAATACAATTCATCATGTCATTAGCTGTCTATTCATTTGTGGCTGTTTAAAAAAAAATCATCTCTTTTGCCAATATTTTGCAAAGTAGCATTCTCCTCTTAAATGTAATGAACGTAACACAAAAATATAAGGTATGTTAAGAGAATACATAGAAAGTAAAATATCTCGTTGTGACTTCAGCACCAAAGTATATTATTAGTCCCCAAAATTATTACATATATAATAACAATTAGGGTTACCAATACGAAGGCATAAATTTATTTAATTAATTTGTGAAATCAATCATATGAACATCCAATAATTCCACCAACAACACATTTTTTTGAGCTATTGTCAAGATCAGTTTTGTCAAAATCAACCAACCCTAATGAAACCTAATTTTGAGGTTTGAGCTCACTTGAAACATTTTTATATTAATAATTCAAACCTTTTGTGTGAAATACACATTTCTTGAGTATCTTAATTCATAATCAATACTAAGGTTTAATCCAGAACTACATTAATAATGTAGTGCTTAGTTATAACAATGAAAGGCTGAGAGGCTGGAGAATCCCTTACAAACCCCAAATATTCACCACTTAGCACCCTTACATTAAAAATCGTGATACAAAAGAATAAGACATAAGTTGAAGGAAACTCTCAACATCTTCATATGGATGTTGACAAGAGTCCAGGGTTTTCATCTATGCAGTCCTTTTTTTTCTTAGACGTGAACTCGTTCTGGATTTCAAGGAAAGTTTTGTTCTTGGTTTCAGGAACAATTACTAGAATGTAGACGGCCACTGAGGAGCAGATGACCAAAAATACCAGGAAACAGTACTGTTTCAGCTCCAACTGTGCAGAAAAGAGATGAGTCACACATTACACAAAAAAAAAAAAAAAAAAAATAAAAAAAAAAAAAAAAAAAAAAAAAAAAATCAAACAATGGATCTCTCATTGGTTCAATGGTTCATTCAGATCGATACATACCACGATGAAAGGAAAGACCATGCCGATGAGGAAGAAGCTGGACCAGCCCACTGTCCCTGTGATCACGTAAGCTGCAGGCCGTGAGGTTTGTGTGAACAACTCTGTGGTCAAGAGGTTGGTCACGCCACCTTCACACAAGAAGAAGAGAAAAGCTAGTTGTGCGATTTGTACTGCAGAATACTTCAACAGTACGGATCAATCAATCTGATTCAGGTACCTGGTCCAAGCCCAAAACTCAGGATGAATCCAAAGACACACACAACACTCAAATACGAAAAAACTGGGCTGGAATTCTGTGGAAAGAAATACACACAATACAAATAAGGATAATAATAAAATGAGTAATGATAATAAAGTGACTGACAGGAGCTTACATACCTGGAAGGTGAGGGACAGTGTGAATAAAACACAGCAGATACTCATCAGTATGTATCCTCCCATGATGAGAACTTTTCTTCCTAGGGCATCAATCACCATTCCCTGTGTGAAACACAATGTAACGCCAAACCATGAAGACTTGACAGCGCCCCCACTCCAATCACATTGCACCACAGCATACCTTCCTGCAGGTGGTGTGCCCACTTAAAGTCTTCTGAATTTATTATTACAATATATAAACATTATCCAGCAGCAGTGTGCTTTGGGTGGCGGTTGTGGAAACCCAGTAATGGATAAAAGGTTGAAGATGAATGAATGAATCTTATCACTTTATTTACAAATATACTCCATCAACATTAATAAATTAATCAACTATATGGAAGATACCATTATAAAATCAAAAGGTATTATGTAGCTACTGTAATACTCATAATACCTAATGTAATCAAATGCACATTTTTCAGTTTTACTGATTTTAACTGATTGACGATAGATTCTTACGTCACTTGTCATTTAATTTGTGTATTTAAAATAACATCCCACTTGGTGGAACAGTATTAAATAGTTGTGACAACAACTGTGACAGTAAAACTGATAAGGTTATACAAGTGTCATTGAAGTTCCATGTGTGTTTAAAAAACACTGGACAAAATATCATAGAATTTAGGAATCTTAAATTCTGGATTTAGGCCTTACCTTGGACCACAAACACTTGTTTCTCAAAAATCAGGGTGCTGAATCAACAAAACAATAAAAAAAAATACTTTAAAAGAATACTTACACATGTTAAAGCGGTGAAGCACTCACAGACACCAGTGCCTACAGTCACGTATGGTATTTTATCAACAGGAATCCCTGAACCTTTCAGCACATAATCTGCATAGAAGTAAATCTAAAAAAAAAAAAAAGAAACAAAGATGCACTTTTTTGGACAATGGGACTAAACACTCTGGGTGATAAGATACTGTACATACAGCATTAATGCCGTTAAGCTGTTGCACAGCACTGAGCAGGATGACAGTCAGGAGCTGCCAGCGAAGACTGCGATCAGTGAACAGCTCCCATGGCCTCATGCTTTTGAAACTTGATAAGTGATTCTTCTCTTGTTCTATCTCCTGGAATTCGACGTCACAGTTATTCACACCATGCAGTTGCCTCAAAGCTGTGAACAGGAAAACACATGACAAACGTGTGACGCCAGAATTCTTCACCATCACCAGAGGCAGATTTTGGAAAATAATTATCTTTTTTTTCCACATCAAAATACCACAGAAGTTATTTGATCATATGCTCAACATCAACTCACAAAGGCACAAATGAGAGTTCTCTTGCTCATGAGAAAGGACACAGACTCACCTTTTTTGCAGCCTTTTTCATCTCCTCTGTCAATTAACAGGTAGCGAGGGCTCTCAGCAAACCATGGTAGGATCAGCAGCTGCAGAATGGCTGGGATACTTATGGTGGAGAGCAAGATGGGCCAGTACTCCTCTCTACCCAGAACCTCTCTGTAAAACCAACCCACAATTTTAATCATTGCTCTAACTCAACTGGGTTCATTGTCAGTTGACTATCAGTTATCTTTTGATTTTTAACATGATCAGGCGTACTTGAGGCCCATCACTTGTCCAGTCAAGATCCCACCAGTAATAAAAATGGAGGTTGCCATTCCCATGGAACCACGTAGGGACGTTGGAGCGATTTCACCCAAATACAAGGACTGGACACACAGCCCAATACCTTAGGAACAGAGCAAGAAACACAATAAATAATTGTAAAAATAATAAAATGTGAAGGGGTGAATTCTTCAATATCCGCCTGAATCAATTACCAGCATTTATTCCGATTAAAAAACGTCCAACAATGAGTAGTTCAAACAGCCTTGTTATGGAACTCAGACCCATCATCACAGCAGCTGCCAGTGCAAATATGTTATTGGCCAACAGGGTCCCTTTCCTGCCAAAATCACAACATATAGGCAAAAAAAATTACAAAAGAAAAAAAATTGTACAACTATTTTTTACCCAAAAGCACCAGATGTCTTACCTTCCAATTTTGACAGACATAGTCCCACCTATGGACGCTCCTAGAAGTCCACCCAGAGTAAATATGGACACGATGGTTGACCAGAGCAGGGTGATACCATGCTGAGTGATGTCACTTTGGTAACGCTGCTTCCAAGTTGAATTGATGAAATTGTGCACATACTGTGTTGGCAAAAGACAAAAATACACACATTGTGGTGGCGAGTTTTGGTGGAAATAGGCAAAAAGGCCAGTTTTGAAAAGAAAATCCATTAATGACTAAAACTGAACCTCATGTCTGAATAACAGATAGTATAGAACAGCTGCGCTCATTGTTTCGGCACAAATAAGTAAACAAGGCCAGAAATGGATACGCCAAATCACCAAACCTGTACCTAACATCTGTGGAAGGAGACAACAAAATGAGAAGAATCTGACCACAAGGACAGGACCTGGTCTGAGCTTCATTCTGCTTATTAGGACAGAGTCTGATGAATGAGGTCCAAAAAATGATGACATATTTATGTTTTACATATAAAAGGACACATTTTGATTTAGAATTTCTATGGATTTGATGTTGAAGGTGCAGACAATATTTGTGGTTCTGACCTGGCCACGGTCCAAAATATTTAATACAATTAATCCTCCCAGACGGAGAAATTTGTCCTGGTCTGCCTCATTTGTTGACAGTGTTTTCTACAAGAACTCTGATAAAACTGTCATTGGTACTGTACAAAGAGAACTCCACTGAGTAAGGATACATGAAGTAGTTCAAAAATTATAATGTTGACAGATTTACGTACGGTAAGTTGACCTTTTTTTCTATTTCATTTAATAAAATACAGTTATCCAATCAACTTGAAAATAGTTAGAAACATTTAACTGATAAATGTGTTATCAAACCAGTGATAAATTCAGATAAATTGTCTGACGAAAAGTGTTGGGAGTGATCTGTGATAGAAGAGAGTCAGCAGAGGTGAAGGGAAAGTTTCACAGGACAGTGGTGAGACCAGCCATGATGGATGGATTAGAGACACTAGGAATAGGTAGAAGACAGGAGGCAGAGCTGGAGGTGGAGGAGTTAAAGACTCTGAGATTCTCTTTAGGAGAGACAAGGATGGACAGGATCACGAATCAGGTGATTAGAGGGACAACACAGACAGAAAGGTTTGGAGAAAAAGTTAGAGAAGACAGATTGAGATGGTTTGGACATGTTCAGAGGAGGGACAGTGGATACATAGAAGAATGATCCTAAAGATGGAGCTACCAGGTAGGAGATGGATGGATGCAGAAAAGGAGGACATGGAGGTAGTTGGAGTCAGAAGAGACAGAGGACAGGGTGAGATGGAAATGTTAAAAATACATGTATATGTATATATTCAACCTCAATTACAACTGTTTTGCTGTAAAATAATGTTTAAAATGACAAACAAATAAAAAATAAAGAAGTAGTTCACTATGGCACTGATATGGCAAAAACGGTACAATATACTGTTGTATAAATACTACCACTAGTAATATTTATAAAAAAAACTCAGTAAAAAACAACCAGAGAATTACTTTCCTATTTAATGCCGTTTAAAGTTTATTTTTAACATATATTACTTCATAGGAGTTTAGAACAAAACGAAATTAGAGAAATAAAAACGATAGTAATTTACCACAGTGGGGGCGTTGATGACAGAAATACTGTATCCATACTGAAAAGTCCCTCCAATGGCGGCGGCGCAGGCAGCAAAAAACAGTCTTTTCTTGGCAACCTAAAAAAAAAATTCAACAAAAGGTAAAAGTCTATCAAAACCACCATGTTACTGTGCAGCATCACCGACCCATACCTCCGGCTCATACGCGTCTGTAGCTTCTTTAACGAGCAAAGGCTGATATTCATTAAAGCCCTCCATAGTCCTTAACCGCTGCAGCTGCCGTCGCTGCTGCTGCTGATGGTAAGATTGATATATGACTGACTGACTGACTGACTGACTGACTGACTGACTGACTGACCGACTGACTGTTGTTCTGGGTCTCCTTCACACACTGAGGGCTGTTGTCCTATCGATAACACAAATGGGAACTTCAGTGAGGAGTCAATCTTATTTGTGGCCCAAAGGCAGATAATCAATTTTTGGGCTGTGGCGCGAAAATTTGCTTCCCAAGAAAATGGTTAATGTCGTTAGAAACAACAAAAGTTAGTCACAGTAGAGACTCATGTGCTGCTTGTCTGGGTTGAAATCTAAATATCATTAAGATTTCTCAGAACATGTCTTTCCATAATACTGCCATTTGACGCATTCCGTTTTAAATCTCGAGAATGAATGAAGGAGTGACACAATATCATTGAAAGACCTCGGATAAACTGTTGTGTAAAGACTGGAGTCTCACAGTTTTTGTTTTTTTTTACTTTTATTACTCCCTGGAACGGTTTAGGGACAAATTACTTTCTTATTCAACATATAATAGAAATCCCAGGCAGATGTCAGCTCAATTTCCCGTGAACAGCAAATACTTCCAGTCAAACTAAATTCATATTTAGCAGAGGGTTTTATCCAGATTGACTTACAGAGGAGGATAAACATCAATAAGATAAAACTTGTTTAATTCCTCAGATGTGTCCTTTGGGAAATTAGGGAAGGAGACATCACCAAAATAACAGTTTTAAACACTGATTACATTTTCAATACAATACATTTCAATACAAAGCCAATGTTTTATAAATGGTGGGTGTTGCGTGAGGAAGGCCATACTGGCCACATCCATGATGCCTGTTAACAAATTCCTTTTCCATAACAGATCGGTCAGTCCGGGCTAACAACGAGGCAAGACATTAGAGCAACTGTTCACCTTAAGCTCACTCACACAGTTAACTATACAGAATACACAGGAGCATGCTGGGATTGATTATGCTTCTATTTGTTGATTTTTGTAGCAGTAGGTAGAATGAGTAAATGTGTGTAACAAAAAAAAAAAAAAACAAAGCTAGGACTGACAGATATTGTCTCTGCTGATCGATATTGTCCAAACACTTTATTCATGGTCCCAATATTAACCGTTTATGATGCAGGCCTGATAATATTTATTTGTTTATTAGTACAAACTACTGTAAAAGGTGAATTAAATGAACTGCAATACTGCCATCTAGTGACTTAGTTTTTGACATACAGCTGTTTATACACAAAACTATTTTTAGGACACACAAATGGCGAAACCCAGCTATTGTGTTATCAGGGTTACACTATCTAAGTGAAAGAATGATAATGATACTATAAGATAGTACATCATATGCGAATCTAGGGTGATAATTTCACTCCAACATCTCTCACTGATGTCTAATTCTATAGACCGCCTAAGAGTGGAAAGATGTTTACAGTGCTAGTTATGTTTATGTTTAACTTTGTTAAACAGACACAAAATAGTTTAACCTAGTTATACGTTATGTGGTGAACTGAACATGAGTAGAAACCACAGTGAAAAACATAAAGCTGGAAGTCTGTGCAAATCCAGATTTATTGAGAAATACTTGCGATGGAAACAGATGTGTTTGTTTATTATGCACAACATGAAGAGAATATTGATCACTGGAAACACATTGTCAGTGTCCTTTGGTTTCATGGGAACATTTCAACTTCTCCGTGAATGACTGACTGACCTGTAAACCATAAAATCTTTAGTGACCAATGGCTAATTATCCATGAACAAGTGGGGGTGAACCACATGGAAAAGATAAGAAAAAAATGATAATACTTTCTCAAGGTAATTTCTAAACCACCTCACCTAATTTACAATACAAATATATGAAATAAAAAAATAAGAAAATTAAGCAACGTAACACATAGAACAAGAAGAGAAGGAAAGTGCAAAATATTAGTTATGATTAAACAATATTTCAATTGGCTTTGATTTAAAGCATCATGTTTGCATGTATTGTGTAGAAAACACATAAACTGAATACAATACAGTATTTTATCCAGGTCTCCATCTACATTGTAAGGCAGTGGCCTTATGTGTAAGAATTGTGCAGTAGAGACTAGACGTGTCTCAGCTGATGCATGAAAACAACAACATGTAATTGAACTGGACGCTCAATTTTTTGCCTTACCTTCCTCTTTGGTCTCGATTCCTTGACGAATTCCATTTTTGTTTTGCGTAGACAATGTAATGATGGATGTTCTGCTTCAAGTAGAAGCTGTTCTATAAATGGAGCCTATTGTAAGGTGCAGCATATGATCTGAGCTGTGAGCCGTGGAACCTCATTAACCCCTTCAGGCCCCTTCATCACTGTGTGGTGCCTTTTGCTGCAGGGCACCGTTTCCTCCTGACCATTAATGGTCAAACATGTAAAAGAGACACCTAGTAAAAGTAGACACAGTCATTTCAATTCTCCCTGACTTCAAAAGCTCAGTTAGGTATCACTTTATGGCCCACGACTGAAAAAGAAACATTGGTCAACAGATAACTGGAGGCAAAAAAAACTGAAAAGAATGAAAAGACAATGAGGCAGCCTGAAGGTAGTGCTTTGGTGCTGCTGCTGGGTCTGACTGCAAGGATAATTTTACTTTTTGTACTATTTTAAATAGTGAACACCAAAGTCATCACGTGAGGGCTTGGTATACTCTACTGGAGGTTTTGGGTCTGTTATCGATGGATTCTGAGTCCTCATATAAATGCTACATTAGCTCCCTGAAAGATCAACTATGATGTTAGTAAGTGAAAGTGAATTCATTTTGCTTTAAGTATAAAAAAATCATGGATGATGCTTCATATAAACCAGTATTTAATGAAACGATTCCACATAGGACCAAGTTTCAAAATTTACAAAAAACACATTATATTTTATATCAATTACTATCTTGTATCTTATAGGTCAAACGGAGGGAAAAACAACATTAAAAACAATCACAGAAAGTCTGACTTTCTATCACAACTTCCTCTCAAATATAACTACCTGAAAGAAAGCAGGCCATAAAAATTCGATGTTGACGATGAAGAGAAAAATAAGAGAATAAAATTAGATAGGAGTAGCTCTACATTTATCCTGTTCAGAGTAAAGTGTGGCCATACTGACCTTCTCAGATTAACACCAGACTGGGACATGAGAATGGACTTAGGAAAGAGTTCAAGTTCCCACTCCACATCACACCAACATTTATAAGGCCTGTCAGACCCGACAGTGTAATTCTATTTGGCCTGCAAGATCACATCAAATATGTTCTAGTTTGGCCCACCAGTGTATAGGCCAGGCATGACTAAGGCCCGTTGAGCTTTTTAAAGCGGCCCACCAACCTTGTCCAAATTAAATAATGTATTTAAAATATTACAATGCGTCTGCCTTTTCCCTGCAATAATGCGTTTCCCCAGTAGATGTCATAAAATGTACAAGAAATGTAGGGTTTTAGGTTTTATACATAACTTTTCCTGCCATTTATCTTAGTTCAAACGAACAATCCATCTTTCTGTTCTTGACCCCGTGTCAACAACAGAAAGGTTTGCCTATGCCTGGTATAGGCCTTAAATCCTGGCATGATTTGTAGTACAAGTGATACATGGTCTTTGTTATAGAACAGACATTTCATAATTCCTTTTTTTGTTGTAGGTCTGTAAATACATTTAAACATTAAAATGATCTGGAAAAGCTACAGATAAAGGCAAATACCTCTAAAGCAATATCTTGCTAGGAGCCCCAGGAGACCCTAGCACCGCCCTTGCATTTAATATCTGGAGTAGGGGGAAAATTTACAGTTTATTTTTCAATAAATATTCAGTCTGGCTTTTGACGTCATGACAGTCTTTCATTCTGGCCCACTGTGAAATGAGTTCAACACCCCTGTCATAGAGTGATGGAGATCAGTGCCCTGAGAAGGCTGCATAGAAGAGTCAAACAAGCAGAAGTAGCAGCAGAAGTTTGCTGATCATTATATTGCAAAGTTTACAGTCCGCTGGGCATCACATGGGCAATACCAAAAACAGCCATAAAGAACAGCACAGAAGCGGTGGGGACAGCCTTCAGATGGATCTGGATAGAAAGTAGTGATCTACGATCGACCCTGGGTGGGTTACCTGAGAGAGGAAATGTGTCCCACCCCATCCCCAAAATGTATCTTTCATAGTGGGAGAAAAATATGAAATGTAAATATGTTAAAAGTATAATAAGTAGTAGGTAAGTAGTAGTAGTAGGCTACGTACATAAGTAGTACGTAGCATAAGCAATTCACATTTTTTTTGTAATTTAAAGTTGAGACTAATACAATTCATCATGCCTTTAGCACTCTCTTCTTTAATGGAATGACTGTAACACTCAAAATATATAAGGCAGTAAACAGAATATGTATAGAAAGTATAATCTCTCCCATTATCTCGCTAACATGAATGTAATCATTAATATGAATGAATTTTTGTCACATGGGCATTGTTTACTAGGCATCCAATAGTTCCACATTCTTCACAGTCACTGTCAAGATCAATGGAAATGTCAAAATCTACCAAACTTAATTTCAAGTTTTAAACTCAGATTACACTCTGCCATATTAATAATTCAAACCTTATGTGTGTCATACACATATCTACAGTATCTTTATTAACAAATCTATGCTTGTGTTCAAATCCAAAGCTCCATTAATAATGTAATAATAACAGTGGTGGGCCGTCAGGGCCAGCAAAGCCTTCTCTGCTGGCCTAAACATGCTCAGAAAAACACATTTATTCATAAATATTGTTAAATAAAATTTTATTATTTTTATCAATATAAAAATAGTTTTTACATTTAAAAGTTGGATAAAAACTTTTTATTCAATCATATTTAAGCTAGCTGGTGTTCAAGCTCCATGAAATCTGCCACAGCTTTCAGAACCAAATCAAAGGCCGTGCCTGCTCAAAAATGTAATATGTAAAAGTAAAGAACAATTGACACATTTGGGACTGTACTCATCTAATCTCTTTCTCCGGGAGGTTTGACAAAGGTGATTCTTAATGTTTAGAGGAGCAGATGACCATAAATACCAGGAAACAGTACTGTTTCAGCTCCAACTGTGCAGGGAAGAGACAAGTCACACATTACACACACAAAAAAAAATCAAACAATGGATCTCTCAGTTTATTCAGATCAATACCTACCATGATGAAAGGAAAGACCATGCCGATGAGAAAGAAGCTGGACCAGCCCACTGTCCCTGTGATCACGTAAGCTGCAGGCCGTGAGGTTTGTGTGAACAACTCTGTGGTCAAGAGGTTGGTCACACCAGCTTTAAACAAGAAGAAGAACAAAGCCAGTTGTGCAATTTATACTGCAGAATACTTTAAAAGTACAAATCAATCTGATTCAGGTACCTGGTCCAAGCCCAAAACTCAGGATGAATCCAAAAACACACACAACACTCAAATAGGAAAAAACTGGGCTGGAATTCTGTGGAAAGAAATACACACAATACAAATAAGGATAATAATAAAATGAGTAATGATAATACTGAAGTGACAGATCGGGAGCTTACATACCTGGAAGGTGAGGGACAGTGTGAATAGTGCACAGCAGATACTCATCAGTATGTATCCTCCCGTGATGAGAACTTTTCTTCCAAGGGCATCAATCAAGATTCCCTGTGTGAAACACAATGTGACGCCAAACCATGAAGACTTGACAGCGCCCCCACCCCAATCACATTGCACCACAGCATACCTTCCTGCAGGCGGTGAGCCCGCTGGAGTTTTTTTGGAATTATTTTATATATATCATATTTATAATATATAAATATTATCCAGCAGCAGTGTGATTTTGGTGGTAGTCATGGAGACCAGGTAATGGATAAGGGGATGAAGACGAATGATCCAAAGGAGTGTTTATAGGAGTATATAAAACTAGAGTAATTGTAATTCTATTTCAAGATGCTAAGCACTGGGCTAAAGTGAGAATAATATAGGTATAAAGTCAGTATACCTTATGTCATATGTTAATGTAGAGAATAAAATATCCAGTTTATAAAGATAAATATATTTCGAGGTTTGAATCTAGGTAGTTCTATAGTAGAACTTTCACTCTGAAATATTAACAGCTCTGAGAAGATGTATATTTTCTCATTGAAGAGATAAATAAACAAACACAATAAAACTTTTTCTCAAATATAACTGAATGAATATCATCACATTTCTTAACAACAAGCAAGAAACCATTAACAAATCAAATCATTATGTACCTACTGTAATACTCATAAAACCTAATGTAATCAAAATACAAATTTTTTTTCAATAGATGCAAATTGGTACGCAGTTTCACTGACTTTAACTGATTCACGATGCATTTTTACATCCCTTATCATTTACTTTGTGTATTTCAAACAACATCCCACTTGGAACAGTATTAAATAGTATTAAAGGCCGTGTCATTGTTGCTCCATGTGTGTTTAAAAAGAACACTGGTGAAATTTGTCTGTGAAGATTCTCATTCATCCAGGTCATGATATCCAAAAAGGGCAACTTCTTGTTGGAGTTAAAAGACATTTCATTCCTCAACTGAGGAACTTTATCAGTTTCTGGTTGTTGTAACAGGAAATAGTGGGAGTGGTCTAGAGGAGTAGAACTACTAGAGTTGCCTCTGACATCAACCAGAAACTGATGAAGTTCTACAGTTGAGGAATGAAATGTCTTTCAACTCCAAGAAGAAGTCCAATTGCTGAGAACTAAACCCTTTTTGAAAAATCAATCAGAATATTATAGATGTTCTGGATTAAGGCCTTAACTTAAACCCCAAGGTTCTTGGTACTTTTTATCTCAAAAATCAAGGTGCCGGATCCAAGTTTTAATCAACTGTTGTAACTCTAGGCTTTGTCAGAGAATTCTTCCTTGCATCAAAACAATTAAAAAATACTCCTAAAGGACACTTACACATGTCAAAGCGGTGAAGCACTCACAGACACCAGTGCCTACAGTCACGTATGGTATTTTATCAACAGGAATCCCTGAACCTTTCAGCACATAATCTGCATAGAAGTATATCTAAAAAAGGAAAAGGATACAAAGATGCACTTTTTTGGTAAATTTGTCTTTTTTTTGGGCAATGGGACTGAACACTCTGAGTGATACGTTACTGTACATACAGCATTAATGCCGTTAAGCTGTTGCACGGCATTGAGCAGGATGACAGTCAGGAGCTGCCGGCGAAGACTGCGATCAGTGAACAGCTCCCATGTATTCATGCTTTTGAAACTTGATAAGTGATTCTTCTCTTGTTCTATCTCCTGGAATTCGACGTCACAGTTATTCTCACCATGTAGTTGCCTCAAAGCTGTAAACAGGAAAACACATGACATACGTGTGATGCCAGAATTCTTCACCATCACATCAAAATAGCACAGAAATGATTTGATCACATGCTTAACATCAACTCGCAACACAAATGACAGTTATTCTGCTCATGAGAAAGGACACAGACTCACCTTTTTTGCAGCCTTTTTCATCTCCTCTGTCAATTAACAGGTAGCGAGGGCTCTCAGCAAACCATGGTAGGATCAGCAGCTGCAGAATGGCTGGGATACTTATGGTGGAGAGCAAGATGGGCCAGTACTCCTCTCTACCCAGAACCTCTCTGTAAAACCAACCCACAGTTTTAATCATTGCTCTAACTCAACTGGGTTAATTGTCAGTTGACTATCAGTTAACTTTTGATTTTTAACATGATCAGGCGTACTTGAGGCCCATTACTTGTCCAGTCAAGATCCCACCAGTAATAAAAATGGAGGTTGCCATTCCCATGGAACCACGTAGGGACGTTGGAGCAATTTCACCCAAATACAAGGACTGGACACACAGCCCAATACCTTAGGAACAGAGCAAGAAACACAATAAATAATTTTAAAAATAATAAAATGTGAAGGGGTGAATTCTTCAATATCCGACTGAATCAATTACCAGCATTTATTCCGATTAAAAAACGTCCAACAATGAGTAGTTCAAACACACCTATGGACGCTCCTAGAAGTCCACCCAGAGTAAATATGGACACGATGGTTGACCAGAGCAGGGTGATACCATGCTGAGTGATGTCACTTTGGTAACGCTGCTTCCAAGTTGAATTGATGAAATTGTGCACATACTGTGTTGGCAAAAGACAAATATAAACATATTGTGGTGGAGAGAACTGAACTGAATTGAACTGAATACACTAAATCACCAAATCTGTGGAAAGAGACGACAAGATGAGAATCTGACCACAAGGACAAGACCAAGTCTGATAGATGAGCTCCACAAAATGATGACATGTTTATGTTTTTACATATAAAAAGGACACATTTTGATTTGGGATTTCTTTGGATTTGCTTTTGAAGGAGCAGACTATATTTGTGGTTCTGACCTGGCCATGGTCCAAAATATTTAATACAATTAATCCTCCCAGACGGAATAATTTGTCCTGGACTGCCTCATTTGTTGACAGTGTTTTCTACAATAACTCTGATAAAACTGTCATTGGTACGGTACAAAGAGAACTCCACTGAATAAGGATACATGAAGTAGTTTTGATGTTGACAGTAAGTTGACATTTTTTCTATTTCATTTAATAATATATATAGTTATCAGATCAACTTGAAAATAGTTATATCCTGTGTGATATCGCATATCCTGTGCGGGTGTAAAATTGCACTTGCACAAGGGTGATACAGGTGGCGGCATCACAAGGTGCTCATGACCTCTGCTGACACCCTGAAGCAGGAGAGGAAGAGGAAACGGCAAAACATCTGAAGACAACAACCAGTCACAGCAGTGTACTGCATAAGGCCCAATCCTAGGAAATGAATGTCTACCTGGGGGGAAGTTTGAAGTTCCCACAGTTTGTCCAGACATCCCTAAGGCCGGATGTGGTGTTGTGGTCACAAGAAGCTATGAAGATCATTCTCATTGAGCTTACTGTCCCATGGGAAGAGGGGTATGAACAGGCTTATGAAAAGAAAACCGCCAAGTACCAAGACCTTCTGCACGAGTGCAGGGGGAAGGGATGGCAGGCTTGGCTGTTCCCAGTCGAGGTCGGCTGTTGAGGGTTCCCTGCCCAGTTGGTGTGGAGAATGTTCACAGCCCTATGGCTGGCAAGGAGGGAAAGAAAAATTGCAAAAATGAAAAAAAAAAAGGCTCTTGCTGGCTTTGAAGTAGGAGAGAGGAGGTTAGCTGGAGACCAGGAGGAGGAGATGGGCAGTGACTTGGCCTCCATTGCCGACCCACCATCGGGAGGCTGTTGTGGTTCAGGGTCAAAACAGCCAGTGAACGGTGGATGCCACCTGAGGACATCAAGTCCTCCTGGTCAAGGCTACATTCACCCAGGGTGAATGAAGGAGAAGCATCCTGGGATGTATGTGATATCATCAAACCAGTGAAAGATAGTGACAAAAGATAAATTGTCAGAAGAAAAGTATTTGGAGTGATCTTTGATAGAAGAGAGTCAGCTAAGGTGAAGGAAAAGGTTTACAGGACTGTTGTGAGACCAACCATAATCTATGGACTAGGAATAGGTAGAAGACAGGAGGCAGAGCTGGAGGTGGAGGAGTTAAAGATGCTGAGTTTCTCTTAAGGAGAGACAATGATGGACAGGATCAGGAATCAGGAGGTGATTAGAGGGACAACACAGACAGGAAGGTTTGGAGAAAATCTAGAGAGGCCAGATTGAGATGGTTTGGACATGTTTAGAGGAGGGACAGTGGATACATTGGTAGAAGAATGATCCTAGAGATGGAGCTACCAGGTAGGAGACGAAGAGGAGATTGATGGATGCAGTGAGGGAGGACATGGAGGTAGTTGGAGTCAGAGTAGAAGATGAAGAGAACATGATGAGATATAAATTGTTGATTAGCTGTGACAACCCCCTAAATAAAGGACAAGTCAAAGGGAAACAACATGAATATATATATTCGACTTCAATAACAGCTGTTTTGAACACAGTCAAAATCATGTTTAAAATGACTAACAAACCAAAACTGAAACTAGTAATACTGATATGACATTAACTAAGACAGTACAATATACTTGTGAAAAGTATACTATACTATGTTTAAAAATATCTTTGGAAAACTGACAGTTCGTAAAAACACCTCTCAAAATTATTCTATATACCTAATACAACTAAGGAAAATACATTTTATTTAACGCTGTTTGAAGTTTACTTGATAGGAGTTTAGAACAGAAATAGTCGTTTACCACAGTGGGGGCGTTGATGACAGAAATACTGTATCCACACTGAAAAGTCCCTCCAATGGCGGCGGCGCAGGCAGCAAAAAACAGTCTTTTCTTGGCAACCTAAAAAAAAATTCAACAAACGGTAAAAGTCTATCAAAACCACCATGTTACTGTGCAGCATCACTGACCCATACCTTCGGCTTACACGAGTCTGTAGCTTCTTTTACGAGCAAAGGTTGATATTCATTAAAGCCCTCCATAGTCCTTAACCGCTGCAGCTGCAGAGGAACACAGGAATTACAGTGAGGAGTCAACCTCGTTTGTGGCCCGAAGGCAGAAAATCAATGTTGGGCTGTGGCAAGAAAATCTGCTTCCCAAGCAAATGGTTGAGGTTGTTAGAAACAACAAGAAAGTTAGTCACAGTAGAGACTCATGTGCTGCGTGTCTGGGGTGAAATCTAAATATCATTAACATTTTTTCAGAAGATGTCTTTTCGTTATACTGTCATGTAACGCATTCCATTTCAAAACTCAAGCCTCGAGCCACTGTATGAAGAGTGACACCATATGATTGAAAAACCTTGGATAAACTAAACTCTTGGGCCATGCAGAACCTTGATTTCCCGGCCAGAACTCACCTCAAGGCATTCAACTCCAAGGAGCCATCTTTGAAAGAAGTTGTCAGGACAGCCAGATTTTATTCAGCACAAGGCCCAAGAGAGGTGCCATATGTGGGTTACAAGAGATGCCCCAGACTCTTGACATGGCTATGGACAATCTTAGGGTCATCTGAAGAAGGGTTGCCCAGCAGTGGAGGCATACAGAGGGTGTGCCTCACAAAGCAAAATATTCTTTAGAATTGTTGCCCAGCACATGAGGGAATTCCTCCTGAGGAACACATATGTTGACACCCCTATGCAGAAGGGGGATTTCTGAAGGTGCCGGGATGTACAGGAGTCATCACCCAGCTGATCCGGGGGGCACGGAAAGGCAAAGAAGACCTGGCAGTCCTTTGGCTGGACCCTTGCTAATGCCTATGGATCCATTCCACACAAGCTGGTGGGAACCGCGCTTGACCAACAACACATTACAAGTAAGTTTAAGGACCTGATCCTGGACTATTATAGCTTATTATAGCGGTTGTAGAAAGGCATCATCGTGGGATGTACCATTTCGGTGATACTGTTCTCCTTGGCCATGAACATGCTGGTAAAGTCAGCAGAGCAGAAGTGTGACTAAATCAGGAATGCCCCCACCCATCACAGCATTTATGGATGATCTGACAGTGACAACAACATTAGTCCTGAGCTGCAGGTGGATCTTCCAAGGCCTTGAGCATTTCATTAGCTGGCCCTGGATGAGCTTTAAGCCAGCCAAGTCCAGATCCCTGTCTAGGGACCCCAGTGACATCAAAGTCTCCTCGGCTGGGATTGACGTGAGGACCAGCAGGAAATGGTGTGCTCAGGAGGCAGTCGACCAGGCGGAATCCCCATTGAGGCACATTGAGCTGGTAGGTATAGTGGCACCTCGACGGACAGGTTTCGGGAGCAACACCAAGATCTTCCTATAACAAGGCACAGGGGAAGGCAAGGCACCAACTTTGGATCCAGGAGGAGATCAGAGCAGGGGTGTAGGAAGACCGCAGCAGATGGTCAGTAGGTATGCGGTAGAAGGAACATAAACCCGATGGGAAGAGGCAGCTAATAGAAATGTTTCGTGGTCAGAGTATACACCGGATCAAGTTCCTCATCCAGTTGGTCTACAATGTCCTCCCAAGCCCGTCCAACCTACACAGCTGGGGCTAAGCAGAGAACCTACTAGCCTCTACCAGGGAACTGGATCACTGAAACACATCCTTAGCTGCTGTCCCATGACCGCTGACGCCATGACAAGGTGCTGAAGGTCACTATGGATGCCATCACCACAGGTATCTCCATCAGCAAAGTCCAACAACCAAATAGGCAGTCCATCACCTTTTTCATGCAGGGGGGCTGGTGGCAACAGCTTGGAAGTAACAGCTGATAGTCGACTTAGGGAAACAGTTCAAGTCCCCGGAAAACATTGCAGTGACCATACTCTGGCCAGACATGGTCCTTGTTTTCGAAAACAACATGGCAAGATTTCCTGCTAGAGCTGACTGTCCCCTGGTAAGAGGAGATGAAGGAGGCCTTTGAGAGAAAGAGGGCAAAACACAAGGAGCTTGTAGGTGAATGCCGAATCAGGGGATGGGAGACCCAATGCAACCCAATCGAGGTCGAGTGCAGAGGATTTGCTGGCCAGTCTCACATCAGGACACTGGAAATAAAGGGACTGCATGACAGAAGAGCCATCAAAAACATTAGCGATGCTGCAGAAAAGGCATCCATGGCTGTGGATCAAGTAGGGCGATCTGTGGAAATGCTCTTAAGACACAAGTCCGGCTTGTGTCGGTCTTGTGTCCCTGGGTGAGGGTGTCTGAGACCCGAAACACCCGATGAACCCAGGTGTCAACACTGATGATGTGTCTGAAGTTTCACAGATGTGTATTTTTAGATCTAAAAAACTTTGATTACTCCCTGGAAAGGTTTAAGGCCGCGTTACTTCTTAATACAAGATAAAAGAGAAGGCCACATGTGAACAAGAACAAATACTTCCAGTAAAAATAAATCCATATTTAGCAGAGCCTTTTATTCGGAGTGACTTACAGAGAATTCACCAAGCGTTGGATTGTTCACCCACCAATAGGGAACGTGAGCTGGGTTTAGACCGTCTTGAGACCTACTGACGATGTATTGTCGTAATAGCAATTGCACAGATGCGATTGCACGACACAAATGGAAAGTGTAAGAGATATGCAGTAGAAACTGGATGTGTCTCAGCTGATGCATGAAAACAGCAACATGTAATTTAATTATACACTCAATTCCTCTTTGGTCATGCATCCTCAATGAATTCCATTTTTGTTTTGAGGAGACAATGGAATAATGGTTGTTCTGCTTCAAGTAGAAGCTGTTCTATAAATTGAGGCCCATTGTAATGTGCAGTGTATGATCTGAACTGTGAGAGGGAACCTCAACAACCCCTTCAGGCCCCTTCATCACTGTGTGGTGCCTTTTCCTCCAGAGCACAGTTTCTCCTTAACCTTCACACATGTAAAAGAGACACTTAATAAAAGTAGAGACAATCATTTTAATTCTCCCTGACCTTAAAAGCTCAGTTAAATATCACTTTGTGGTCCACAACAAAAAAAACATTGGTTCTGGGATTCTGAGACCTCAATTTATTAGCATGTTTCAGGGGCCATAATTTCATAGAAATAGAGCGAAAAAGAAAAAAAAAAGTATATTTGTATTATTGAGGATTCTGATTTTTTTTTTGAAGTCATAGACATTTTCATTTTCCTACTTGTATTTTTTTATTGTTATGGTCTCTCCAAAAGGCTTATATATGGAGGTTTCAGCAAAAAGGAAGAAGCACCAAAATCTCAACAGGCCATGGAACAATTAAAAGAATTGAACTATAATATATATTTATACAACATAACATACCTGCCAAGAGAGAGCAGTCACAATGTATGTTACTATATAACCAGTCAGTTCTTTGAAGGCTGTCTGTAGTAAATGTTAACCTGGGTTTTGACCAAGTCAGTGGGGTAAACCAATGTTAAACGATAATGTTTAACACCAGAATGGTGACATGCGTGACATTCAATATTCTGTACGTTAACAACACCTCCTTCAGGCACGGTGAGTGAGGAGAACAATAACATAAAGTTTTCTGGACATTGCATTTTAATTGACACAATTTTTTTCTTCTTCCTCTTCTTTCGGCTTGTCCCTTTTTCAGGGGTTGCCACAGTTGCCACAACATTCTCCATCTCCCCCTGTCCTCTGTATCTTCTACTCTGACTCCAACTACCTCCATGACCTCCCTCACTGCATCCATCAATCTCCTCTTTGTCTCCTACCTGGTAGCTCCAACTTTACAATCATTCTTCTACCAATGTGTCCACTGTCCCTCCTCTGAACATGTCCAAACCATCTCAATCTGGCTTCGCCAACTTTTTATTCAAACCTTTCTGTCTGTGTTGTCCCTCAAATCACATTCCTGATCCTGCAGCTTTAACGCCTCCACCTCCAGCTCTGCTTCCTGTCTTCTGCCTATACAATTACAACTTTTATGTGTTTATAGGGCCAGATCATCACAACTGTTATCTTATGGCACTTTACAAAGAAGCATACATGATAACAAGAATAAGAAAGAATAGAGATACACACTGCCCTTATAGATCCTCACACCAGCTGAGAAACAACTCCCAAAAACCCAGACAGGGAAAAAAGGAAATTAAAATTCAGGGTATTCCTAGTGTCTCTAATCTATCCACCTATCATGGCTGGTCTCGCAAATGTCCTGTAACCTTTCCCTTTACCTTAAGTGACACTCTTCTATCACAGATCACTCGTGACTCTTTTCACTGACACAATCTATGATGCATAACACTTTTGTATTCCACTGTATATTCTTCTACATGCATAAGCAGGAGCAGCATTGTGAGAAATATTTAACAGCAACAGAATGCATCTTGACCAGACTCCACAACACTGCACCTTTAAATAGTTGCCAGCATTAGTTCAAAACAGGGTTTCCAAAGTAACACATGACACGTGCTGCATACCTCACTCAGAAAAAAACGATAATCTTTTTAAATCCTATTTCAAAGAATTTATTTTTTGTTATTTCAACAATTACACTCAGACAGAGTTATTGAGAGAATGAGGGAAAGTTTCTGTTAAAACTGCCAAAGACAAGTATTTTCTACTTGAGACATTTTAAATGGATGTTTAAATAATCATTTGCAAAACAAAACAATTTCATAATATAAATTGTGTCAGTCCTTCGCATATATGCATTAAACAGACACTGTCATCCAAAGAGACACATGGGAGGATTACCTTTATCAAGTTTGTGGTAAGCATTGTAAACAGTACAGTGCATGGGACTCAAACTTGCGGCTCACAGGCCAATCACAGCCCGTAGAACGACATTTTGTGGCCCCAACCATGTTATGAAACTTTAATGTTAAGATTTATGGGAGGGAGGGGACTCCTTAGTAAACATTGCTCCAGATGACTGGGAGTGGAATCCACCGTTGATCGACTGCTGATCAACAAGCTAATGACGCATGTTCATCAGAAAATAGATTTTATGTTTCACAGATTGATGTACTGTACTACAGTAGAACAGTTTGTACTTAAACAATAAATATATGTATATACAGTATATGCTCATTTATATAGATATGGTAAGTTTTTATATTTTATAGACTAGCTCTTCTCATTTTTTGGTCTGAAAACCCTGGTACTGGTTCATCTTCAGAACCAGAATCATAAAATAATTTGCTTTGGTGTTATTGGTGCAAGTAAAATATGATAAAAAAGAGATAGATTAAAAGGTTTTAATGAGTAAATTATTTAGAAATTATTTTTTAATTTAAAATTGATTTTATTTCTACTCATCTGCAGATTTGTATTATAGAGAATATGTGGTAAACTGACCTTTTATGAAACCTTTTTACCTTTTTTTTTTCTTTATGTTGAACATTGATAGCTGATGCAGCCTTTGGGTGAAATGACAATGGGGGGCAGCAACGAGTTTCAGACTCCTGCTACAGTGTCCCTCAATTCAATTGTTAGCTTTTTGTTGGCTTTAAACACAAAATAAAATACATTTATCAATATTTCTAACTTAATATTCCCAACTAAACAAAATAAAACAGACATTTTAATTCGACTCCTGCCTTCAGAGGTGGGTAATAAACGGATTTACCTTGCTCACTTCTCTCCCGGTGGTTATTAGTGAACTCGTTCTGGGTGTAATACCCAGAACTGACCGCACGGAGGAGCCCCGTCCGTACAGGAGAACGTTGGTGCAACCGTGAATGTCTTCCCCCGGCGTTTGAAACCAACAGCTGCTGGTGCCTACAGACTGGGTTCATGGTTCATAATGTCGCCCAGAAAGCCCAGGTCTGTGGCGAACCCTCTGGAATCTGCCATTACCACACCGAGTGAGAGGATCCTGAAGGAATGTCACAGTTTATACATCGACAACGAAAACGGTAAATGTTTACAGTCGCTGTGCTCGTTAGCTCCGTCTGAGGTGCAGAAAAACACACACAGACACACACACCTGTGTCTTGTCGTTGTAGTGTAAGTTAAGTTGGGAGTGCAACCGGAGCTGGAGGTGGAGGTGGAATGCTGACCATAGAAAGTGTGGTATAGGGTGGGGGTTGATCAGAAACAGCAACAGACTGTTAATGTCACTGTCCCTTGTCATTGAGCTGCCGGTCATCGTGTGGCTCAGCTGCATCGGTTAGAGGACATATTCTACACATGATCCTTGTCAACTAATCCGTTAGCTTTGCAGAACGTTTATGGTCGATAACCTATATCACAGCATGACGCAAGTACAGTATCCACAACATATTCGTCAGTTAGACTAGGGATATAAAACTTCCACAGTGTCCAAACAATAAAAACTGACCGAAAGTCGCAGACCTGATTTAATATCTACAAAAAAAATCGTCGAAAGTTTCTCATGAGCCCTTTCTCCTCTGATATATAATGCTAAATTATTTTTATATGGAAAAAACCTTTAGTCGTGCATGAGGATTTTGAAGTTGTCTGCAGAGGTGTCCTAGTGGATTTGGGTCTGGAGGGTTTTGGTTTGAATCCACTATCTGACATGTTGCCACTGAGGTGCTCTGATCGTTGCACTGTCCCGACTCACATAACTTCCTGTGGGCTCACCCCACCTACAGGAAGGCTCACAATATGGTGCAACGTGATTTGGGTGGTGCCAGCTACACTTACAATCCTTAGATGGATGAATGAATGGATTCTGAAGTCCGGCCTAAGGGGGCCGTTCATCCAGACACAAGAGCGCCCCCTGGTCATCAAGACTGTGTGTAATGGTTTCACTGGTTATTTATTTGCTTGGTATTTTATCCAAAAGAACTGGGAATTTGTAAATATTTCTCATAAGGTTTATAATTTGGGTTTTCGCTTTGGCCCAGAGTCAGTGTCTCTGTTATTCGTGTAAAACACAAGGGTTTCACCTCCTGGGCAAGTTCAAATCCCTGTTAGGGTTTTTGACTTCCAGCGGGTGCACCACCTGGTGGAAGGTATGATGAGGTGTGGAGTGATTTGGACGGCAGTTTTGCAGACTGCTGCCCCCATGACCCAGTAATGTATAAATTGATGTATGAGTACACCAGTATGATGTACAAGGGTCTATTTTTCAAAAACCTTTCATAAAATGTATATTTTCTAAAGCCATTTTGTTGATTCCACATATATTGTGTGTGTGTGTTCACAGGCCTGGTAAAGATTGCCAGCAGCCTTGGTGTTCGGCTTCTACCTCCCAGAAAGAAAATCATAGTGATGATAATGGGGAACCACTCAGCAGGGAAGAGTTCCTTCATTAATTGGTAAGACAAAGCTTCCTTAATGGATTCCACAGAACCACTCAGCTCTGCCTGACAATTACACATTTACACAAGAAGGTTTCTCTCAGATTCTGTTGACAGCAGAGGGATATAAACACACCATTGTAATCGGTGCCGTGTAGTGACAGAGACATCCAACAGTTCTGCCTTGGGCATAATAGGTGTAGACGTCTTCCAAAAAAGTAGAAAGTCCAGTTTGAGATGTTTGAACATTTTTAGATATAAAAAATATTGTACTGTTAAACCTGAATTAGACCAAATCCAGGTGTGGCCTAACTGTTTGACCTGCATGGCACAATTATTATTGGAAAATTGGACACAGGGCGGGGCACAAGGCTATAAATAGAGTGTTCATGTGAACTATGATGAATGACATACGGTAAAAGTAAAGAATAAAGGCTAAAATGTTAAAATGTTTTACCCTTCTTTACGCCCTCTATAGAGTAAACATAGGCATTGCAGGGGCCATACTGTACCCTACCTGGAGGGAGGGTGCTATGTATGGTGCTATGTGAATTGGGTGGCACAATACAAACCAATTATATTATTTGGACAAGTCTAGTGGGCCGGATTATAAAGCTGAATGGGCCACATTTGGGCCCCGGGCCTTACTTTGTTCTTACCTGTGAAAAGAAGAAGAACATTGATTAAATGTTTATTCTAAGTAAATCAAAAGCTCTATGTTACCATTCCAGGTATGTGGAAGAGCATATACAGAAGACAGGAGTGGCCATTGAAACTCAGGGCTTTACTTTCATCACAAGTGGACGCAAAAGAGAATCACTGACGGTCAGTTTGTCCTAATCGTGTTTCTGGTTATGTGCATGTCCTACAGTGCAACCAGCTCTGACCAGGCTGTTCTGCTGTGCCGTCTTACAGTGTTATTTGAAAGAGATTACCATCACATACGTAGGTTTGTGGACGACTGTGGTTTTGATATGAGAAATACGAAACTAGAAAACCACAGGTGTTCATAAAGGTTATTGCGGTAACAGCATCATCTGTCACTGTGTGTTATAGGCTGTACGTTTCTTGTTACACACACACACACACACACACACACACACACACACACACACACTCTGAATCTTTGAAACAGGCTTGTGAGAAACTCGTCTCTTTATCCTCTCATCTCCTTCCTGTCTGTCCATATCCTGCTGTGGTGGTGATGATGAGGATGAAGCAGGATAAATTATAGATTTGCAGTGAAGGACTGCAGAGCAGGAGGGGGGGGGCTGGCTGGGAAGAACAGGAAGCTGAGACTAGGTGTCCAGAGCTGTGGGAAAAGACTGACGACTTTTTTGTCTTTATTCTACATTTGATGTGTTTCTTTATTTTACAGGGAAATGCAACTCTTCATCTCTACCCTCACTTTCGACCCCTTTTGGAGTTTAAAGGTAATACACGTCAAATTTTTCTATTTATTTTAATTACAATTTTATGGAAGGTGTGTCCATGTGTTACTACACCATTCAGTTAATGCAGTTCTTCTTAAATAGTGGGGGATTTGGTTAGTATGTTAAAGGCTTTCAATGGAATATACACTGAGGTCAATACGTTTTTGTTTTTGCAAGTTCTCTCACTTAGAAATCATGGAGGGTTCCAAAATTTTCATCGCAGGTGCATTCCCACTGTGAGAGACAGAATCTAAAAAAAATATCCAGAAATTACATTGTACAATTTTTTAAAAACAATTTATTTGTATATTACAAATTATTACAAATACTTGTACTTGTTGACCTCAGTGTAGTACTGTTGTAATGCTTGAATGATAACAAGCTTCCAGTCACTAGGGGGCAGCAATAAAGACAGTGGTTTGTTTATATAAAAATACAGGTTCTTAATAGGAGGTGCACAAGACGAGTCAAGAAAATTTCACAATTTTCAGTTTTAATGCCCGGGATTCGATTCAAAACAATTTTCAATTCAAAACAATTTCCCAAAAAAAATCTAAAAAAATTGTATATCTGTGACAATGAATTACTTTCCAAAATGACTGCAGTTGACAGACAAGAGGTTAAACAGAATTTATCAGTTGCAGGTAAAGACTACTTAATATCAACCTGCAGTAGGATTGATTTATTCCGTAATTTAATTTCATAAAACTACAGGTAACATTTCAAACTAAATAAAAATGGTTACATTTTACTGCAAATAGTAGGGCTGCGGTAATTGGTACTTAAAATATATATATTTATACACACGCACACACACACACACATATATATATATATTTAAAACATTCTTTCGTATGCTACAATGTTGCAAAAAGGACATTATACAATACAAATCAATTTGAAATCTATAAATTTTAAATCTGGATTTGAATCTAAATTGTTCATTTTGCACACATCTAATCAAATAATACAAATATTTATACTTACATATTTACCTTTTACGAAACTCCTCAACACTGTAATCCACTCTCACGTGACTGTATCTGCCTTTCTACCACAGTTCTATGAAGGTAGAGTTGCAGTACGGAAATAAATTACTTAAATCCACGACCATGAAAGAGAGGGTAGTGGTGACGCAGCTGCAGCCCTGATCCGGGGGAAGGTATTGCACATATTTATTGTACATAACAATGAGCCAATCTGTGTGAGGAACAGAAGAGCATTTTGTATGCTGTGTTCAATGTTCTTGGGGTAAACAACCTCAAGATCACAATAAACAAACTTGTCTATTTATAACAATAAACAACTTCATTTAGCTTAATTTTCAGGTTGGATTTTTTTTAACATAAAAATTGCAATGAAGTGAGGGAGTGAAGGAAAGGGAACAGTGATGGAACACTTCAATTCACGGAGAGTTTAGAGCTGAAAGGGTGGGGCGTGTGAAAGTATTTCTGTCCCCTAGGGGGCATACCAGAAAATAATTGAAAACCACTAAGTTAGTGTAATATAGCATAAATGATGTTGTTGATGCTAAAATAATGCACAATTCGGAGACACAGTTGCATCGTGGAGTCTGAAGTCAGCAGTTTGTCCTGTATCCAATTTTAATCAATGTCTTTGTATCTTCCTGTCTTTGATGCACAGAGGAGTGGTTACTGTTTAAATCCTCCTTTGGTCAGTGTTGCTACATCACACCCTGTCACTGCAGTCGGGCACAGCTGTCTATACAAGGGTGACTGTTCTGGGGCTGCAGCTTTATATTCCACCACAGGGGCAAGAAAGACAGGGGAGAGAGGGGCCGTTGTGACAAAGATGTAAAACTCCCATAATGAGCAGATCGTAAAGAATCTACAGTAATCAACAACACAGTTACATAATGATATATATATGTATAACTGTATAGAACAATGTCACTACTGTACATCCCTATGTGACGCATGAGTCTCAAGGAGCTAACATTATTGTAAGAAGAATGTTTATTGTTTCCATTTACAGTTAGAAATTCTTCCCTCCAAGAAATAAACATCGACAAAGTCATGTGGAGCTAAATCAGGCACAGGCAAGCTAAGGCCCGGGGGCTTGGAGAAGTCCACCAAACTTCTGCGAGTTTTTAATGAAAGCTTTGCCTTTTTTCCTGCAATGCCCACATTTTCCCTTTTATTTTTAGCCGTTAGCCGAATTCTAGCTGTTATGCATAATTTTTCCTCACCCCTGGGCTAAATTAGACCCAAGCATGCATTAGTGACGATCTAAAAATGCAGAAAAAAAGATGAGAAAGAACATTCGGAGCTTTATCTGGTCAATACTGAAACAGTTTTTGGGGCTTTTGGTGGGCTGCTTCCCCAAATATAGGTGGAGAAAAGTTTAGATATGTATCCCTTTTCCGTGGTTTTCTTGATCGTAACCAAAATCACTTTGGTTCTTTCATCAATAGCAGTGGCATTGGTATTGTACATTTGGGTATTCCAAGTTTCCTTTTGGATTGTACATCCTTTTGAATTCAGTTTGAGGTCGAGTTTACAAAATGACGTAACATCAGGGGGAAGAAGTACTTGTTCCACGGAAGGACAGGACAAAGAGAGAGGACAAGAGTAATTCAATTACAAGATAGATGAATGATTGAGTGAATGAATGGATGGATTGATGAATAGGACGACTTACATAAGATCTCCATTCTCTGATAACGTAAATACGCCCCTTCATCAGGGGTTCATCTTTTATCTTCTGTTAGTATGAGTTTGCGTTTAGGTGTTTCACCTTGATGACTCAACACTGAGTCACAGCCTTTGACGTATCAGGTTGGTTATAAATCACAGCAGTCTCGTGGTTTTCTTCTATTTGTCTCCTCTGCTCCCTCAGTTAGGGTTACTTTTCTTACATCAAAGAAGGAAAACATTTATTTAGTGTCATGTTTCCGTCCAAAAAAGACTGCTTTCTGCTGTTTGGGCTCATCTGTGAGGATGTGGAGCCTCTGGACATTGAGGTGGACATGCGGAAAGTCAGGGTGTGTCTGCCGTCTGAGTGGGAGCATCAGTGCAAGAGGAGGAGGGGGCGCTAATGTATGTATGTGTGTGGGTCGGAGCATAAAGAGCCAGGGTTCACTGGGTGCGGACCGGAGCGCTCGCGGTGTGGCGCGTGAGTCACACGCCCCATCGACAGCAGTGCGGTGCAGTCAGGAGGAGCTGCCGAGAAATGTCACGGCCGTTAGAGACGGAGCAGCCTCAGAGCTCAGAGCAGACTCCGGAGGCTTCAGAGCTCTGCTACACCCTTCTGTGGAAATGCACCCTGACAGGCGTTTGTGCTGCTGTCACGACCATTGAGGATGACTCATCAGAGAAGCAGCTTATGGGAGCAGCTCCTCATCATTCACTTTGGAGACCTTCCCTGGGATTTACTTCCTAACAAGGCGTCGTAGATTCTATTCTTGTTTGTGGTGATTTGTCATCAACCTGTTGTTCTAGAGTGATGTCCACTGTGTTCTTTTATGTCTTCTGAGTTCAGCGACTCGGTTGTAACTTTTGTGGTTTGTGTGCAGCAGCAGCAGCAGCCGCAGCCTTTGCCCTTTTCCTCCTGCGTGGTGTCTCCTCTGTAGCCTTCTCCGTTACAGTCACTTGAGAAACTTCAGCACATCAGGGAGAACGTTCCTGTTTTCCATTCTCACCTCTCTGCACACTTGGTTCGAAGCTTCTCCTCTGAGTTCAGATCAACATTTTTCTGCATCTCTGACTTGACATGGTCTCCTCCTGTGTTGCTACCCCCTGTCTTCCTTGACTTCACTCTTTAAATCTTGTGTCTGGACGTAGATTGTACTGATGATGTGATGCCGATGGAAGAGAAACATAAGGGAATACTAATGCACTACAGCAGCATCAGCAGCAGCTCTGGCTGCAGCACAAGGATGTGATTTGTGCTGCCTCTTCACACCTGCCCCTTCCCTTCTATCAAACAGCCTTAGTGTCATCACGGGCCTGGCTGTGGGCGGGACTCGCTGGCTCAATAGTGGGGTTGTGTCTCAATGGTGATTCTGTTCCGTTGCACACAGATGGGTGTGTTCTCCCTCGGATGGGACGGCTGATGAAGTTGCACGATGGAGTACCGTAGGCTCCGGGCGGCGTTGCTTCACAGTCGTTCTTCACTGGCTAGCTTTATGTCACCGCACCACGCGCTAAAGCTGCCAGTTGAAGAGCTGTTGTGTGTAACCATGACAACCAATACATCTGCAAAAATCATCGTTCTGTGACCGTTGGCGCTTGACATGCTCACGGGTCAAGAAGTTAAGGGTGTCAGGGTGTGGCTGCCACAGTCGACGTCTGTCACGGCTTGAATGTAAGGTACTTTTTTTTTTTTTTGCGTTTCGCAACTGTTGCGACAAAAGTGTCCAAAGGGAAAGGCTGAAATGTCACATGTTGATCCTCAGCGTGATTGCGCTTCTCCGTGTCTCCCCAAGTATTGACCGCACTGCGGCTTCCTGTAGCACACGATTATTAGGTCATTAGAGGTGACGGCCTCCTGCCGGGAGTTGACATCTGTGGTACCTTAATGAATGCTGAAGGAGTAGCTCGTCCTCTTACTTACAGTCTTTCTCCCTATCTGTCTGTCTCTCTGTCCCAGGTGTTACAGACTACCTCTCTGCTGAGATCTCAACCTCCAAGCAGAAGAAGTTCAGCCTGGTCACGTTTGTGGATACTCCTGGTCTGGTGGATGGAGACATGATCTACCCTTTTGATGTCAACAGCGCCATCACCTGGTTAGGTATGTAACATTTTGCAGGCAGCAGCTAAAAGTGACCCTGCAAAATTTGACTCAACTCCCGACCTGTGGAACAATATTTTGCAGCCCCCACCTGGATGTAAAAGATTTGTTCTCCACATTTTATGGTAAATCCTATAATTCTCAAAACCCCGATCCACAGCCTCCTTCTGGTTCAGTGTTGTATTACACAGAATCTACGGGAAACTGACTTTTTTATTACATTTTTTCTTTAGTATCGAACACTGAAAGCAGTCCTGCGGTGAAATGATAGTGTGGGTAGTGGCCCTTAACTTATTTGAGTTTGAGACCCCTGCATTAGACACATTGACAATTCAGGGACGCCCGTCACCTGCCAACCCAAAGAATATATTTCTCACATGTCTGATGTGTTTCAAAAAATAAATTTTAACGACTAAATATTGTAAATAAGTGTTATATGAACATAATGGTGTTCACTAGTGATGCACCCAATATTCAGCCACCAAAAAATTTTTTTCTGAACTGACCCATGGATGCATTTTCAGTTTTAGACCAAAGATTTTAATCACCAAAACCAAAAGGTACGATTACACAAACTAAAACTAGTGGCCGATGCAGTATTGAAGTCTTCTAAATAAATAAATTTGTAATTTGGGTGCCTTGATTTTATTCAGGTTTATTTCACTTCCAGTTTTTGTCCTCAATAGTATTTACCTTATCATAGAAAAAGAGGACCAGCGTTGATATTTGTGATCTTATTATCTAGGGATTGAAGACGTGGACTTGGGTCCACAAGGCTTCGAGATGTTTGTTAATTCTGTTTCTTGTTCATCCAAGCATCACCAGAGAGTTTGACAGCGAAGTACAGGCTACTTCACTATTAAGTAGTTCAGAATCACTGCACTGATGAAGGGGACCATTTTCTCCGCAGGGGAACAGGCTGATTTAATTTTCGTGTTCTTTGACCCGATGGGCCAGGCGCTGTGCAAACGCACACTCAACATCGTGGAGAAGCTGAGTGAGAAGTGTGGTGACAAGCTGCTGTTTTACCTCAGCAAAGCTGATGAAGCAGGGAAGGAAACGGACAGACAGGTAGTTTTCAGTCTTCTGTCCTCTGTAGTTTTCGAATCGGACGGAGCAAAATGATTTTTCCTTTTTTTTTTCCGCAGAGGGTGATGATGCAGATCGTGCAGGAGCTGTGTCGACGTCCAGGCCTCAATAAATGTGGTTTCGAGATGCCAACAATTTACATCCCCAACCCACAGAAGGTTAGGAAACTGATTTGTACTGTACATACATGTCAGGAGGCTCCACCTCTGTGTTGGTACCTGGTTAATGCCTTTTCTTGCCAGTGCCTGGCTTTCGGTCAGTGCCTCTCAATGGCCTTGAGCCAGATGATTGATAATGCAGTGTGATGACGGAGAGAGTTATTCAATCTTGGGGGCGGGGAAGCAGAGGAGGGCAGGGGTTGTAAACCACGGCATTGAATCAACTACCTTTGACAACAGCAGCTCCAGTTCTGAGCGCTCTAAAATTGGACATTGGGGTCAGGCTAGGAGGAGAAAGATGTAGCAGTAATGTTAGCATAAAGGCTTAAATGCTGAAATGTTTTTAATATTCTCGATCCCATTTGTAGGGGGAAAGAGGAGATTGCTGAGAAAAAGGCAGAAATATCGCAATATAAACCAATTATATAGGTTTGGTGGGCCAGATTATTTCGCTGAATGGGCCGCATTTGGCCCCGGGCCTTAGTTTGAGCATTCCTGGTCTAGACAGACTATTCACTTTCAGTCATAATTGCCTCAGGTTTTATGTTTTATCAGGTTTTAATGTTTTTTTTATGTTTTAGGTTTTCTTTATCCAATAAACCTTTTAATTCAGCCCAGCAGATGTGTGAACCAGATTGATGGAGTTTGTCAGACCATCGAGAAAACCATCAACCAGGCTGTTCAGAAGACTTTGGACCAGCTGGAGAAAGACTGTGACCTCATCTGTTCAACCATCAGCAGCAAACTAGAAAAGGACAGGTGTGTTACTGGTTGTTACTGGTATTGTTAATGTTAAAGAGTGCTGATGTTCTGGTCAACACTGGTTATGGAGCTGCTGCTCCTGCATGGTTCAAACTGCTGCCACCTACAGGTTACTATCCAACTTGCAGGAAAAAATAGTGCAGTTATATTATACATGGAGTGGTCTACTGAGGATGAAATGATAAATAAATAAATAAATATTATGAATGTGAACCAAAAACTAGATGTTGTTCCATGTCCGTTCCCAGGTCTGATGTGAACTACAGCAGAAGTGTTCGTTTTTACTCCTACCTGTGTGGAGCTCTGGGTGTTCTCCTCCCCGTCCTCTTCATCCTTAGTTTTATAGTGAGTACCTTCTCTAAGGAGCAGCTGGATGAACTGCTGGGTGAAGGAGCAGCTCTGACTGTCAACATCTTTTCAGTAAGTTTTCACAGAAACATTTCATTTATTTCTTATTCATTATTATGATTTAAGTATAAATTTGTTTTGTTTTTAACTGTCTGTCTCTGCTGTCTTCCAGGGAGTCTTTTTGTATTTGTGGGACTGTATACCAGAAGATGGACAAGTCATTTTTGTCATAATTTTTGGAGGGTTTTGCTACCTCCTGCTTTTCTTAGCAAAGTTTTATACAGGGTAAGTCTGAATATGTGCAAAAAAAAAAACTGTTCTAAAAATGTTTGGGGAAAACAGATACAGGTGAAAGACTGTTGGAACTGACGCTCTTGTTTGCAAAGATTTATATTATATATTTTCTTACATCAACAACTGGAAAATTATAGTTAAATACGGACGTCAATTAGAAATTAGAAGGCTTAACAGGCAATAGACAGGAGACACAGCTGGAGGTGGAGGAGTTAAAGATGCTGAGGTTCTCTTTAGTAGAGACAAGGATGGACAGGATCAGGAATCAGGAGGTGATTAGAGGGACAACACAGACAGGAAGGTTTGGAATAAAAGCTAGAGAAGACAGATTGAGATGGTTTGGACATGGTCAGAGGAGGGACAGTGGATACATTGGTAGAAGATCCTGCAGTAGAGATGGACCGACCAGGTATGAGACAAAGAGGAGATTGATGGATGAAGTGAGGGAGGACATGGAGGTAGTTGGAGTTGGAGTAGAAGATACAGAGGACAGGGTGAGACAGAAGTAATTGACGCACTGTTCACGCTGTGACAACCCCTGAAAAGGGACATACGTCAATATTAGGAAAAATGGGCAAACAAATATGAGAAACAAAAAGCTGTGAAAGAAAATTCCGAGAAACACCCACCCAATATACAGCTTTAAATTATGTTGCAGCTGCAGGAGACGGTGTGTTCACTGTGATCTTGATTTATTTGTGTCCTTCAATTTCAGTAAAAGAGTAAAGACCCTGACCAAGAAGGAGAAGAGGATGATGTCAGAGTACAGTGATTATGTCCAGGACATGGTCAAAGCGAAGAAGGTCAGTTCTATTGTGTGTTTCATTCATTTCTATCATCCACTCACTCATTCCCTACTGTTACTAACAGTGTGTTTTGCTCCTCAGGGTAAACTGTATGAATGGTACCTTCAAGAGTGTGCAGCTGAATATGACCTCTGATCACTGCTGAGCCCAGGATGGTTTATGTGCATCTGCCAACAGCTATGAACCGGACCAGATTACACCCAGTGTCTCAAACAAGTGCCTCCGCTGTTGATTTCGGGAGAAACTCTGGAAATGGAAATGTGAATATGTTTTTAGATTTGTTTCCTTTTTTTTTTTAACTCTGACTAAGAGAATTTCAGTGTTTACAGACAGACACTTTTTAGAGCAATGTCTTCAACCTCCAAGCTACTTTTAACAACCGACGTCTTTTCAAAATGTATTCCACGTATTCATGTTTCCAGTGGCAACGACACATCGTCTCTACTGCAAACAAATAAGCTTCCTGTAAAAATGAACTGCAATAACCAGAATCGGTGCTCAGAGTCGGGCATTTATATTTTTATACATAAACAGTGTGGACAGAAAGACGCAGAGTGTCTTTTTCCTCCTCTGAGTGAGTTGTATTTTCTTAACATTTATGGTGGAGTCAATGACTGCACTACATCTCTTTGTCTTCTCCTTTCGGCTTGTCCCCCTTTTCAGGGGTTGCCACAGCAAGTCAACATTTTACTGCACTACATTTCTTAGATGTCTGGAAAAAAGAAAAGAAATCAGCACTGAACCTGCCATTTTATCCGACACTCCAATAAAATTACCAAACAAACACCATGTTTACTAAACATGTGTTTGTATTTGCCTCAGCACTTATTTATCAGGGAAACGTCAGAGACGACAACGCAGAGTCTATTTAGAGGTAAACATGGATTTTAATTCATTTATTTTAAATTTTTTTAAACCCAACACTGATGTGCTCTGAGATTCTATGTGTATTGAATGTGTCTTCCCTTCTTCCCCCGTGTTTTATGAAGATAAGACATTTATAAATAAGTGGAAAAAATTGTGTAATACTGAACAATGGATTTTAATGTTTGAACTCATTCAGAATTTAGTGAAACCTGTATTCAGCTGTTTGGAACGTCAATGTGAAAGTGTATGAAAGAACAAAAATCTGTCACTTCCCTAAAAATGAGCATTAAAACTTTCTACTTTGATGTGAATGTTCTGTTTTGGTTTAATACAGATTTATCTTAGTGTCCGTGCAAGAGTGTGGAGGAAAGTAAGTGAGGAAAAAACAGGAGTTTGAGGGTCAGAGATTTCAAAGAACGTTAGTGACAGACGCACAACGACGAAGAAGTTTAGAAAATGGAAATATATTTTGTGCTGAAGACATATAGTAAATATATCATTGATTAAGAGATGCTGAAAATTAAAGAGAGATTGGTAAATTCTGGTTATTTGGTTCTTTATAAATCCTGTTTAGCCTCCAATCAAAGTCATTCATCTCCTGAAAAGTCTCTGGTAGCCAGGGTTTTGCGCAAGAACCTTTTGCCAGTCGGTTTGGAACAGAAACGATATTTTAACGTTTCTGGTTTTGGGTTCCACCAAGAGGATGATGTTCCCAAACTGGTTAAAACAAAAATGTTTTTGTTCCTTGAACTGATTCAAGCTCTGCTTCAGAGAGAGTTGTCATGAAAGGATGTGGATATTTCACGTGTTGTGTTTATCAGGATTCAGAGATTTCACATAACAGCGAATGCTTATTGTTGGAAGACTTTTTATTTCAAAGTTTAGTTATAAAAATGTTGTAATAGATGGGGAAGAAAACAAAATTATACAGCGTCAGACCTCTAATGTTTTGGTATCGACAGCACACCAGGATACAAACCTGACCTCGGCCTAAAGGTTCATTTTAGTGAGAAATGAATATGAAATAATGTCAGCAACCCCTCTATAGGCCACAAACCTCAGTTCCCTGAGTCAGTACCAACTAAAGGTCTACGGAGGTGGTGGGGAATTTTTTTTTAAGAATGATATATGCAATAAAATACAGGTTTCTCTTAACCAAGCATTAGTAAATAATTTAAGTAGTATAGGAATTTCCTTTTTGTAATCTAGCAACCAATAAGAAGTGGTCAAATATGCTTTTGCCCTGGTTTGTTCAAAGCTGCAGCCAGACTTTAAAAACACGGTGCTGTTTTAGACATGCAGTAATTTATTAAAATTTAAAATCTGATTATGGACCGGACATATTATTTCATAGCAAAAGGACAAAGATTTTTTTTTTTTTTTACTGATTTCTAACCATAACAAAGTAAGCAAAACAAAATATTCCAGTCATTTAACAGTCAAGTACAAACAATATATATGTATTTTTTTCTGTTCCTGTGTCTGTTAAATTAAAGTTCAAGTCTGAACTACTGACTTTTTTCCCCACCTCTTACAGAACTGGTTCATCTTTTCTGGGATTCACTGTCGTAAATGTCGCATTTGTGTTGTTCTTCTAACATGCATAAAATGTAAGAGCCCTGAACCAATGGCATCGTTTAAAAACTCTGGAAAATTCCAAGTCGATGCTTCTGTTCACAGCACATTCACAGGATTACAGCTATATACAGCATGTCATATATACAGTAATGCTGTCCCTGGTCTCTTATGAACAAAGTGTACAGGTAGATACAGCTCTCAGCAGCTCAGAGACTCAGACCAGTATTGCTTTGTCATGGCACGTGACGTCAACATGTCCAGACCAGGTACGACTCTGCTGTCTCTGTGTTAAAGTCTCAGAGGAGTCTCAGCGTTGTCGTCAGTGCAAAACACTCTCCTGTCCCTAGACTCTGTGTTTGAGTGTGTATGTGTGTTCTGCCTGGTTTAGCTGCTCAGTGTCTCAGCACCATAAGTGTCCATATTGAGGTGTGCAGTAGACATGGAAGGAAGGTGTCCTTTCCTCAGGTGGAAATCATTGAGAGCCTTTTTCAATCAACCAAGAAATGTCTCCAGTCCTGGAAAAAAAAAAAAAAAAAAACAAGACCTAAGAAACGCACAGACACATTTTTTTTGCCCAGTCATTCAGTAACAGTTCCCTATAGGATTTTGTGTCAGGGGAAAAATAATAAAGGAAAAACTCGTATTTTTTTTCCATACTTGCCAAGTCGTGCCAACATCCTTCAAGATTTGTTGGTTTGCATTATTAAAAATGAGAGACATACAAAATCATGAATAACACAGTAAGTGTCACAAACAGACAAAAGAAACTTACAATAACACAACAGACAGACTTCTCCAGCAGTGTTTCCACAGCATTTTTTTTTTCTGGTCACCAAAAACGAAAAGTTGGAACGGCTATTAAACCCAAGTTAATAGAGTTTATTCCCAAATCATGGACTGAGGGATTATTGAACATTAATGGAAATATTATACAAGTATTGTTGACATTAGTTATATCTGAACAAGTTTTAACTGTAAATGCACCAGCAAAAATAACATGATACACAAGGACCCAAAAAAACCATTGTGGCCCACCTCTGGGCCACAACCCAGACTTTGAGAATAATGTTGCAAATATGACATAAAGTCAATACAAAACAGAAACGCAATTTACATGTGTGAGGGAAAAACAAGTACGTGGAATGTTAAGAGAAATTCCAAGTTAATGAGAATTAATAGGTTTACTAGTGGCTCCATAGTGGAGCAGATAGGACGCCTGCCTCTGAAGCAGAGTGTCCTGGGTTTGATTCCCTTGATATTGTTCATTCTCCTCTGTAAGTCGCTAAAATTAAATGTAAATGTACAATAAAATACGTTTGTTTCCTGAGAAAGTATTAAAAAATGTAATATTAGTATATGTTCATTCATCTTCATCTTCTTACCGGGTCTCAGGGGCAGCAGTCTCCACAACCGCCACCAAAAACAAACTGCAACATACTGTGAGTGGTAAGCCCACTAGAACTAATGTGGGTCATAATAAACAACTTAAGACTAGACACTGCTGCTGACTTTAATCTATTTATACAATTTTGTTAATTTAGTTTTTCTAATCCTAATTTTGGCCCAAATGTTCTGTCATATGTTCAATTATATTATCGTTCGCTATGCTAACAAGTTGCATAACTTATAAAGGTGAAGTTATTTTGCAGGACTGTTTAGTCTTTAGTAAAAAGTCAACGACTGTGGTCGATAAATCCCTGCATGTGATCACAGTCACCAGACTTACACGTTGCGGTCGTGTTTACAGTCAGAGTGAGAATTGTTTTGAAGTCTGGGGGAAAGGGACTTACTCCACATCTCGCTTCTTAATCGTCTTTCCAGATCCTAAGACTTCTGCCACACGGGACACAATGGGATCATAGTTCATGCTGGCAACAGCAACCACCTCCTCACTCCTGCAGGAGCAGAGGGAGACATGAGGACAAGTTCTCAGTGCATCCATTAAAGGAAAGTAAATCACATCACTGCACAACAACCAAACGTGACCTCTGCATTTAACCCGTCATTAAAGGGAACAGTGGTCACCAGCGAGGGGACGATGTCTTGCTCAGTGCAGCTCAATGGTATCCTGCCAGCTGTCGGTGTTCAAACCTGAAACCCCCTGGACGCGAGTCCAGTTCCTTAACCACTTGGCCACCACTGCCCTGATTAATAAATAAAAGCTGTAAAAATTTTGAAATTAATATTTGCTCAGAGACTAGAGCCAGAAAAAAAATACGGACCGAGGGCCAAATGTGGCCCATATTGTATTTTAAGTTGGTCTGCCAAACATGTCAACATATAAATATACTTCCATTCTATATTTCTATGATTATTATGCTTTAGTTTCCATGCAATGCCTCCATTTACCTGATAGAAAAAGATAGTGCAGTCAGTTAACTGATTTTTTTATTTAATAAAAATGATGTAACAACAGTGGTTATTAGGGCAACATTATAATACACTATCACAGGTTACGTCAAGAAATCAGTTCACAAAGTCTCTCTGAATAGTAGTTAACAATAAAACCTCACCTGGTATAAAAAGCTACAAATCTGAGTTCATCCAGGTCTCCTTGTATGATGACGTCATCAAATCCATCGCCATAACCTGCACCAATGAGAAACAGACACTTTCATGATGAAGTTGATCCAATCCAACCAAAGTAACTTCACTGAGGACTAACGTCCCCAGATTTACCTGCGTATCTGATAGTCTTCCCAAACATGGCTGTCCAGAAGTAAGGCACAGTTTTCATCTCGGTGGCTCGGCCCATCATGCTGAGAGCTGCTACTCTGCCTGTCAGTCAGAGTGGAGAAAACAAACAAACAGATCCATCACGTCAATTGTCCTCAGGCGTGCAGGGAATATGAGTGCTGTGATAAGCAGCACAGGCTGGAAATTGGACCAGTGGTCAAAAATATGTTCAACTTTGGTTTATGTTCTCGCAAACGATCAGATTACAGCAGCCGCACAGTTAATTGGTGCTAATAATGATGACAAGGAGCCACAGCTTCTGATTGGTTGAATTATTTGTTACACTGTTGACTGTCCTGATGGGACAAGTACATATCAAGTACTGTCTGGACGGATTTTTGTTTAGACCTGTACAATACAATGTCCAATAATATACTTTGTGTGTATATACACAAACATCTTAATTGAGTTGTTAGATATCTATATGACATTATTATAACCTTTTATATGTAATACATGCACAACAGATATGTAAATGTAAAGTAAATTTGAATATATGTTAAATATTATCATAGTAAATATTAAACTAAACACCACAATCAACAGTGAAATTAGAATATAATTAAGTTTTTTTATAAATTTCAATTACTTTGCTAAATAAAAAAATACGAAAAAATTAAAATGTGTTTGGAAACATCTACAAATCCAAATAATAGTGAATAAAAATATAAATAATTGTGATTTAAGTCATTGTCAATAATAACATAAGTAATTGTAAAGCATCAGCATCAATTGGAAGCATCAGGTCCATTGTTCCATTAGGTGGCAGTAATGCAACAAAGATGCAACTGACACCATCATGGAGAAGTCTTCCTTGTCCCATTTTTATATTTAGAGATAACACCAGAGCTGCAGTATGAGACCATTAGTGACCATAAGCACTGACTCAGGGACTTTATTCCCCAGACACAGTTCATCACACACTCACCGTGAACGTGAGCCATCTGCCAGTGAGGAATGTTCACCTTCTTGTTGTTACGTGGAGGGAAAGGAAACATCACCACATCTCCTCCAGCGTACACCCCGTCCACATTAGTCTGCATCATCTGGGCCAGAGGTTCACGGGAAAAATGGTTATAATTGGACTGAACCACACAGTAATTCAGAACAGAGTTCTGCAGAATAGAAACCTTGTTGACAGTAATGAAGCCCTTGGAGTCCATGTGGAGGCCGCTCTGCTTCAGGAAGCCTGTAGAGGGCACACTTCCTGCAGTAGACCACACAGATTAGATCAGGCCTGGGCAAATTTTTTGACTCCCTGATAGTTTGAGTGTTTGTCAAAACTAGGATAAGATTCGTGTAAAATTCATCAATATGGGCTGAAATTATTTCAGCCTTTTCTACACATTGTGGGAATCCTTTGGAAATACTGTATATGAATATAAATGAATAGTATAATTTGGACAAATTTGGTGGGACAGATTACTTAGACCAATGAGCCACATTCAGCCCCCCGGGCCTTAGTTTGCCAAGATACGGTTCAGATGCTGTATCTATCTCAGGATTCAAAAAAAGGATTTATCTAAGTGAAATTAGAGCTTTATTTTCAAAATAAAAGCTCTAATTTCAAATGATAGATAAAACTAACTTCACCTGCTCCAATGACACAGACGTCTGCCCGTAGTACTTTTCCACTCTTCAGTACCACCTCTTTAAGCTAGGGGTCAGAAAACACAAAGTTCAGACGATGCTGCAGGTGTTGGATTTCATTTTTACAAGTGACATTAAACATTCACCACCGAATTCCAATCACAAATTCTCCTTCTCATATTCTTTTCATTTTCAGTTTTATGATTTGTTAAACAGACGGCAGACTGTGGATCAGAGGATCATGTCATGCTGTGTCTCTCACTTTCTGAATACCTGTCCATGATGGCCAATCATCTCCGACACCTCGTTCATCATGTAGAACTTCACCCTGTTGGTTTCGAACAGCTGCAGAGACACAGATGACCCCCAGCTCAGACATGGGAATGGGAAATGAGGCGCATACATTTCCATGCATCCGAGTGATCAATCGGTGCCAATGAAGGGATTCACACTGCCCTCTGTGGCCGTATTGACCAGAAAACATGAGCAGCATTTTAACTATTAGTTTATCCATCGCTCTTCTCCCTCTCTCTTCCTCTACCTCAGTAAAAATGCTGATGTCAGTACTGATGAGGGGGCTTCTTGTTGTGAAAGCTTTAATTGCCCTGGAGTGAGTCCTACCTTCATTATGGCTTTCCCTACTTTTTCCCCGAGAGCTTTTTTGAAGGGAACTGACTCGATCCCTATGACAGAGACGGAGTGGGCCTTGTCAGTCAGAGCTGCAGCCACTTCCATACCTGACAAAAAAAAAACAAACAAACAAAAAGACACAAACACAAATCTGTTGTTATGATGGAGACAATGTAAATGATATTAACCTGCAGCAGACATCTGCATTAGAAAGTCTTTACTTATTATATTTTTTTCATAAGTCCGTTTTTATGTTAAATATATTGTCACTGTGTTATATTTTATATGTTCTGAATACAAAGTGAATGGTCTACAGCACCTGGCTGTAATCCTACCACTGACACAACAGGAACTGAACAATTCAGTTTTATCCTTGACTCAGTGTTAAGGCCAAACGCATTGCAGTTGTGTGTCTTATGGAGAGAAACTATGAGAATTAAAGACAAACTTCTTCATAAAATCTTTATATAAAATAATAATTATAAATTAATTTCAGTGTTGATCAGGTCACAGCTCATGACAGGAGTTCTAACGCTGTACAAGCCGATGGCCGGTTGCAATTGGACTGATCACACTGTACCATCATAGACAATAAAAGTGTCTCCCAAATGTATTGTAATGAAATGTAAATAAAGATGAGGAGGGGTTTTTCATATTTTTAGTAGAAATATTTATTGACAGTTGTTAAAAATCTAAAATAAACAAGAATAACGTTGTGATCCACTAAAGAGGATGAAGAAGAAGCTGGTAGTGTGAGAAGTGTGGATGTTCACAGTGTCTCCCTGAGACACCATGGGAATAATAATCAGCTAATTTCCCTTACAATATGTGAGCAAAAGAAAAGGTAATGATAAAGTTGTGTTTGGACCAAGAAATGTCTTGACAGAAGTGGTCAGTCTGGTCTGTGAGTTCTTCCATACTGCTCCATGTTGTTTACTTGTTTTCTCCTCTGTATCTGTGTATGAATGTGTGTAGAATGGTATGGTGGAGGAGGAAAACATGGGCAAATTGGCTCAATTTCAAACATGTTTGGTTTTTAAACAATTAATCATAAGGTAAGGACAATCATAAGGCGATTGTGGTTGATAATCACTTGTCCTTAGCCAGTTTTAACGACTCAAGCTGACAATTGGTCAAAACTTCCGTTTGTCGTGAGGCTAAAAAAATGTGGCAAAATCCCACAGTATGTGCCTGCCAAGCCAAGGATGAAAAAGCATGATACATCATACGGGAGTGGTATGTATTGGTACAATAGGCTAGAGCGCCCTCTAGTGGCAGTGTGAACATAGCAAACATATGAAATTAAATGTTTTAATATATGTCACACCTGAATGTGAGTCTCCAACCCAGCCATAGGATGTATAAAATGTGATTTATAGTCCAGAACATATGGTATACCGTTCATTCATTGTTCTAAATATAATAATGAGATCATCATGCTCACCAACAAAAGAAGTTCCCACGATGACAGCGTTCTTGTTGTTGGCCAGTCTGGCTATGCTGTTAGCATCTTCAGGTGTCCTGAGGTGAAACACGTTCCTGACGTCTTTGCCCTTGAAGCTCATGGGTTTGGGTCTTATTGGTGTGATATCGTTAAAGTTACAGGTCACATGAGTATGATCTCATCTGTTTCAATTTTCTTTTTTTTTCTCACCTGCTTCCTGTAGCAATAAAAAGCCGTCTGTACTCCATCCTGAAGCCATCTTCAAACGTCACAGATCGTGTTTTCACATCTAGAGCCACGGCCTGAAGCACAGGTGTTATTTTCACAGTTATGACACACAAGGTGCAAGGGGGTTCAGTCTTGCAGAAGCTGTAAAAACTCCATTAATAAACTGGGTGTGTTCTACTCATTTATTAAAATATGAAGACAATCTCTGGGCCCTGCACCTGCAGCTGTTATTAATCACAACTTCTCACCTCTTTCTCTGTGAGCAGTTCAATGTCATAGTCCTGCAGAAACTCCAAGGAGCGCAGTCTCAGCTGCTCCGCTGTGTTGTCTAGGGACTAAGTGAAGGCAGGTTAGTGCTGAGTACATCAGCAAGAGACAAAACCTCAGTCCATGAACTGATCAGACAACAGTCACAGTCAGAGATCACTCAGATTTTTTAGCAATATATCTTTGATTGTCAATCTTTTTTATTGTTTGTTCTGCAAATTCGCAAGTTTCCTGTATCTTGTCCAACTGTGGTATGTTACCAACAATCTTCTGCTTTTCCTTTCGGCTTATCCCATTTTTCGCATCTCAGCCGCACAATGGCGGGGCCGTACGGCCCTAATTGAATATACAGCTAATGAGGGAAATTGCGGGTCCCCGAAATCAAACGCAGGTGCCCTCTTGGATCTTCTTTGTAGAAAATCCTGCTCTTATATTTTAAAGCACATCTTAGAAAATAAAGAGACTTGAGGATCCGGGCCATAAGGCTATTCAACCAGCTCATCAGAGACATGTAAGGCTTTGTTTCCTCTGCACAGCTTCTTAAGAAGCACCGAATGAATTACACTCCGTGAAGACTGTCTCTTATACACATCTGTTCAATGTCATAGTCCTGCAGAAACTCCAAGGAGCGCAGTCTCAGCTGCTCCGCTGTGTTGTCTAGGGACTAAGTGAAGGCAGGTTAGTGCTGAGTACATCAGCAAGAAACAAAACCTCAGTCCATGAACTGATCAGACAACAGTCACAGTCAGAGATCACTCAGATTTTTTGGCAATATAATTTTGATTGTCAATCTTTTTTTATTGTTTGTTCTGCGAATTCGCAAGTTTCCTGTATCTTGTCCAACTGCAGTATGTTACCAACAATCTTCTTCTTTTCCATTCGGCTTATCCCATTTTTCAGGGGTTGCCACAGCAAATCAATAATTTCCATCTCACCCTGTTCTCTGCTTCCTCAACTCCAACTCCAACTACCTCCATGTCCTCCCTCACTGCATCCATAAATCTCCTCTTTGGCCTTCCTCTTCGTCTCTTACCTGGTAGCTCCATGTCTTTTCCCAATATAATCACTGTCCCTCCTCTGAACATGTCCGAACCATCTCAGTCTGTCTTCTCTAGCTTTTTCTCCAAACCTTCCTGTCTGTGTTGTCCCCCTGATCACCTCGTTCCTGATCCTGTCCATCTTTGTCACCCCCAAAGGGAATCTCAGCATCTTTAACTCTGCCACCTCCAGCTCTCCCTCTTGTCTTCTACCTATTCCTAATGTCTCTAGTCCATACATCATGGCTGGATGTTACCAACAATATATAAGTCGATATGAACGGTATTTACAAGTATCTATTCTCACTTTACAGCAGCCTCTATAGAGGCTGCTGTTTGGATAGTTTGTGATTCCCCAATTTTGGCTAGAGAAGACAGATTGAGATGGTTTAGACATGTTCAGTGGAGGGATGGTGGTTATATTGGTAGAATCCTAGAGATGGAGCTACCAGGTAGGAGACAAAGAGGAAATTGATGGATGCAGTGAGGGAGGACATGGAGGTAGTTGGAGTTGGAGTAGAAGATACAGAGGACAGGGTGAGAAGAAAAATTGTAGATTTGCTGTGGAAACCCTAAATAAGGGACAAGCTAAAAAGAGAAGACGTTTGAATTTTCCCACCACACAAAATAAACTCAGTGCACCTCAGTGGCAATCTGGCAGCTGGTGGATTAGAACCTCAGGCCTTTGTGAACCAAAGTCTTCTTACTTGAACACTAAACCACCACTGCCGCCTTATCATATTCATCTGCATCTACAATTTTTTAATGACTTTATTCAGGACATTCAGGCACTTCAGTGTAACCAGGCTTCTCCTTCTGTTTGACTTTGGTGTCTTTTTAGTGGCCGGTGTACAAACCTTACTCAGTTTAGTCCTGTCGTATGGAGGATGTCTGTCCATGGTGCAGAGGACGATGCGATCAGTGAATCCCTCTTGCCTGAGTGTCTCGGCACAGACCAGACCTGCCGGACCTGCAGAAGGGAATTATTTTGACAACAAAGCCATTTGACAAAAGTCAGAAAATGATGGAAAATGATCCCAACACGAGACATATCTAGACCATGTAATGGTCATGAGGTCTGTCCTGTAACACTGACCTGAGCCAATGATGAGAATGTGACTGAAGCCGGTGCTGGAGTTAATGACTGCTGAACATCGAGACATGGGCTTCGACCTCTTTTGTGACTGAAGAGCCTGGAAATGTTTGAAGAAGATTTGGGATCAGTGACAAAGTTCCAGTTTCTGTTCCTGAGTATATCCTTCACATTCCTCTCCATCTCACCTGCTTGTTTGCGCGGATGATCACCTTGTCCTTTTCAACTCTGACCTGCAGCAAACACACATAAGTCGTGTTTACTCTTTATTTAAATGTGCTTAAAGACATGAAAGGGAAAGCAATGTGAGTGTTGTGGAGACAGCACCAGGTTAGAAAGGTTACCTGGAATGTTGGCAGGCTGTCCAGCCCAGGAAAGTCTTCAATGTCTCCCGTGGCAATGTTGAAACATGCACCGTGCCAGGGACATCGCACATGTCCCTTTGACAGCACACCTGAAAGTTAAAGACACGTGTGTGACCCTGAGGAAATTACACTGATAATAACACCGTGTTAGAGAACACGTCTCTAACCTTTGACCAGAGGAGCACCGTAGTGTGGACATTTGTGACCCAGAGCTGAGAACTCTCCATGTTCTTTGATCAACAGAGCCCTGCCGCTGCCCAGGTCCACCTCTCTCATCCTGTAAGAGGGAGCAATGGAGTGATGATGTCACACAAGTGCAGAGAGGTTTTTTTTTGATTCCCTTATCCATAACTGAATCTCAGGGTTAGCATTCTCCATGACAGCCACCCAAATCACACTGTTCCATACTGTGAGCCTTCCTGTCGGTGGTGAGTCCACTAGAAGTTATGTGGGTCTGGACAGTCCAATGATCAGAGCACCTCAGTGGCAACCTGGCAGCTGGTGGATTAGCCTTGTGGCCAAGTCCACTCCCTTAACCACTACACCACCACTGCCTAAAGACTGTTTTTTAAAACTGATATACAGTATATAGATAAAATATTGTAGAGTATATATATATATAATTTTATATTTAAAAATATTAAAAACAAATGTTATATTATGAAATTATTTTAAGAAAGTCATAAGTAAAGTAACAGTAGGATTGAAAAAAATATGCTTAGTGTATTCTTTGCAGTTTCCTACTAGAAAGCTGTAGATATTACTGCTCCCTCCCTGCTCTGCAGGTTTTTAATTATACCTAAATAAACATAACTCCACGTGTAATTGATAGCACACGTTACCATTAACTTTCAACAATTTATGGCTTTGCTTTTTTCATGTCTGTTGAGATAAATGGCTTGTGGAGAAGTGGCGGTAAATTAAATTTTGGATTTTAATATTTGTTTCTGTATGACTGAGCAGATATTGCACAGTTTATCATTTTATTTTCTATTTTCTTAGCTTAATAAAGAATCATGTGAATAATCTGTTATGGATAATATTAACATCATAATGACAAATACAGTGTATTGAATAAGAATAAAATTTTGTGGAGTTTCTCCATTTTGTACTTTGTTAAATTACGTTCCAGTGAGACTGACTGAATTTTCTTACTGTCCATTCTCCATATCTTTAACATGACAGACTGAGGCTTCCACATAGTCCCGAGGTTTATGGTAGGGGGGTAGTGGTGTAGAGTCGTCATCAGAGCCGTGTCCCAGAGCTCCGTTAGGTCTGCAGTCAGCGAAAGGACTTGCTTTGCCATTGGGTGACAGTCCGTCCACTTCCTTTTCTTTATCCATGAGAGAGAGCTCCACTTTAACGTCAACTGAAACAAACACACACACACTTAGGAGCAAGAAGCCTGATGACAGTGATACATTATCAAATTGAAATCTGGTTAAGTCGCATCTGCAACTAACCAGCATAACATTCAGGCTGTGTATCTGTGATGCTTTATCACAGTGATTAAGTTTCCTCTAAGCACAGCAAAAACTGGGGATGGTGATGGAACATAAATCCGGTATAACACCTTGTATTTTATATAATAGCGACAAATAAAATCTAATCATCGCCATCACATATTTTAACTAACATTTAGTAAATATTGTGTCCTGTTGTTCATGCCAATCTCATTTAGTGGAAAAAATATTGACATGAACAACAGGCTATGTTATCCATTCTAGTCTGTATTTGTTTTGTAAATAACATATGACACTGCCATGCTCAGAGGCTTTCTGGCAGCTGGTGGATTTGATCCTGAAGCCTTGAGGACCCAGTCCACTTCAAAATTATATATATATATATCTTCATCCACTATGTAACAATGTAACATGTAACAATACAAAGGCAATGTTTTAATCCAATATAAAATGGTGCTGAATTCTTCCTCCTCTTCCTCCTTCATTCTCTCTGTATTTTTATTGTTCTGTTCTTTGGTTGTAAAGTTTCTTTACTGGGCAAAATAAACCAGAAAGGGTGGTAAAATTTGGTTATCCAATTAACTAATGGCACGCTTACAGTAAACCACAGAGTTACAATTTAGGGAGAGTGTAATCATATTTAAAAGCTTTGAGCTTGTGAACATAAACTAAAGATCAGGACAGGGACAATTGATGGTTAAAAAAAATGGGTCTCTGCTTCTGAGGCCCTGTCTATGTGTATCTGCATGTGTTACTGAACATCAAGTGGATGCAGTAAATTTATTTTTATAGGAAATGTTATTCTATGACAGTGGATGATGCTGCTGCTGATGATGATGATGATGTTGCTGCTTCTGCTGCTGTTATTGTGTATATATTTTTGTACAAAAAGAAATGGTTGTGTAACTCCTTTTCCAGTGCAGCAGGCTGTATCTGTTTGGCTGGAAAATGTGCTGATCATTGGGTTCTTACACAGTAATCTGGCTGGAATTTTCTCCTGCTGAGCGGGTCTTAATTAAAATCAATGGAAAAATTATAGTAGTAGTGCGGATGCATTTAAAAAAAGAGAAACAGAAAGCTTTCCGTAGATGGAGAGAATCTCCAAAATTCAGTTACTCTATGATAGTAATATCTGACAGTGTTTTTATAATTTATACTGTTCCCTCAAAGAAGTATACGAAAAAAGGTTCATATTTAATGACATTTTACAAACCTTTATTTTTTTCAATATTAATCAAAAAAGGCTGGATGGAACGCCCTAACCAGCTGGTTTTGGTCTGCGAGCCTTATGTTTGACACTCAAAAATTGTTACTTTGAGGGAAAACTGGACATAATAAGTTTCTTGAAGACGTTTTACCTCTTAGTCAAGAGGCTTCTTCAGTTCACCTTAGCTCTTGGATGAGCGGTAAAGCGTCTTTGTGAAACCGTACATGTCCAGTTGCCCTCAAAGTATCTAGTTTTGGATTAAATATCCTGGACGACTGAGAACCTACATGGACATATGTTGGACACCCTTGTTCTCGAGGCTTGAGGTTTTGTAAAATTATAATTTCCTCTATCAACATCAACTGTAGCTCACTCTCCCCTCACCTGTGACAAATTGAACTTTCCTCAACTATCACCTGCACGATAGCTTCAAGGACCAAACACAGATGATACACTAACAGTCGGAGAGCATTATAATTCCTCCCACACAAAACACAGCGTAGCCAACAGAGGCGGCCGGGAGGACACAGAGAAGATTTAATGGCAGATTGTACAGCCTTTAAAAATGACTCCAACATACACAGTGTCTGAGAAAACATTTTAATAAAGACAGCCCATAAATCAACACCTAGCTTCTGCAGCCATGAAGTGTTTACAGGGAAGTAAATGGGCCCCAGGTTGTGCCACATTTACAAACTATGTGTTAAGTGAACAGACGGTGCCGTCATCCCCGTTGTACACCCATGTACTTTAATATCTATTTAAGTATACAAAGAATATAAACCAACTAGAGTGCATCAGGATGGTCAGAGAGTCAAAGAGTATTTTAACAACAGTGGTAGACATGTGATTATCAAAGCTGTTTGGACTTAGTTTTCCCATATGAATAGTAACAATTTAGAAACGTGTCCTTTATTAATTGTATGCTTGTACATTTATATGTAATGAATGTATGTGGGCCTGGGCATGTGTGTGCATCTATGTACGTGTTTACATATATGTATAACCAATATACCATGTGAACATGCTATATGTGCCTATATATATGTACATGTATTTTGATAAATTTGTATGTGTATTGTGTTTACATACACAAGATAGATAATTATACAATATCATATTATAACGATAAAAATTGAGATTCCAATTACCGGTATGTATCAACACCAAACACAGCAATAATTCTTACCTACTGATCTGCTAATACTACCAACATTAAACCTACTGATCCGCTGACATCTTCTGTTCACTGTACAGATCTTATATACTTCAAATTCTATCTGTCTATCCGTCTATCACTCATGCGAGACGGTCAAAGAGGAGCCTCACTTTTTGTAATCTTCTCTCTGCAAGGCTAAACCCTGAAGGGATCCCCAATAGGTAGATTGAGATCTACCAGTAGATCTCCAAAGGAGTGCTGGTAGATCCTGAGCAATAACATTAAAAAATAAAAGTAATAAAAACTAGAGATGTAATATTATTTCAAGATGCTAATCACTGGGCTAAAAAGTGAAAATAATATAGGTTTTGAGTCAGACAGTATAACATATAAACAACATAATGTTTATATATCCAGTTTATACAGGTAAATATATTTGGAGTTTTTAATCTAGGTGATCAATTCAGCCTAGTCATTTGAAAAGTAGCTCATAAGACAAAAAGTGTGGACACCGCTGGTGTAACTTATAGTTAGTTAATGTTCATAGACTTCACTAATGATGTAAAACCACTAGTAATAATAATGCAAGTCCATGATGAGGTAAAAGAGCAGAACAATTTACATTTTGTTGGACAAAAGACCTTCTGACCGACTAAACCCTTGACCACACTGAACCTTCTCCCTTTATAAAGGAATAAGGTTGTAGAGCCATGTGTGATGTCAACCCAGCTGCATTTAGAGTCTACATGAAACACCCTGCAGTTTCTACCAACACACTCCCACTGTAGCACGAGTGAAGTGATTACCATCAGTGTCTTTCTGCAGCTTTATGACCCAAGACAACAACAAAAAAACTCAAGTGAGTTGGTGTACCATGTGACGGACATAGTGCTAAAGAAAAAGGTATGTTTACCTGGTTTGGGTTTGGAGAAGCATCCTCCCATGGTGGGCCCAGGGTTGATGGACGCCCAGGAGGGCACAGAGACGGAGGGGGGAACGTGGGGAAGGTACAGTCAGATCCTGAAGGTTGGCCTCTGAGTAGGGAAGTGACGATAACACAGAACGCCGTGTATGAGACACTGCAGGTCTGAGGTGGCCATCACACACGTCAGCTCCTCCACATGATCTGTATGGATGCAGAGATAGCAGAGTACAGTGTGATAACAGAATAAGAAGTTTAAGTTATTGTCAAATGATTTGAAACAATTCAGAGCTTCTCCATGCTGTGCCTTGTTTATGACCAGTTTTTCTTCTTGTTGAGATGTTATCACCGTTAAAGCCGCCTCATGTTGCAACACCATATCCTGCAAATTCTGAACTAAAAATTTTAAAGGGAAAAAAAACTCCAACTTTTCCCCAGGTCTCACAGGTGTGCTTATAAAGAGGAAACAAATGTCATAATTAAGAACATTTTCTCACACTCTGTTACCTTTGTCCATGAATACTGCATAGGAAAGTGTTAAATATTAACTCTGCTCTACACCTATTAACTTTCACGTCACAGTGGGCTTTAAAGGGAAGCTGGGGCCTCTTTGGTTTCTAAATCTCTCTCGTTGTTTTATTTGCTGCCATGTTGCTCACACACACACACACACACACACACACACAAGCCACTCATACAGTAGTTTGTCACCGGCTCATGAATCTGAGCAGACGGAGGATGTTGGGTTTAACACTCAAAATGTCACAGTCTATCAGCAAATCATTCTTTTAAAGCCCAGTCCAGAGGACTGTTTGGTATTCTGAGCACATCCTAATGTCCTCAAGGAGGGCCGGGCTGAAAAGAATGCTGTTCAGTGAAAGTTTTCTGAGAGTAAAGGAAATAAAGAGTGAACAATAAACACTTGAGTGCATAACACTTAATTATGTGTACTAAAACTGAAAATGTGGTAAATTTATGTTTTTTCCTATGACAGTTGACACAGAACTATCTCAGCTTGTGATCTATCTTTTTAAATAAAATCTGTCAAACACATCTTCTTGCACTCTGCTTTCTTAATAATTTCAATCCTATATATTGACTATACACAGCCCTACATTATCCCCTTCTTCTAAGAGAGTAGTCGGCTGTCAATATTTGCAGAAACTGTCTATTAAAGCAAACTTTACTTGGTGACTGTAGGAAAATAAAAATAAAATTTAATGACCTGACAAATGTTCACTGTATTTTCTGGACTATAAGTCGCACCATTCAAAGAACTCAAAATATTTAAGGAAAAAAAAAGTACAATCGTTTCATCAGTCATCGTTGAGTACAAGTCACACCAAACAGCTAGAGTGCCCTTCAGCAGTTCTCATTGTAAAATGAACATTTTTATTTTTGCTGGTACAGGAGTAGCAGATACTGGTATATCTATCATCATGTTCCACATCTGTCAACAAAAATTGCAAAGAATGGGAAATATGTGTGTTATAGTCCAAAAGTATATTTGCAGCAAAATTAGTTACTATTATTTCTACAGATAAAATGTACTGAACAATAGATGTAACGCACGTCTATTGTGAAAGTCAAGTCCATACTGTTGGCAGTTAGATTACAAGGCTCAGAAATCTTAACCCTAAATCACCATCAGTGTTAAACTAATTTTCAATGTAGGGCCAGATAAACAATCCAAATCCTAGTTTAAGGGACAGTTGTTAATGGAAGTCTATACAGATGTAACTACTCCATAAAGTATTAATACATGTAAATGCATCTAATTATTATCTATTCAAGTAACAAATAATATTGCTGTGTAATAAAAGAAAAAAAAAAAAATGACTTGGCGGACCACATTTGGCCCCTGGGCCTAGCGATGACACGTACGCCCTAAATCACCACAGTCTCAGGTCCTTGTCTGAGCCGTCAGTCCAACACAAGTCTGTCATACTCATAAATAATTAAGGATAAGAGATTAGAATCAGTGTCTCTGTTTTTTTAAGGGAAGTTCCATCTATCTACCTATCTAATAGATGTATTCACTAATTTATTCATCAACTACATCCTTCTCAGGTTTATAAGGAGAGTGACAGTGTTTAAAGCAGCTATAAGGTGAGGGCAGTGTTTTCACCAGTTCAACACAGACAATCAATAATTTGCAAGACAAGAACTACTGACAGACAACTTTATTCTGGGAAACATTTAACGTTTTCTCATAAAAACTCCATATCACACCAGTGATAATCACAGTGTGCTAAGGCAACAGTCAATCCAAATCAAATGAATTTGCAAAATAATAAAACAATAATTAGTCTTTCCTAAGCGTGTGTCTACTTCTCTGATGCCTAAACATTACGCACAGTAAAATCTTTAATGTTGTGACAAAGTTTCAGCATCGTTTCGACTTTTTACAACAGTTGTCCCTTTAATAATTTGACTCTACTGAAAATTTCATGGATAACAACTTGGATCAAGGGGCCGCCAAGCACAACTGAAGTAGGTTAAGCAGATTTGCTCCTTTACAACACATGAGGCTGATTACATTCTCTCACTGTTGGGCCTGTCCCTCAGCCATAATAATAATAATAATCCTGCCAGCAAACAAGCTGTCACTTTTACTTACATCCCTCTGAATGTAAGACCTGATACTGGAATGTTGGAGAGTTAACAAATTGTGCAGCTCCTGGTGAGCAGAGGGGGCCAGTCTTTGATTCACTCACACTTCACGTCAGTGATGTTGCTTCAATATAATGGAATTGTAGTTTTACAGTGTGTAATGACTGAGAACAGAGGGGAAATAAACCAATGATACTGCATTAAATAAAAGCAATTAAGCTTGAAGAAAATCCAAAATAAAAACTCCTATAAAACAAACCTTCAAAAACAGATCTTTTCATTGCACTACTGAGTGTGGCCCGTTGAGCTATTTAATGCAGCCCACCAACATTGTCCAAATTAAATAATTTGTATATTATATTATACTTTATATTGCACCTATCCCTGATATATTGCAGTTTCCAAGTGTACATCACCATAAAGTGTATTAGAAATGTAAGATTTAAAGTTTTACACATGATCCGTCCATCTTTCTGCTCTGGACTTGGCCCCTGTGTCCAATTTTAGGACCAATTGTGGCCCACTAGTCAAAAAGTTCCAACCAAGGATTTCTGTAACAAGTTTTAAATACAAATTTTAGTTCCGACCCAGTCAAGTAGTAAAAGCCAAATATTTTGCACTTTCTATTAGTTAACAAAGATTTATATAAAGCTTTTTCTGACAGGGTGAACCTGTTTTAATATTTAATGGTATGGAACTTTTTTTTAACACAGAGTTTCCTCCTGTGAATGGTGACAGGGTATTGTCAGCTTTATTTTTCTTTTAATCTAATTCAACAGGTTTGGTCTGCAGTCACGACAGGCTCACATGTTTTATTCAAACCCTTGTTCGGTGAGTATGTTAACTACTAGTTGAAGATTAGAACTCTCTGATCCTCAGCTGATAGTGGACCAGCTCTCACCAAGCCTAACATCTGACCACACCTCTTCTCTCCCACTACAAGTGTGTATAATACAAGATAAGACCCAGCATGCAATCATCGCCTGGTTGCGTAAACTGGCCATTGACCACAAGTGTCCTCTTCTAGGCCATAAGTGGTGAATTATTTGATTAGTTGTTGACTTCTCACTGCCTTGAAGTGGTGGTGGAGACACAGTAGGGTTTCCCAGATCAAGTCTGCAGCTGTCAAACTACTGCACTCCAGCATGTGTCCTGAAATCTTTGGAAACTTTGCAGAGACTTGTGGTTTTCTCATTGGTCTTTAGTCTTTTCAGAAGTGAAGGCCAAAATTAAAAACCTGGACAAAGTTGCAGGCCAAACTTAAACTTTTTTCCTTTCTGTGTAATTAACATTACCTAATGTAGATTTTGTTCTACAGCTTTGTGCAAACAATCAAAGCTTATTATTAAAAACATGATAAATTCAATGTGAAATAAAACGCAGATCAATAGTATTTGTTTCCTATCATACCTTTATCTGTAGCCTTTCCGGTTACTTTTTAATGCAAACCTTTTTTGACAAACCTATAACAACATAAAATATACATAATCGCCTAAAAATAGCACATTTACACCAATACTAAAAGTCCTGCCAGGATACACACTGGGAGGGAAACTCTAGTACACATTTGGTATGATTAAGGGCCACATATGATTACAATATGGGCCAGATTTGGACCCCGGGCCTGAGTGACACACGTGGTGTATGTGTTTGTCTATTAAAGAAAGTTTGACCCAGTTTTGTGATTGCGTTATTTATAGCCACAGGAAGACGTTTCAAAATACATGGTTTTTGGTTTTAACCTTTTGTATTACTGTATTTTTTTTATTTATTAGTACATTTTGAATAAAAATCAATGAAACTTCCCAGTTTCACTAGATTACTTCTTGGAAAACTGAACTGCCATATTTTGGAACATAATGGAATAAATTTCCGGTTGTTGCAACAAATTCTAAGTCATCAGTGGCCATTGTTTACTAACTGATCACAAAGCTCTGAATACATGGAGTTGAGTCACTTGTTTTCTCTCTCTATTTGTGAAGTTAAGCCTGTCAACTATGGCACCTCAGACTGGTCAGGTCTGTTGCTCTCTGTAACAATGACCACTCCATGATGTCATGGAAAACCTAAGACTGTGATTTTAAGTGGCACCAACGGCACATCATGACTAAGATTTTTTTTTCTGTGAATATGACAGTTTCAATTTACTATATTCATTGATTTTGTCAGGTGTGTTTTGCAAGTTTGATAAGTCATGCCTTTTAGGTACAAAATTGTATGATCTGAGTTGAAAACCAACTTATATCAGGGGATTTGACCCAGTGTTTCTCCGGTTACTGATCACTAGAAAAGTGTTATTCAATCTGTACAACTTTTCATGAAAATACTGACAAAATCTGATAAATAAACCAAGTCCAGGGCACATGAACAAACAATGTGTCAAAATAAGCGGAGGGATCAGACTGTTTAAGAGAGTGACCTACCAGTAAACATGGAGGAGACACAGTCAAACTTCCTCTGATGTTCAGATCAGCCCTGGGACCATGGCAGCATGTCATCAGGTCACGGTCCTCACAGTCCTGTCCCTCTGAGATGGACTCTGTCCACTGGATTATTCCCAGCCTGTGTCCCTCCTCCTCCTCCTCCTTAACAATCTCTTCTCCTCTCCTCTGTTGCCTCCTGATGCAGTAAAGACTCTTAGCCACCTCCTCCTCCTCCTTTTCCTCCTCCAGCAGCAGCAGCACTGAACAGACTGAACAGACCAGTCGTGGGAGTCGCTCTCTTTCGTTGGCTGAAGGCAGAATGCAGCACAGAGGAGCTCTGCCAGTTTCTCAGCTGTATGCAGTATTGATGGAGTTGCTGAGGGGATGCTAACACAGCATGAATTCTCTCCTCCCTCCCTCTCTCTCTCTGTGTCTCTCCCTCACTCCCTGTGTCTCTCACTCTCTTTGCCAAAGAGACTGCTTATGTTCTGTCCTGTCCCCCCTCAGCGTCCCCTCTATAGACCTAACTTACAGTATCAGGACTGATCTGATTTGACCCCTCCTTCCTACTGTACTGGCAGGTTTAACTGCTGGTCATACTGTACACATTGTAGTGCTGGTCTGTGCTGCAGCACCAGCGTCAGCTGTAAATGGTTTGACCTATTATATACAATGAACTCACACTTTATAGTAACCGCTTCAACTTGTCCAGAATATAAAGCTGAACATGTATAACTAGAAAAAAAATAGAAAGAACACACAATAGGGGGCAGTAGTGAAACTATTAAAGAATCCAGGGAAGTTAGCCCTAACCCTTGTCCCATTAAAAAAAAAAGCAGAAGCCAATTTTTAAGATTATTTGAGGCAACAATGTGTGATCGTTCCTTTCACTGCATGGTTGGAGGAGTTGGACTGTAAACAACAGTCAGACAACAGTTTCACGTGAGACTGCGGTTTTATCTTGGACATCTAGTGGGCAAAAATTAGTCTCCAAACTAGCAAAGTAAAAACGTGACCAACTTTACTCAACTCAAAGGAGAAGGATTTCCAATTGTCAATAGCAGCATCTGCAGGATAGACAGTGGAACTGCATTCTCTCCTAGTTAGGAAGGAAGGAAGGAAGGAAAGGAAGGAAAGCAAACTCCTTGTCATTGTGACATTGTGATTCACACCACTGCACCCAACGAAATGCGACCTCTGTCTTTTACCCATCACCAAAGTGAACAGTGGGCAGCTTTGAACGCCAGGGGAGCTATGAGTGGGGACGGTGACATGCTCAGTGGACCTCAGTGGTAACTTGGCGGTAGGGGGATTCGAACCGGGGGCCTTGCAGACCCAGGTCCGCTTCCTTAACCATTAGGCCACCAACTGCCCCAATTACAGTACAAATATACAGTATAAGCCCAAAAGTTTCACAGCAGAAAATTGAAATCAAGGTGAATAACTGACCTTTTCTTAACACTTACTGCAGCCACAGACATATTCCCTGCTGAGTGTATTTATGTGTGTAAGTGTGTACGAGTAGGAGAACAAAGAAAGAGTAGAGAATATACAGGCAGAGCTGGAGTCTTGAAGGATTAAAAAGGTATAGGGCTGGAGATAGAAAAGAGCTGCAGAGATGTTTCCATTCATTGAGTGCCTGCTGAGGAGAAAAACAGTCGTTCAGCACAGAATATACAGCAGTCTGTACGTTATTATTTAGCTTTGTCTTCACAAATTTCCAATGTGAACATCGCTTTCGCCCTCATGATGACTTGTATTTTTGTTTTAATCCCTTCTCAATCTTCTACCACAAAAAAGTGTTTTACATTTAAAGTCCTGGTTACGTGAAAAAGAAATATCAAAGAAACATAACTAGACATAACTGACCAGGGGAGTATGTCCACAGTGTTCTGACAGCTGCAATGTTGATGTAGCTCTGTATGTGTTCAAGTACAGAGAGTGTGAACTTTACGTGAATATGTGTGTGTGTGTGTGTGTGTGTGCTTCACTGATCCCAATGTTTTGAATAAGAGCACTGGAAAATAAATACATCAACGAAATTTCACCGTCTTCAGGCAGAGCAGATAGAGAAATGCCCCAGGTATTAACTATCTTACCACAAAATAGAAAACATAAGTGTTGTATTTGCCGTTTATGATTTTATGTGAAATCATCAAAGTCAAGCAGAGAATGTACTCCATAATAATATCATAATCATCAATGTTATTAAATTAAAGGGAACCATTTTAACTTGGATGAAATTATTTTAACACACTACATCTGTATCTAGATCTAGACCAGGGGTTTTCAAAGTGTGGGGCGGGCCCCCCTGGGGGGGCGTGGTGCGATGCTGAGGGGGACGCGTGTGACCTTGGGGAACATGTTTTTTTTCCGCCGTACTACAATAAAGTGTAATTCCTAATAAGTTGAAGTATATCTCTTTTTTTTGTTTCTTTGTGTTAATAAGGATACAATGTTATACAGAGGTGTACCTAGAACTATTTTATAGACAAATGCTGTTATTTTTAGTTGTGGTGGAGAGTGGGTAATGGGGAGGAATTGTTTGCGAATTGTTTTCTTCTTGCTGGGGGGGCGTAACAGAAAAAGAATGGGAAGCACTGGTATAGACAATTCAGAGCACAAAGGACAAAATTGTGAGAATAATTAATAACATGTTAAGATAATGTTTCAGCATCAGTGGTTAAGAAAGTGGACTTGGACAAGACTTAAGGACAGAAATGGTCTATTACTGTGTTATATTGTTTGAATATTACAGAAATGTCATAAAAAAAAATTAAAGCTTTTATCATAAGGAAAAATGCCCATACACTACACTAGTAAGAAATATTCTGCTACTTCGATCTTGCAATAATACGAGATCATAGGTCACATTCATAAATTACGATATAAAAGCCTTCTGCTTCAAAATATTATATTCAAAGGGAAAAAATGTTTCAAAATAAGAAAAGTTGTTATTCAGTAAGTTATTATCCATACTTACTGAATAACAACTTAATGAGGTCTATAACAGCTATACAGTGTGTTATATTCTGGTCGTAGAGATTCATTAACTGTACTTTCTAAAGCATCCATTCAGATTGAGGGATAAAGTTTGTTTTCACAAAAGTCGTTTATTAAAAAACCAGAGTTGTGTCTGGAGATCATTTGATTCACAATCATTACAATATCATAATTCTATAGAACCTCTGTTTTCAGGTAGTGATTTGTCCTGCGCTTGGACTCCGGGTCAGTCTGGACACGCTGTGTCCTCAGGTCGTAGTCTCCCATGCACACAGCTATAAAGAACAAGGTTCCTCCAAGGCCCAGGGCCAAACCTCCAAACCATCCAGAGAACATGGCCTCTCCATACTCCCAGCGTGGCATCACGTCAGGAAAACCTTCGTTCCAGAAGTCCACCACAGTGGTGTAGGCGACGATGGAGACAGGAGCCAACGTGGTGATGGCTGAAACCCAGGACAGCACTCCACCCAGGATGAGGAGGACCCTTTTACGTCCAGGATAGCGAACGCATATGTCAACACCTTCCAGACCTGGAAAGGCTGCCAACACAGCAGAAGCTCCCGTTCCTATGGAGACAGACATGAGAACCCTAGATATCTGCAGGTCCACGGGGAGTCCCATGATGGAATCGTAGCCCTTGCACTGAATGCCCACCTCCTCGGTGTAAAGGCAGGTGTGGAACAGTCCAGAGTACCAGTTCTCCACCTCATTCAGCTCTGAATTCATAGTCTTCCACAGGGGCATGAACATGGTGACGAAGGACGTCACCAACCCCCCGAATGTCACAAAGAACGCCGTCCTTTGCATCATTTTTGTAGTGAGGAAGACCATCTTCTGGTGGTGCACAAACACAAACACCACTCAGTGTTGGTGGGTCTGTGCAGGTAAGAAGTCTGTTAGGGTTTGTCTGGGGTCCGTCCCCCTGCTGAGGTGGCAGAATCAGTCTGGACAGTCCACGTATTCACTCTTCTTAATAAAATGAACCGGATAAGAGGAAAGATAATCAGAGACGACGAAGAGACAAGAAGCATACTGTTTTGTTTCAGTGTTCAATGTCATCAGTGAACAATGAACTCTGTTTTTAACATGAAACTGGATACGTCCAACAGGGCTGACTCTCTCTCTCCGTGTACAAGACTAATCTTAAAAGAAGGAAACATGAGCAACCTCACATTGAGGTGGGGGTTACTACAACCAAGAAGAAAAAGAATGCAAGTCTGTAAGAAACTAAAAGACCCGTGTACAAGGCTCAGACATTTACTTTCCAAAATTAGGTTTGAATCATTTCCATAGGAGATCATCAGAGAGATCATTAATGTGTTCATTATATCGTTCACACTCTCAGTGAATCAGATGCTTGAGCTCTGCCAGCTGTCTCAGGTGTCTGGACTATCAATGGGACTTTGTGTTCACTGCTGTGATGCCAGCAGCAGAGTCCAAACAGGAGTTAAACTATGATGTCTGTGCACCACTGACCAAACCAGGAGAAAACTTAGTTCAACTATTAAACATGCAGTTATGACCTTATATTCAGTGCTTAGTGATTAGAAAGAACATGACAGAGAGAAGACTTTGGTTTTTGCTTGTTCTTTTTTTTTTAAGAGTAGGTGAGACCTGGTATGGTTGTAACGCTTTATTTTTAGTCTTTAGCTGGAGTTCTGATGGTTTTATCCACAGTACCCACATACTAAGGTCGGTTTTATCTGGGCTCCTCACTGCCGCAGTGGAGTTCTGCATCATTAAGAATGTGAACCAGTCGGGAAGGTTGATGTTTTATAGGTATAACTGCCAGTTAAAAACATTAACTCCCAGTTGCAAAAAACATTTTCAGATCTAAAACATGAGCAGAATATTAAACATGGGCCCCCTGGTCTCCCAGCTTCTGCATTGATTTGCAGTATCTGCTCAGTATTACATGGTAAATCCCAAGTAAAGGGACTGACTGGCCCTTTATTGTGACCTCATTAGATGATGATTACGGGGGTCCAGATGCAGCCGATTGAGCTCTTAATGTGACCCCCCACTTTTTTGGGCACCTGAGCGGTAACTTGGCGGTAGGGGGATTTTAACCACGGGCTTTGAAGACCCAAGTCCTCTTCCTTAAACACTAGGCCACCAACTGCCCCAGTTTTGTGTTGTATACATTACTTTTAAATCCCATTTATCATAGTTCAAACAAACGTTCCATCTTTCTGCTCTGGACTCGGCCCCTGGGTCCAATTTCAGGACCAACTGTGGCCCGCGAGTCAAAGGTTTGCCCATGCCTGATCTAATGTTTACGTCCCTGTTTTCAGCTTTGACAACAACCATGTGGGATTGGAGAACAAGTGGGCTGAATCTGAAATGATCATGACTCCTTTCTTATCCCTGATTGGTGGAATTGGTGACATTACAACTCTGCCCATGCAACAACCATACATGGTCTTCCTTAATTAAAAAACACATTTAATGTAATTTAACGCAGCGCAGAACATGATTTGGATTTTCTAAATCATTTGTACATTTAATATTAAATAGTTACGTGACAGTTTTAATGTGAGAACGTGAAACTTATCACGAAATAAGGTAAAACAAACCTAAAAAACCGTAAAACTCAGTACTTGAAACGTTTTGCGTTATTAGATACTAAGGTAAAAGACTTAAGCTAGGCAACTGGACGTTCCGTTTTTTGGAAAACGTTATTAGATACTATTGATACTGCGCGTAATTTCGTAATAGTGGCCACATTTTCCTCGGTGAGATATCGACACTGTTCCGTAAGAAACAGTTAATATTGACTCATTATAATGTGTTGGCAATATCCGTGTTAACTGGGGGTGTTTACAGTCAGTACGGATGTGTCGCTAAAAACAATATGCCACAGAGATAAATATTAATACTTTTTCATTTGCTGCACTAGACTTTCATTCCCGACTACTTTGTCTAAAACTTCACCCTTGCATTTCTGTCGCTGTGTTCAGTCTGACCACCTGTGAGACAGTCCGAGTCACAGCGGAGGAGTTTGGATGTTTCTCCGCCATTTTTATTCCTACTACGGTACACAGCCATTTGGGTATCACTCAATGAGTACAAAAGCCCTGGCCATATATTTGTGACATAAACAATAGTAATAAATACAAATGTTTAACCCAAGAATCAAGATATATACACCTGGACCATGGTTAGGGGAGTGAGGAGACTTACAGTGATGACATCTTGAGTGGTTCTTCAAACAAACTTCTGGATAGGTCACTGTCTCCAAAGGTTTTATTTACCCAAACAATAAGTCCATAAAAATTGCTGTTTAATGATGTTGGAGCAGCAGGTTCCATTTTTAACTGCAGTAAATAAAACTAACTATTTATTTTCACTTAACTTCTTTGTCTTCTATCTAATCCTTTTTGGATTTTCCCTCCATTCTATGCTCACAGGTGTGTCTGATTTATCAGGTCTCCTCCCCTCTCTGTCCACTTCAGGTTAAAATTGCCATTTTTTGTTTACACATTTTATCAACATTGTCCAAAACTTTAATTAAATGTTGTGATGTTTTTAAATACATCTATAGTAAGGACACAGAGTCTGTTTGCTTTGACTAGACTTTCATTATTTTTATTAAGGCTTTTAAAGCATGATTGACAGTAAATGAACATTACATTATGAGTATTTTATGGCTACACATTGTTTGTGTCTTATACTATTTATTCTATGCATAACATTTGAGTATACAAGATTGCAGTATGTTTTCGATAAATATTCCAGTCCTTGATATACTTTTAACTTGTATTTAGAGTATAATCTGAAGCAGTTATAATCCAAATAAATATAGATGGGAACAACACTGTCTTACCATTGGGTCAGATGTTATGTTTAATATAATAAAACAATTACATTTAATAAAGGAACTTAAAAAAATATTTTTGCATATAGAAATAAATAAATACCATAAAAAAGTGAGGATTTTTTTTAGGTCATAAAACATTTGGTAGCATTCGTGTCTCCACCCGCTGATCTCCTCAAACTGATAACTCTGAAACTATGTGGACGGAGGGCAGTTGGGTGCACGAGCATTTGAACATGCAATGAGAAGCATAAAAAAAAACAAGGTGTGTATAGAAGAGGAGGGAATGACAGGTAAACGGGTGGAGCACAGGTTTATTTATCTATATATGTTTCTATATGGCTTCAGTGAAGGAAGAGAGAAAAAGGGGTGAGGTCTTGGCCTCGTCCTAAATGTCGGAGCCCATCTCAGCGCACTGTTTGTCTGATATGTGTGTAGCTAGAGACTCAATGATGTCCAAGAGCAGCAGCTGGCTGAGGGACCGCAGGTTGGGGAGCTTGGAAACCTTTGGGAGGGGGAGAGCAAACAAATGAAAAATAATGAGCAACAAATAAAGTGAGGAGGACGACAACGAGTCAGACGGAGGAGTGAAGAAGCATCCAAACAGGCAGACTTTTTAAAAAATAAAGGAAAAGAAAAGAAGCTAAACTAAAATGTGCTAAAGACTCTAATGACTTCCAGTGGGTGAGTGTAGGGTTATTTCTTTGAATAAGGATTACAAGTGGTCCTGTGACCTTCACTGGTATGTGACGAGGTGCTTGTACAGCCGGGCCGAGGGGTAAACAGTTGCTGCGTCACGTAGAAGATGAAGAGTGATGCAACACATAGGTCAAAAGTGTCGGCCCCTCGCTAAGTAGACGGGGCTACAGGGTTAGCTCAGCTGCACTGAGTGGGCAGCACACCCCCAGGGCATTGGACACAAGCCCACCCACCTTGATAAACTGGTGGACGATAATGTGCAGGCAGTGCTTCTTCATGTCCAGAGCCTGGGTTTTATCTGCTGCCTCCAGAATCTGTGTAAAGAAGGAGCAAAAGAGGAGGAACAAGAGTTAAATCGATGTACTGTACATATTGACACTGCATCGAGTGACTGTGAAACATGATTTACCTGCAAGACGTTCTCCACAGTCACGTTCATCTCCAGGTTCTGTTTGCAGTACGCCTGTAGTCTGTTGTTGGAGAAGCCGTAGTAATATGGAGCAGCAAACAGGTAACTGTTGATCAAGGATCAAGGAAATAAACAGGGTGGAGGGTAAAAAAAAAAACAAAGACAGACTGATTGACTGGTGGCTGTTTATGTTTATATCACTATAAACATACACTGCAGTGTTGGCCTTCACCACCAATCAGTTAGTATCACAATACTAACATAAAAGACATTACTACAGTCCTGTTGATCTAACTTTTCCCCTTTTTCCTGTTAGAAAAGGATACAGTGAGTCCTCAGGAGGCATGTTGACATCACCGTAGTAAATGTACCGCAGCATTGACTCGAAGGCCTGTTTGCTTGGAACCATCTCCCCGATGGATATATTCACCTGTCCATCTTCAGGCATAAAGGAGCGGAACATGGCTTCAAAGTAACTATAAAACAGGAGAGAGTAAAGTGAGTGTCAGCAACAATAAACATGTTTACCTGCTTAGATAAAATTTGGGATGTCTGATATTAACTTGAATTTGCCTATATTTTATTTGTCCAATATTGTCCTAACACCTAATTATCTGATAATTATACCAACTAATACCGATATATGCTGCCATTTAATGCTGCCCCCAAATTTAGGTAAACTTCTCAGTCTCCTCCCATTGTGTGATTCCAGCAAATTTGTGAAAACCCAGGCAGTGTTTAGACATGTCTAATTCTGCAAATATTGGGCTGATATTTTCAGATATCCCTGATTAAATTCCAAGCTATGGTTCATGTGCTGGTGTTTTTGCGGGCCTGTCTTCACCTGGACCGAGCTGCCAGAATGGCTTTATGCGCAGGACGTGGGTGACCGTCTAGCAGCAGGATAATATCACAGAAGTCCAGACCCCCTCCTTCCAGATAGGCCTTCATGTCCTGCACCAAGGACGTCCCAATGTCTACGGGTTGGTCCGAGTACAACCTGGGTGGAGGGTGCTGCTTCCTCCTGACTATTTCCACAATGAGTGGAGTGGACAGATGTTCAAACTCCTTTGTCATAATCACCTGGTTGAAATGCGATTCTTTCACCACAAAGTTCAGGCAATGTTCCTGTAGAGCAGAGGCATGAATTAAAACACATGTTCATAACATAAATGGAAGATTAATCTCTTAATTTTAGAACAAGGTTTCAGCAGAGCTTTTGTTTTACTCCCCTCTACTGGTGTAAACATTTATTGCACTCAACCAATGAATTCCATAGGTTGAGTTCAATAGACTGAAATCGACATATGCAAACTTTTTTTGTGGGTGTACCTTGAGTTGGTCCAGCTGTAGCTTGTTGGCATTTTCACAAACACTGAGAACATTCTGCAGGTCGACAGACGCTTCAATGTACTGCACACACAGCTGCTCCAGACGAGAGAGCTTGAAACTAAGAGCAAGCTTGTAGACATCCATAATCAGGAGAACATCTTGGACATGACCTACGTGGACAAGTAAAGACACCAAGAAGAAATACGTTTTTACAATTCTTTTCCAAAATGTAGAGCTGGCACAGAGGAAGAATGGTAAGAGTGTTACCTCTGCGTGGATACTGGATCTTGTCTGTGTAGAGGAACTGCATTAAGACTTCAAATGGCTGAGCCTCAGCCTCTCTGATGCAAACCTCAAGCATAAGCTGTGTGCCTGATGTCCTATGGCCTGCTGGGATATCCCTTGGCCCTCCGGAGACTCCATCTTCACCCTCCTCATTAGCTTCCTGTTTAATTTTCTATACAAAACATGGGGAGATAACAGTGAGATACTTTCATTTTTCATCGATATAGCTGATACAATAGTTACATTAAGTAAAAATGAACTGTTTTAATGAGACCAAAATAATTTGTTGACATTAAATAATCAAAAAAATATCAGAGCTAGTTTAGACTAAATTTTGGAAGGTACAATAGTGTTGATAACATTATTTCACTCCACATGTTCAGTCATGGGAAAAATTATTAGACACCCTGCTGTTTACTTTTATTTCTTATTCATTTTAGTTCCTGGTCACATTGTGTAAATGCTTTTAGTAAAAAATATTTTACTAACATTATACTACATAAGCCTCACTTCTTACCTAAATTTAGAAAGTTGTACAAATGGACTTTTGTTTCATTTTCTTTTATTTCCAGATTACATGAAGATGTGTTTTTGTCATCAGACCAGTCCTATAGCTTTTCTCACCTGTCGTTGTCGATCCCGAGCCTGCAGGATTTTCTTTCTAAGCCACTGACATCTTGCAGTCACTATGGCAATGTGTCCCAGGACTTTCTCCTCTCTCTGACAGCAGAAAAAAAAACAGAGGAAGACAAACCATAAAAAAACTTATGACTATATTTAAATGACTTTTCTTGTGTCCTCTGTCTGATAATTAAAAACAGACCTCTCCCAAAATGAACTCCACATCACAGAACTGACGGTTCTCCCATAGTTTACCGTAGTCTTCATGGAGGGTACACTTGGGGTAAGATGAAAACTGAAAAAAATAACATGAAAAATACACAGCTTAAACCATCACTTTCTGAAACAGGGAAAATAATAGGATTGATGTGAATTTGTTGTGATGTATTAGTCCTTGAAACACTAACCTGAAATCTGTACATCTCCCCACTACGCACATTATTGTCCACCGTCCCTCCAAAAATATACATGGCATCTTGAATAACAGCAGCAGCGTGAAACAGCCTTCCACTGGGCATCTGCAGGGATTAAGGAAAATTTCAGGGAGTATTAAGCACTCGGACACAGTCACAATTGAACAAAATTTATCAAATATGATTATGTAAATAAATGAAGGATGAAAAAATTAAATATTTTCACATTTGCATGATGTTTTCATAGTGTTTTCAGCAGCAGCACATTTTTAAAGCTATGTCTACCTGGTTGTATGGCTCAATGATGTAACTACGTGTCAAATTTTGGATTTTACAAGATTTTACAAGCTTTACAAGATCTTAGAAAATTTGCATTGCACTGATTCCTCAGTAATATGATCTAAGACTCGCTGCTAGATGGGAAAATCCACAGAGGTGGAGACAAGATACCAAAGTTATTATTGACATAAATATTTAGCAGGGCTAAATACTGAATATTAAGCAGAATAAAAGAAGAGAACCATGAAGTACGAAGGACTGCATTTGTTTCTTACCTCACTGTCCAGACTGGGCTGAATCACCTCCCATGTCTGTGAGTCTACATCATAGCAGTGCAGCTCGTTGGGCAGAGTGTTGTCTGCAGCACCACCAAATACGTAGAGGTGACGATCAAAGGCCACCATTGTGTGACCATATCTTCTCTGTGGAGGAGGAGGGGAGCCGCGCAGCAGATGCTCAGTGGGGATCCGTGTCCATCTGAGAATATGGAGCCAGATAAGTTATCATGTCCAGCAGTTGACACTGTGTTCTTAGGAGTGAGTGTCAGATGTAGTGAAAGGAAGGATCTGCTCACATGTGTCCTTTAAACTCAAACTGGAAAAGGTTGTTAGTAATCTTTGCTCCGCTTTGACCAGAAAACACGAACATCTTATCCCTGCATACAGCCACGGGAGTGTTACAGGAGGAGGGGGGGATTTCACCACTCTGATCAATCTGAAGGCAACACAAGCAGAAAATACTAAGATAAACAATGCATTTTAAAGCAATTTACTATTGCTGATTGCTGATTATTATTTGTTCTTGCCTCTTCCCAACATGCATGTTCTCTGTCCTGAAGACTGATGGTCCACATGTCGTTTAACCTGCAAAAAGCAGTAATTTCAACATTTTGTCAGCACAAGACATCATTTTTGAGCTACAGGTTCAAATGCAGAAGAAAAATGAACAAACCTGGCATTTCCGTCATATCCAGCAAAAATCCACAGTTTATCATTGTAGACTGTGGCTCCATGTGCGGATCTAGCCACTGGCAAACTACAAAGAAGATTAAATTATAAATAACATTTTCCAACAATGATAAAACGGAAAATTTGCACTTGAGTCCCACAAGAAAACAAATCCAAATGCATTTGTTTACAGGAACAACTGCAATCATAGTACATGATTGGCTTTTGATTGACATGTGTCTTTTATAATAAATGATCAAATTTAATCTTCAGTCTGAATAAATACAAAATGAAATTACCTTCCCTCCACTTTCCATTCTGTCCACTGACCAGTTGCAAACTTGTAGTCAAAAAGGTCATTTTTGTTTTTTAAGTTTGAGTTTGAGTAAATGTCTCCAGTGTAACCGCCTGAAAAGAAAGGAAAACAAACCAAAATGACACCAATACTGCCTATGTAAATTAAAAATCAGTTAAAATTGAAAGGAAAAACAATAATTATTTACCAAAAACAAACATGCTGCTGCCATAGACCACAGCTGAATGGTGATATCTGGGAGCAGGCGGAGTTCCAGTTGTAAACGCTCTGCACAAATATATGAAAAGAGATTCTATAAACCTAATACCATTGGCAAACATATAAGAAATTGACGGGCTGACGTGTTTTACAGAAGCAGTGATCTTTACCTGCACCATGAACAGTCCTTCACATCGAAGCGCAACAAATCATTTAACATGTTTTTCCTGTTGAGCGAAGCAGAAATGTGTTATTCCTAAGATGAGAAATCATAAAAGAAACAAAAGACATTAAACGTTGAGTGATACTCACCCATTGTCTCCCCCAAAGACATAAATGGCATCCCTGTATGCCACCACTGTGTGTTTGCTGCGCCTGGAGTCAAAGAATAATGTTTTAATACATAAATAAGTGAATACGTTAAACAAAGATGATTCAACAGAGCAGGTCCCTGTTGGACATAAATACCTTGCGCCAACAAACTCGTCACATGGAGGCAGTCTTCTCCAGCGATGGACAGTTTCAAATGGTCCAAAATTGAGTGTCAGATATTCCACACTGTCAGAGCAACTGTGGTCGAAGTCAACGCTTGGAGCAACTTTGGTGGATTTACAGGACATTGTTGCTTGTATTCATCGGGCTAAAACTAACTTCTCATGTGCTGGACCGTCCACAGTCGATGTTAGTCCTTTATAAGGGCACCGAAAGCTGGTCTCACCTTCGGTTCCATTGCTGGTTATATTGGGGAAACGCACCTAAAGCTAGTCCACATATAAAACGCTAAAATGCTTCAGCTATTGAAGCTAGCAACTATCTGGACAAATAGCCAGTTAAGTTAGTCGGAAAAATACATTCAAGGGACGACCAACCCCGAGCCAGCAGTGCTGCGATAATATCTACTGGTATTTTAATGAAAATTAACAACTTAATGAACTCTTGCGGAGAAACATACTGCTAATCGGTAGAACAAAAAAATAAATAAATACATGCTTGAACCACGCCCCCATGGATCTGCTGAGAATGACGCGCTTCCGGTGAATTCTTCTGTTTTCGGTGTATTAAATACGCCAAAATACCCGCTGCTGCCTCATCTGGTCAATGATGATGCCCTCAATTTAAAGGCGTTGTAAAAAAGTAGTTAAAAACTGGTCATGCCTCAAGTATGACGTGACAAAAAAAGAGAGAGTAAAAGTTGCTTGTTTTATTGTTTGTTTGTTTTTTTTAAATTAAGGTTTATGATAATGCTTTATCCATTTTTATATGTACTACACATATGCTTTGTAAGGTAATATTTCCTCTTAGCTGCAGACAAAGTACTTATACTGCAGTATATTTTTACCTATTGTTATTGTAACATTGATCTTTTGATTATACATTTAAGTAGGGCCATTTTTACCTTAGCTGCTCAACTCCGCACAAATAAAACATCAATCATCCTTGACTTGACTGTCTTAACTGTTTCCTTGTACAGTGGGCCGACTATATACACAACATATATGTATATATGCAACATAAACAATGTGATTTTCCCTGAGATACGGGGAAACGTCTACTTGCAAGTGTTTAACTGAGCTCCTGACACTGTTTCACTCACTGTTCTTTACTTGGTCAGTTTACCCCTAATATAGATAATAAATATTGAAAAATGTCAATATATTTGTTTATATCTATGCAGTTGCGTGTGTAGATTGGGGGTTCATTGTTAATAGTATTTTTTTCATTGTTTTTTGGTTATTTTTAATGGGGAAAGTGTAATCCAATAGAATTTGGGAAGAATTAACCTGCCTCCAAAACAGAGAGAGCAGAGTCCTGTATTTGATGGGTTCCCAAAGGAACCACAAGCTTGGTACACTGCACCTAGTTAGGTGCAGTGTGATGTTTAACAGCAGTTAAAACATCTTTGCTATTAACACAACAATTTCCCACTATTTTTAAAATGTATTTAACCTCTACATGATTAGCAGGCCACTGCACATAATCGATAGGACACTCTAATATGTTAAAATACAATACAGTGATTCTGTTTGTATATGATGTAATCTTAGGATGATTAAAACATTGTATTGTCTTGATTTACAGAATGCAATGTCTTCTGAAACGTGTTTAATTCATCATAATTCAAACCCAGCAGAATAATTGCCCAAAGTCTTTTGTAAAGTTAAAAATGAAACGAACACAAAATAAAAAAGGGTAAAAGTTGCCGTTTAATAACAGTCAGATTTTTTTTCCATGTATTCACTTTATTTTAAGGTTACAGAGATTATCATAGAGTGTATTGTAAGAAGCAGTAGAAAATGTATGGAGGACAAAATCACATAAAAGGCTGAATTAAAAAACTGTGTAGATAAATAAGTCGAGCAGCTGGTGTATAAAACAACAGCTCTCTGTTTAATCTCTTTATTTCCACAGACATTGATTACGAGGCTGTGCAAACACGAGTCTGTGATGTTGAATACTGTTAGCCATTGTTTAGATTGCACTAAACAGCCTGAAGCGTTCAGGCCCTGCTGTCAATGAGTAACAACACAATAATCGAGATCCGTCACGTTATCTTCAACACCTGCTCTGAGCACAAACACTACACTGTCAGGTACAGAACCAGGCAAGAATAAAAGGTCGTGATGTGATGTGTTGTGAATTATAACTGGCAAATAAATCTCTACAAAACCATAGTCGTTAGAAGAAAACAAACGTCTGAATGAGGTTTTTATTGATAATACAGGGCAGGGGAGTCAATCTCAATTTCACCGTGAGCCAGACTTAAAAACTGGTATGAAGTCACAGACCAAACTCAATATTTATTGAGCCATCAACTGTAAATGTGCATCTTTTTCCCTTCTCTCCAGATGTTAAATATTGTTTTTTTCTTATAGATACACTGAATCTGAAACAGCCAAAGCTGTTCTAGTGTCTCTGTGTGTTTTGAAAGGCGCTTAAAAATAAAATTTAAAAATAAAATTATTATTATTATTAATAAAGCTCAATGTTGTCAACACATGAGAAATTATAATAGAAATAATTTCCACATCAGTGGTATTTTTATTGCAAAAAAGCATGCATTATTAATACTTGTATAACAAATTCTGAGAGTATAAAAGGTCTACATAGGTGGGACAACTCTAGTACACATTTAATTTATTTTGCGACCCCGTTATAATTACATTGCGGGCCAGATTTGGCCCCCAGGCCTGAGATTGACATATCTGACGTAAAGAATGATGAGTTTTCCTCTCTGGAGGTTACAAAAGGGAAGGCAGGGATGTCATTAAAATCATTACGTCTTAGCCTGTGATTTTGTTTACTATAGAGTATGTTGTTCCGTGGCTTTTAATGAGGCAACTGCTCTTCATTAAGCCACCCTTTTTGACATATATTCTCAGTGTGATGCTGTAGTTAGTCAGTCAATTAGTTCACACGTCTGTAGATTTTGTCCTCCATCAGGATTAGCAATAAGCAATACCTACATTCACAATTTTCACAGGTTTGTTTAACCCTTTAACACGTTCCATGTTCTAACACGATCTTAAAATGGCAGCAAACGTGTCATAATTTCATATATAACCTAAACGTTTAGCCACAAACTCTTCACATTTATCCCTCTGGAACAGGCATGGGCAATATACGGCGCAGGGGCCGAATGTGGTGCATTTAGCTTTTTAATCCGGTCTCTTGTTCAAAACATGTCAATTTATTCTTCCATCTTTATCCATTTATCTTTAGCAAGGTGACAAGGGCAGCAGTCTCCACCACTGCCACCCAAATTGCTGTGCACCACACAGTGAGCCTTCCTGTGGGTGGTGGGAACACTGGGTGTTATGTGGGTAGGTAGGGTGGTATGCTGTCTGCTTCCTTAACCGTAACCAATGCAGTCACAATGGATATTTTTTAACTAAGATTCCCACTTGTGTCAATGGAACAAGTTGTCAGACCATCCTAGTGGCAACCGCCAGCCGGTGCATTCAAATGTGAAGCCCTGCGGTCCCAATTCTGCCTCCGAAACCACCAGGCCACCAGTACCTCCCTCAAATGATGTTATTCATTTTTTGTAATTATAAATATACTTACTTCTGTACTTTTTCCTGCAATGCCTATATTTGACAATTTTCCCAGTAGGTAACGTATTTCAGCCTTCATGCAGATCTCTTAAATGTCATGCATCTTAGTTCATAGAAATCCCCCACCTCCTTTTATTGCGCCTGCCCTGCGCCCGGGAAAAAGGTTTGCCCATCCCTGCTTCAGAAGTAGGCCAACTACGAGCAAAATTGTTTGAAATGTGATTCATGACAAGACATTATGTAACAAACTGTTTTTTGTATCGATTGTTTGGTCAACATTTCTTTACTTCTCAAGCACCGTCAAGACACACATTTATATAAAATACAAATTCACAAACAATGAAGTAAAAAAGGAACTTTATCAACTGTCCTTCAGCCACAAAGTTTTTTTTTCTTCAGAGTGGACTTGTCCTTTTGGTTACCAGTTAATGATGTCCCTGACATGTCCCCATAGTTTGGTGATCCATAGGTTCACCCCGAGCTCTGTTAAGTACTGGAGCTCTGGCATCAGCATCTTACGACACGTCTTCTGATGTGCCTTGTCCACATTCTTTTTCATGTTGTAGCCAATAATGGACTTCTCACCAATAGGTTGCCACGGCTGCATGTCTGTCTCATGGATGCTGCCAGCATCCACAGCATGACCTCCTTCGATGCAAATGGATGCCATTTCAGAGTTCCTCCTCCTTAGCTCCGCCACCTCTCTTTCCATCCGGCGCCTACCGTATAAGTCGACTTTATTCCAAAATGTCTTATTGAAATGTTGGTAGAGTTTCCAGTCAAGAGCATTCCATTCTAGGGCCCTGGCCCTCAGCTCAGGGGTAAGTATGGATACAGTGGATCCCTTGCGAGCATTGAGCTTGAAGAAAAGCAAGTCATCCATCTCCCAGCAGAGGGCATCCTTGAGTAGGATGAGTGATTCTTCAAAGTATTCTGTCAACATCACAACCTGAAAACGATCAGAAATCATTTTGATTCCTTTCTCCACACGAGGATCGTCCGAGTCCAGGTTGTTGTCCTGTCCAAAGTCGAAGAACAGCAGATTCTTGAGGTAGAAAGAGTTGAAACCCTCTGGATTATAGTAACGAAGTGGGTCACGTAGAAACTCAGTCAGCTTGTCATCACCTGGTATTCTCCAGGTAAAAGGCACCAAGCGACCAAAGTAGTGGAAGGAAGACTCAAACAGCTCTGCAGGGTCTCGCAGAATAGTGATATAGGAAGTGTCCATGGGAAGCACTTTGGCCACCTCAGGTGCATTGAAACGCATGTGATTACACATAATATTAAAACACATCCCTGGTCTGTAGTCTTTGACGTGGGAGCGTTCAAAAGGAGACGGGTAGAAGAAGTCATTTCTGCTGTCGGGGAAGGCAAATTTGAGCCGGTGTTTCTCCCCAAAGCGGAAGAGGATGTTGATGAAGGTGCTGCTGGCTGTTTTGTGGGTCTTCATGAACATGACATCCACTTTAGGAGTGCAACTCTGGCCTCGGATTCGACCTGAGCTGTTAGATGTTGGTTTGGGTTGCACATGGGAAGGACGGTGGGCACAGGAGTAAGGCACTGGAACCCTTCAAAACCAGAAAAAAACAAACATAAATGAAAAATGTTAATGAATATACCAGTTTGATTAGAGTGAAACATCTAACAATTTATGTTTTTATCTTACTCTGGCAAACTGAAATTGATCTGTGGGGTGGTGAAACAGTAGACCAGGATCATGCAGCTGGTCAGGAAAGTGCCGAGGACTAGGCCTTTGGTCATTGACCTCCACTGTCTCTCTGGTTTCCCAGTCATTGTCCAAAGGCAAGAACAACCTTTAAAAAACAAGATTCATTATCTATATCGTAACCATTAGAAACATCCTTAAAGTGTTTTTGTAGTGTGGTGCAGTGTGACTTGGGTGGCAGTTGTGAAGACTGCTCTCTCTGTTAGCCATTGAAAAATTGCACAATGTTGCATAAGTGTGAATGTCTGTATTAAGACATTCTTATAAGATCAGGACGGCAGATTTGTTTCTTTTTTTGGGTCACATGTCAAAAATGTATGGTGCTGCACTCAAAATGGGAAATTTGTGACATTGATAGCCTACTGCGTGCTCCTCAGCTAGCCCAAAAAATAAATAATTCATCCCTGGGGAAAGTAATATTGAATACCATCCTGCAGACTGTAAAATGAGCCACCTGCTGACTCAGCTGAATCAAGAGGAACGTGACAATAACCCCCAGGGATTGAACAAGCCTTGTGCAACCCATAGTAACGCCCCTTAAAAAAGATCTTATGTAAAAATGTAATGCCTGTTAAATATATTAATTAAATTTTATATTTTAAATTAATTAAAATATGTATTTTATATGTACTTTAGCAGTTGAAAGCTGAATAAAATAATGATGAACTGCTGAACAAAGCTGAACATAGTAATGATCTATTTGAAAAATTTCAGTCTGGATTTAGAATCCACCACAGCTCAGAGACTGCATTGTTAAGGGTAAAAAATAATATTCTCATGGCCTCTGAAAAAGGACTTGTGTCCCTGCTGGTCCTACTGCACTTGCTTGGTTTAAATCCTATCTAACAGATAGGTTCCAATTTGCTCAAATAAACGAGTACTCCTCTGTACACAGTAGAGTTGATTGTGGAGTTCCACAAGGCTCCGTACTTGGGCCAATCTTTTTACATTGTATATGCTTCCTCTAGGTAAAATTATTCTAAAATCCAAGAGGAAGTTGTGGTTGCACAATTGTGTGATTTACATAGTAATGAACTATTTGAAAAATTTCAGTCTGGATTTAGAATCCACCACAGCACAGAGACCACATTGTTAAGGGTAAAGAATTATATTCTTGTGGTCTCTGAAAAATGACTTGTCGTCCTACTGGATCTCAGTGCAGAATTTGACACTTTTGACCACAAGATCCTGCTACATAGGCTAGAGCATGATGTTGGGATCGAAGGAACTGCACTTGCTTGGTTTAAATCTTATCAAACGGATTGTTTCCAATTTGTTCAAATAAACATGGACTCCTCCGTACACACTAGAGTTGATTGTGGAGTTCCACAAGGCTCCGTACTTGGGCCAATCTTTTTGCATTGTATATGCATCCTCTAGGCAAAATTATTAGACAACATAATATAGATTTCCACTTCTATGCAGATGATACCCAGTTGTACTTATCTGCCATGCCTGACGACCCAAACAACATACCTCGGCTTCAGTCATGTTTTAAAGACATCCAGACATGGATGACACAAAATTTTCTGCTTCTAAATGCAGACAAAACCGAGGTTATAGTATTAGAGCAAAACAGACTGATCCACCAGTCCCCTTCAAGGATTGAACCTGGATCAACAGCCTACTATTGACACACAAGACCCTAAATAATCTGGCCCCTTCCTACATCAAGGACCTGCTCTCCCCCTGTAAACCTAACAGACCGCTCCGATCATTCGATTCTGGTCTATTAGTGGTTCCCAAAATTATTAAGAGCAGAAACGGTGGTAGAGCCTTTAGTTATCAAGCCCCTCTTCTGTGGAGTCAGCTTCCGCTTCATGTCAGGGATTCTGATTCGGTCTCTACCTTTAAGGTGAGACTAAAAACACAACTATTTAATGTCGCCTATGGGAACTTTTTGAATGTTTAACACCAATCCTGTAGTTTACACCAAGCTGCTATAGGTTTTTAAATCCTGGGGTGGGGGGCTCTCACATCATGCATTTGGAATGAGCACATAGTCTGAGCACCCCTCCTCCCACCTCCTCGTCCCTGTCTCGCTCTCTACTCCACCCTCTCCCCCAATCTATTGAAATCTGTTTAAGGTACTGTTTTTTCTGTTTCTCTTTCCCATTCCTGTTGCTGATGAATGGGAAAATGCAACAACACGAATGGACCGATGCCTCGACAAGGACATCCAGGAGTAGGAGGACCAGGAGTATGATGACCAGGATCATAGCCTCATACACCCACTGACATAACGGCTACTGGAAGCATTCAAATGTGTTGTATCTTTGTACTTGTTTTATTTTATTGTATTTTTATGCTCTGGTAACATCCATTGCACTGTCTGTCCGCCCAGGGAGTGGATCCCTCTCCTGTGGTTCTCCCTAAGGTTTCTACCATTTTTTTTTACCTGTTAAAGGGTTTCTTTTCTCTCTGTAGTTGTTCCTTACCCTGGCTGAGGGTCTAAGGACAGAGGATGTTACCAACCCTGTAAAGTCCTATGTGACAAATTTGATTTGTAAATGTGGGCTATATAAAGAAAATTTGATTGATTGATTGATTGAACAAAATGATGCTTTGGGAAGCTAAACTACAGTTAATAAAGCTTAGCTAAGACGCTTAAAGCTAAGGTAAAAAACAGTCCATTTATCACCTCAATTTATTTGGACAGGATTTTAAAAAAGGCATGAGTAAGAGGTTGACTCAACATGACTTACAACCTACTTCCACATAGCCCACATTCAAGAGATAATAAGAGGGAGTAAAGTCCAAGTTGTTTTTGAGTAGCAGCGGGCTTTACTGGGAGAAACTAGGCTGAAAACAAACAGAGCAGAGGGACACCTTAGGTGGAGCAGTTTAGAGATAAACTCAGAGATGAACAGAGAACGGAGTTGGCTGGCGATAAAAGAAGATGAAGTTGATGTTGATGTCAGTGAGAATGTAAACCTCTGGGTGTAGTCTAGCCAGACCACGAAACATTGGCCTGTATAAGTGTTGATCCAGAGACGGTTCAGCTCTGGGTTGACTATGGTCCACTGTTCATGTCTCCGATGGATAAAAATGCTGAGTTGATTTATTGCATGCCCGCAATGACATTTGGTGACAGAAGTTTATTATAGTCCTTTCTGCAGATAAGTAAAGTAAAAAAGACCACACTCAGCAGGAAGTGTGAGTCTGTGAGTCTGTCATAAACAAAAACCTTGTAGTCTATGTCTGTAGATCTACCATATATGTCTATAACAGTCTCTACAGTCTGGCTATGAGGCACTGATTTCTTCTAAATCACACAATCTTTTTAAGAGTAATAACAGCAGTAGAAGGTGTCAGTCATAAATGTTGAGACACAACACACTTGGGAAAAATGTTTGATACCAAACAACAAGCTAAGGTTTGAGGTTAATGATATTATGGCCTGTCAGACGTGAACTGTTCCTCTTTGAGGTTATATCTATACATTCATCTTCATCCTCTCGTCTTTTACCAGGTGTCAGCGGCAGAGGTTTCTTCGACCGCCACTCAAATCACACTTCACCATACTGCAGCAACCATAAGAGAAACAGAAAGTAAAAGAACCTCGCAATTGAAAAATCAAATAAAGTTCATAGTGATGAAATAAAACGGACTACAATAGATCAAAGATAATAAAATATCTCAAATGCAAAAAGAAAAACAGAATCATTCCTCTTATTACACATGTGACTTGCCAGATAAGATGTTGTTTCATATCCCATATTATACCTGGAGTTGTGTTTTGTTAGATCCCAAACAGTAGTCAGGCCAAATCAGTGTGTAATTCACCTCATTAAACTCAGATCAAGCCCTTTTTTGCTGATCTTTAGAATATTGTACAGCCTTTGTTAATTATAATTTCAGCTGTTAAATCATCGTATCAACGTAAAGGTGTGACTTGACTTTATTTCTCATTTAGTGGAGGCAGCAACGAGTTATTTCTGTTTCCACCAGAGGAAACTCTAATGGGAGATGTTTGCTGACAAGAGTAATTCAGGAGAAACACTTCAGGGTTAGAGTGACTCAGCCTGACGTGCCCTGTTACCTACTCAAAATCCCACTGTAACGGTTATTTTACATTATTAAAACTGTAACTTTGCAAGACTTGCAGAATGCATTGCTTAGATATTATTTAAAAACACAAGTCCAAGTCTAAAAGAAAACCTATTCTATGTCAACAGGTGGTTTTAGAAACTGAGCACAAAGTACAAGTTTGTATCAAGGTCGGAATTCTTACCTTTATCCAAAAATCCAATAGAAATCTAAAAAGGGCATTTTGACGTCCGACTGCTTAGTTGTTTCCCTTCTTCTTGACAAAGGTTGATCTGCAGTTTGCTCACTCTCCTCCTGTCAGGTCTCAACACACTCATCCTGTAGAAGAGCCAGCACGCTCCTTCACTGCTCTTATCACATGTCCACTGCTGCTGCATTCATTCATCTGGCTGCTGTTCCTCTTCTCCTCTTTCGCTCTAACCCTCAGCTCGCACACCTGACGCCTCAAGCTGCTTGGTACCCGCTCCCTCCCCGCCCCCCAAACCTCAACTTTCAATTCCAAAACCAATCTCCCTGAATAAAGCACTGCCGGGAGGCTCATTTAGCCATTTGTGACGTCAGGCCGTGTGTCAGGGGATGTGCACTTGTCGGTGAGTGTGTAAAAGAAGGGTGGGAGGAGAGATGGGGAGAGAGGGAGAGAGAGAAAGAGGGAGGAGAGATGCTGTATAGTCCCTCTTCTGTGTCTCCATACAGAGGGCTATTGAGTGCAGACACTGGAAGTTTAACTGCAAGCCGATAGGAGGGGTGCACAGCAGCATAAAGAGAACGAATGTAAAAAAGGCAAAGCACAAAGAGTCTAATTGTAGCACTTGATCAAAACTGCTCTGTGTCTGATTTGCTTGAAATTCTTCTGTAGAGCACGGCCTATATGTGCTGAGGACAAAAGCACATGCAGTTGACATCAGTGCGTCCAGAGGGCTTTAATATACAGGCATGATCACGCCATGATCAGAAACAAGGGCTTTGTTTCTAGACAAGCTGAAGCGTGTAAACAGAGAGGGTTGAAGATTCTGGACTTTAGTTCCACATACAGGCTGTGTAAATAATATATACACATTGATAACATACAGTTATTGCCAATGTTTGGAGAAGTCGTAAACATTGTGGTGTCCATACAGTGCTTGGGGGGAAGGGAGAGGGGATTATTATACAGCAATTCATTATCATTAATTTTATCATTGTCTCTGCTCTGGGTGGAATGGATTCTCTCTGCATTCCATTTTCCTGAGAAGTGTGGAAAAAGTGCATGTGATTATTGTTACTTGTATTCAACACATGTAGAAATCCCCTCTATCCCTCTAATGACCTCATGACTGTTACTGTCCATCGTTGTTGTCTCCTAAAGAGGATCTCAGCATCTTTAACTCCTCCACCTCCAGTCTTCTACCTTTTTCTAGTGTCTCTAATCCGTCCATCATGGCTGGTCTCACAACTGTCCTGTAAACCTTTCCCTTCACCTCAGCTGAAAGTTGATAATTCAATGTTTAAGACGTATAAACGGGAAAAAAAACAATAGAGAAGCCGACCTTTTGTATCTTCTGAACTTTAGTGACTGTCTGAGCAGCTACTAGTTAAAAAGTCACAACTGCCTTTATCTTATCACCACTGCCTGAGGAAATATGTACCTGCAGTCAGTTATAGGTGAAGTTTAGAGCAGGGTATAACAAAAAAAATTTACGGATCAATAAAGACATGGTCGAAGAGAAAGGACGAATGCGAGAGACTCATTGCTGCAGAAATTCCCAAAGTATTCCAGAAGTTTTCATACCGATGCTGACATTACTACAAGGAGCTGTCTAAAGCCAGATGAATTCCTTCTGGACATTGTTACTCAACAAAAGGACTAAACAACTGACTTTTTTTTTTTTTATAAATTTTGCTTCTATGCAGTTCCACAAAATTGTTCTGGTATAAACTGAATTATGTCTCAAATTTCTCTAGTGATCAATTACACAATATGGTTGTTTCTTCTTCTATTCTTTATTTACAAGACAGGACATGAAGACTATGGACTAAATATGCAAGGCCTGTTTATTTGGCTTCATGCTCCAGGATGAAGACATGCAGGATGCTCTTCATGCTGCCCATCATTCCACAGTCCTCATGCTGGGGCACGACACTGCGGCTTTTGTTCACTGGGGGGTGTGCCTATGCCTGCACTCACCCAGCGTGCCCTGCAGGGACCTTGACTGGGTGGGCACGCATGGAATGCATATCAGGGTGTGAGAGGGCAATGGGACAGTCTCAGCAATCAATGAAGAGACAGACAAGTGTCGGGCACAATTGACCCGGTCTCCAAGCCGCAAACATCCCAGCGGCTACTCAGAGGTCAGAGAGACTTATGCTCCTTCGTCATTAACGCCCACGCGGCAAGTGTGGCCACCCACGAACCAGCGTACACTTCTAGATCAATGTTCATTCATCGTCTACAGGCTATAACCCTTACCCAGAATTATGGTTGGCTTGTTTTAGTGATAAAATGCATCTTCAGTTTTATTTTCAAATCAATCAATCAAATTTTATTTATATAGCCCACATTTACAAATCAAATTTTTCACATAGGGCTTTACAGGGTTGGTAACATCCTCTGTCCTTAGACCCTCAGCCAGGGTAAGGAAAAACTCCCAAGAGAAAAAAAATCCCTTTTAACTGGAAAAAAAAAAACGGTAGAAACCTTAGGGAGAACCACAGGAGAGGGATCCACTCCTTGGATGGACAGACAGTGCAATGGATGTTACCAGAGTATAAAAATACAATAAAATAAAACAAATACAAAAGATACAACACATTTAAAATTTAAATGCTTCCAGTAGCCATTGTGTCAGTACGTGTATGAGGCAATGATCCCAGTCATACTACTGCTGGTCCTCCTAGTCCTGGTTAGCCTAGTTCTGGCATTGAAAATAGCAAGTTTTACAAGACTTGAGTTGACGGGAAGTTTAGTTTGTTTGATTCTCATGGTGGATTTGGCATTTGAAGTTAGACAGATAAGGACACCATAGAGAATCCCATGTTCACAAGGGCTTTTGGATATTTTTGATGTGTTATTGCCTGGTATGAATCCTCAGAACCCGGTAGCAAGACAAAACACGACGCATTAACGCAAACGGCCAACCCTGATTGGATGCTCCTTTGATAACCATTCCTTAGAAGCAGGTGGTATACAGTATCTTGTATACCATCTGTCCCAAGGTGGCATGCATCTGGGTATTATCTTGGGAACCTCCGAGATTGTTGCTGCAACTTTTCACATTTGGTCATGTTTAACACTCTGTGATTTATGAAGCAATTAAAGATGTTATGACCCTTTCAAGCAGTAAACAACTCTTCACCAACCAGGTGAGAGCAGAGGGAGAAAACAATACAGCCATAAAAAGGTTCAAAGAATTTATTTCAATGATGCAGGATTACGTAACAGCACGGACACATTTGTTCTCCACTACAAACACACACATATATTCGACAGAGTGTGTGCTTCAGGTGTGTTACATATAACAGCTGAACAACAGTTCTTAAGAAAAATTTACTGACTTTATTATTATTATTATTATTAATAATAACACAATTACCGAGGCCAAGTCAACAGGTTATAATGACCATATCATTGGACTCCAACAGCTTTCACCACTGGTCTGCCTCCTCATCATAAATACACATTTTATAGGTGACTGAGTCAAATGTTTATTTCCGTGCCTTCTTCTTCTTGGCTTTTTCTGCGTCGTCAAAGGCCTTCCTCTTGGCAGCCAGTTTGTTAGCCTGTGGTAAAAAGACATGAATGCAGTTATTTAACAGATGCTCTGCCCCTTCACCAGTTCACTGAACTCGCAGTCTAATCACATAGTTTCCACATTCCATCAAGACAAACTCACGGAACAGTTAATCATTGTCGGTGCCAGATAAGGAACTAGATAATGCAATTATAATGAAAAGGACTATAATGACATTACTGACTCTTATCTTCTCATAAAACTGTAATCAATTGCAGAAAAACACAAACCTCTCGAGTTTTCCGCTTTTTCCCAAACATGATCTTGTCGTAGAGGTACTTCTCCTTCTTCTTCATCATCATAATGGCCAGGCGTTTCTCCTCTGCTTTCTCTTCCTGCTCTACACGAGCGACGTTTTCTACCCTCACTTTTCCCGGTGTGACCTTGACCTGCAGAGACTGAGGAAAAAGAGTTGAGTTAAGTCCAGGAAAAAAGTCCTATCATGAAAATAGAAGAAGCATAAACAAAACAAGGGGTCTCTTACTTTGCCCTGGGATCTTTGCTCTTCCATTTTCTTTAAGTTTTCCTCTTCTTCTTCATCTTCCTCCTCCTCTTCTTCTTCTTCATCAACCTGGTCATTTTCATCATCCTCTTCCTCGCCATCTTCTTCCTCCTCCTCCTCCTCATCTTCATCACCTTCCTCTTGGTCTTGCGCTGATAAAGAATAGAAACAGATTATCTTATTTGAATTTGACTTTGCAATTCTACTGGAAAATCTCGTCTAACACATCCTGGCTCACGTGCATGTAGCCACCCTGAAAATCACTCATTGATGATGTTGTCAGTGACTTGTTAAGTCTTAAGCATGACACAGTTATTAATCACTGACACAATGGATATGAAACGTAAGAAAACACACCAGGCATTTCTCCTCGTTGTAGCGCCATGATCTTCAGCTTTTCAGGTGGCACGTAGTCGCCTTCCTTCTCCTCCACGAATGGAGACAGGTGAGGGGGGAGCGTCACTCCAATGAAGTAGTCTTCAACCGGCAGGAGTATTTTGGCGTTGATGCAGTCATAAACCCACTGAGGCTGTAGGTAATATCTAAAGACAGGAACGATTATATATATTATCTGTATTTATTTGGAAATGAAAGTCCCCTCCAATAGATTACTTCAGATTATGCTTAGAACATTCCTCACCTGTTGATGTACTGTTTGTCAACATTGGGTCTGTCAACAATCTGATGCGTGATGGTCTCGTCTGTCACTTCATATGTGCTGCCGATGTAAACAGACTTCTCCCAGGACACCTCACCGCCAAAACACCTGGAGGATGGAACCGAAAACAGGAAATTAAGAAAAAAAAAAAAAATAATAAAAAATAAATAGTTGAAATGATGTGTCTGAAGACAAGTTGACTCACCTGATGACAAAAGCCAGTGATTCTCTGGGCACCTCCCTGTTCAAGAAGAACCTGAGGCCCAGGAAAAGCTTTTTCTGATCTTCCAACTTTTTCTGCTCTTGTTCCCGCGCCTCCATATTCTCCATGTCTTCCTAAAAATATGAGGAGAGAACATTGAAACATTTGTAAGTCATGAAATTCCATAAAGATGTTGACAAAAATGACGTGTCAAGGTGCATCAGGGATATGCGGTATCAGATATATATTGGCAATGTATTGGCAATCAACGGTATTATTTTGGCAAGATTGAAGGCACTAATTACATTGCCAAGTGGGCCACATTCAGCCCTTGGGTCTTAGTTTGCACAAATAAAGGCTGTGACCAAGCTTAGTGTAAAAACAATCTTGTTGTTAACGCAAGTTCTAACGAATGTTGACACATTTTTCGAAAAGACTCTGGGGTGAAGCTGAGGCAGGACAACAGTCAACAACCGGAGGCAAAAATGTTCACACCAGTGGAGTACTTTCTCGCGGTGAAAGACGCCTTGGTCTAGGCAACAGTAATCCCCAGTCTCACACCCCTGTAAGCGTCTACTTCTATCAACACATAACCTCTCAACTTTACCCCAGGAGGTTAATTAGTCACAGGGATCACATCTTATCAGAGAAACAAGAAGAAGAAAAAAAAAAAAACATGAGGCTGCAGGTTTCACAATTCCTGCAAACATTCACATGCGCAGAACAGGCTCCTCGGCCTGTGTGTGCACTGCTCCCCCTTCCAAATGTTAACAGAACAACAAAAGCCGAGTCTGTGAGAGTAAAATCAAGTATGAAACTCTCTTCCTTTGAATCTGGGATGGGTTTTACTTGCTCTGGACAATATTAAAATAAATGCTTTTTGCACTATGTAAATGTATGAATAATTTTTAGTCCATGTGGGGAAATTCACAGTTGAGCAGCACAGTTGTATTTAAACAGACTGAGCACTTCAAAATGTGTCTGCTCCTTTACTCTGACATTTATGGTTAGACCTTGCCATCAACAATCTGTTTGCTCTCACCTAAAGATGCCCTCCACATTAAAGAGTTAAAAAAAACACCACAGTATATATGACTAATTTCTTCAGACTCCATGCATTACTGTTTTAAAGAAATGCCCTATAGCAGTGGTGCCCAACCCCCGGGTCAAGGACCGGTACAGGTCCGTTGGGTGAATTGGTGCCCTGCCGCAGAAAAATAATGTTTACTTTTGGCCCCATCTGGAATCCTAGCCATTCTATTGGTCAGTTCTTTTGTTGATATGGGTATGGATCAAGTGGAATATTACTTCCACTTGATCCATACCCATATCAACAAAAGAACTGACCAATAGAATGGCTAGGATTCCATCATCAATAATGCAACTATATTTGATTAGGAAATATTTTCTCAGTGAAGACAACAACAATAAACTCAAAATACTTTTTTTGCAAAATTTGTAGCGTTGTTTGAGGCTACAGATAATGAGACATAAGACAAAATAAATACTTTTGACCTTTGTTTAATTTAATCAACTCTGTCCCAGTTTTTTGCTTTTGGCCCAGTGTGAATTTGAGTTTGACACTCCTGCAGTATAGTAACAGTGCACTGGACACACTCATCAATCTACAGTATATTCAACATATATAACTGTTGTTCCAATGCGTTGCCATGTCTTGACTGAAGGCTGTTCTAGGATTTCCATTAACCACATCGCAACACAGTGGCCGCTCGAAACTTCAGCTCTGAGGTCACAACACTGGCGTCAACACCAGGGAGTATAAAGAACTGATGACCCTGCTGTGAGAAACCTGAGTGGATGATAGCCGTCTGGTGCCTCTTGTGTTTCAGTCTCACCTACACATTCACACCTGACACCTGTCCGTCCGTCCATCTCATCCACTCAATGCTCAGATTTCACACTGAATTCTTAGGTTTTTGTTACACCACCTTTGATTAAAGAGCAGCTGTGTTTTACTGATAAATTTAGCGTGAACTAATACTAGGTTTGGCACAGAAGACATTGTGTCACGTTCTGTTAATTTGTTTTCTTACTCCTTCAACAGGAAACTGGTCTAGTTGAGCCTCTTCTTCCTCGGCTGTAGAAACCACCCGTGCCAGACTGGCACTCATAGCTGACAGTTTCTGCACAAAAAAACAAAAAAACAAAACAACATTATTAATGTCATATATATTCAAATGTGTACACCTGACCAGTGCATTGTGGGCACACTAACAGTAAAGTGCACCAGGGACACATCATAACCGGATTAATACAGTCCAACAGTACCAAGGTAAGAGACAAACTTCCTGCAGTCAAAACAGTCTTTCATTCTGCTTCTATGATGCTCTGCGGAAAACAAAGGGCTGCTCACACATGAACACCTTTATTAGACAGTGGTCTTTATTCACTCTGGTCCAGAAATGTCTTGGCATTGACACGTCATCTAATAAAACTATAGACTGGGGACCGTTTTTGTTGTCCACAGTATCATTTCATCAAATTTTTTTATCAAGAAAAAAAGGTAATCCAGACAATTATGACGAAATACAACAATCCTTTACACAAATTATGCATATCATAATGACATTGGTATCTTAAGAGAAAAAAAAAATCTTTACAGTTAAGTATTGCACATCACTATCTCATCTTCTGATATTAAGAATGGTTTGGTCTTTTTTACTACATGAAACGTCAAATTAAACAAAATGATGTTGAAAATATAAAAACACCAAGACAAGGTTTGTGTCTCCTTACGGTCTGCTTGAACATCTTAATATCAAGTAAATATGAACATATCTGCCTCATTCTGCAGGTACTACACTTGCTCCTTGTTTTAGCAACTACAAAGTTCTCCTTTTAACTCACAGATATATTTATGGACAAGCACCAACCCATCATCAAGACCTGATAACCATACAGTCCACCATGGGATCCCGAGTCTTTGGTGGGGCTGTCCCACGCCTGCAGAACCACCTTCCACCTCACCCAAGAGCTACCCAGGATATTGACTCTTAAAATCGGCCTTAAAACCTTTTTATTTAGGTATACTTTTGACAGTTTTTAACTACGATTTTTGTTTATTCTCTGTGATTTTATTGAATATGTCTTAATGTCTTACAATATTTTATACCTTCTGTAGCACTTTATGTCTAAAATAAAATGTCTTATTATATTGTTTAAATGTATTACTTAGGGCAGAGGAGTAACACAGGATAAACGAAGGGCCACTGTGGCCACAGGTCTTTGTTTCAACCAACCAGACGCACACCTGACCTGGCTCTGTTAACCAACTGCTATGTGTTGGTTCCTGCTCTGTAATGGTAGGAACCAAAACAAAAAGGTAGGCCATTAGTGGATCCTGCTCGACACCGCTGACTGAGGGAGCTGCCAAAACCAACCTTTTTACGTCCCATCACCTACAGAACCACAGTGTGATGTCTCTATGACCAATAACTATTTGAAATAACCCAGTCTACTCCTTAGCCTTGAGATGCGTTATATGAAGATATTTTTTCATCTCTGAAAAACGTTCATCTATTGTTAAGGACAAAAATGACTCACCTCCATATAGCTTTCCGAGTTCATTGCGTAGTCTTCCTCATCCTCTTCTCTCAACTCTGCTTCTGATTTACTGTCCAGCTGCAGGGGGATTTGCCAAAATGTTTATAACACAACTCATACCCATACTTCTCATTAACAGATGGTGGAAATAACAGCAAACTTGAAACAGATTGGCAGTGAATATTCAATAACTCCACCATCCATCTATTTAACACTCACAAATTGAAAGCACACTAGCTAAAAATACTTCAAAATTATTATTTTTTTCATTATTTTAAAACTTAGAAACCTGAAATCTGAGCTGAAGATAATGTTGCATAGTCCAAAATACCTTTGGTGGGTAGATGAGGTTGAGGGAATGGTACAGTCTGAAGTTGACAAAGCCCAACAGGGTGGTGTAAAGCTCTGTGAAAGTGGCCATGACTCTGTAGTCAACATCTGTAGGGTGCTAATAAGACAAAAAACAAAGGAAATTATTTAAAATATATTATCCATAAAGCACAGAGTAAAATTATGAGGATCACAATAAAACGGAGAATGTAACGCAAAACACTTTATGGGTATTAACACCAAAGACTTCATGTCATCACAGCACACTTACATCATGAGAGAACTGATACGGCACCAGCCATGTGATGAGCTGCCCCATCACCTCTGCTTGATAATATATTCCCTTGATAGAGAGAAAGACCTAGTAATAATAATAAAAAAAAGTTTAATTAGAGGAAAAAAAAAATCACAAAGAGCATATCACACCAGATTTAACCTTACACACAATGGCATAATCATCACTATGAGAAACCTAACATGTCTTTTTTTTTTTTTTTTAATTCTATTTTCTTGCACACCCGGGAGACGTCATACCCCTGAACCCCGTATAGAGACGTCACCTTTCTGAGAGCACGAGCTGTAACGACATAGTTCATCCACTCCACCGTCAGACGTTTACACAAATGGATTGTCTGCACGTGACATTTTCCAGTTCGCGCGAAGGTGGAGAAGAGGAAGCACATGCAGAGGGCGTCGTCAATATCACGCAAGGCATCGATAAAGGATGGGTATCTGTCGGAAAAAGATGGATTAAATAAAACTTGATGTAACCAGTTTATTCATTTATGAAGAAACTGTATTTTTTGAAAATTATCTAGGCATTCATCAAAAAAAAAAAAGAATAAATCAAGTTATTCAGCCCCCCTCAGTGTCAAATGAATAGATTTCTTTCTCACCTTTCTTTGACGATATGGTCCAGTTTGTAACTTGGTTTGTTTTCTTTCAGTCTTTGCACTGTTGACCATTCTGTTTTTCCATATGCTTTCTTAAGTTTGCGCACAAAAACCTTTGAAAAGAGGACTTACTTTTAGGATTTTAAAGCTTGACCATAAATAAATATTGTTAAATAAAGTTTTTTTTCTATATTTAAATTAACCATGAATCACCTTGTATTCTCGAAACTTTCCAACAATTGGTTCATGCAGCAGAAAGCGGATATCCTTGAGCATGTAGAAGGTCCTTGGAGCGGTGGAGCCTTTGTTCACCTTCTTCTTGTGCTTGGGTTCGTGAGGGTAAATGCCTTTCAGAATGCATAGTCGCCTGAAATATTAAGATCAGAATCAACGTTATTTATTTACATCCAAGTCAACCCAAGTTTACCTGATCACAACTTAAGAGGCATGTTTAGTATTAGACAGTCAACCTTTAGTGGTAAGTGACAGCTCTGAGGCCCCAAAAAAACTTTAAAACCATTTCCTTTTGTTCAGGGTAACACCAATAGGAGTCTCAGTCATAAGTAGTAGCAGTATATCTAATTGTTTTTTGGAAATTTGTATATTGATAAAAGTAATAACATACCTATTAACACAACTACTACTACTACTACTACTACTACTACTACTATAGGTAAGGTGAAATACTGAAAAGGAAGAATAAAACAAAGTAGTTATGGATTTATTCACTTGTTTTTTGTATACAAACAGAGAATTAAGAATAATTTATCAACAACAAATGTAGCCAAATACAGTCAAAGAGCCCAACACTATAAATGACCAGTTCTCTGGTTGATGATGTGCATCACTATGGCGCGTCTAGCAAGCCTATTATTCTAGAGTCAGGTGGAGATGACAACATAAACAATAGTTGCGTTGGAGCAGCACTTATTGTAAGAAGTTTGAAGCTGATCACCTGATTTACAATAAACACTGTAGTTTCGTCTAATAAAATAGAATACATAATCAGGGTTTAAAACGTGTAAGCCAACGCTGTGCACACGTGTCGTATAGCTTAGTCAGACAATAATAATAATAACAACATACATAACATATAATTCCGCTACAACATTGACGTTGTCAATCGATAAGTTCACCTGAAATCTGGAAGGCTCAGCTGTAACTTCTTGCGGGCTTTATTTCTGGTGATGTAGTTGGTGGCGGCGCCCCTCTCGTACTGGAAAGAAATAACATACACTTGGTTTAATAAAAAAAAGTACGCGAGTTTTCACGTGTTTAAAACATCATTATATGCTGTTCTCTGTTTTGTCAACGTGCCTGTTTACAAAAACCGAACGATAACTAGCCTTGTTTGCTAACAAGGCTCCTAGGCTTTGGCGATTATAAGTGTAGCACAAGCAAAAAGCAGTAAATACCTTTTTTTTCTGAAGACCTCCCATTTATAACGACGTAAGCAACTTCTTAAGTAAGTTTAGAAAAGACAACGAGAAGAGAATGTACACTTTTCTGGTGTGCACAGCATTAGCTGCATCCACTACTTGATGCACGTGTAGCTTGACGTGCTGAAAGGAGGCGGATCAGTGAGAAGGACCTGGGGATGTGCCCACTTGTCCGCCTGACTAAAAACAATGACGCACAAACAAACAAACTTAGGTAAATGAAAAATTTTGAATTTTTTTTTGTTCAAGTTTGTGTCCAAAAGCGCCTTAAAAATGAAAGAAAACGTGAATACTTTATCTACAATTATCTGTTGGTAAATTGGAAATATTAGTTGGAAAAGCTGATTCATTATAATGGTAAAAAACTAGAATTTTTTTTAATTGTAACAATAAAATATCTTTGAATGTAATTGTACAGTATTACATTCCCATTTATTTTTAAGAGTGGCCACTTTGTTCCTCTGTGGTGCCTATGATGATTATAAATGTATTGGTAATATTTAATTAACAAACTAAATTCGTTTCAATATTTTCTGACTAGTATAAATGTGAATATATGTGTGTATGTGTGTGTTTGTGTGTGTGTGTGTGTGTGTGTGTGTGTGTGTGTGTGTGTGTGTGTGTGTGTGTGTGTAATAAAATCTAATATATTTAGGGTTAAAGTGTATGCAGATCCTGTGCA
>JAFBJS010054510.1:101688-111863 GCA_016785265.1 Paraplagusia blochii | reverse complement strand
GTGAATATATGTGTGTATGTGTGTGTTTGTGTGTGTGTGTTTGTGTGTGTGTGTGTGTGTGTGTGTGTGTGTGTGTGTGTGTGTGTAATAAAATCTAATACATTTAGGGTTAAAGTGTATGCAGATCCTGTGCAGTGTTAACCACAGTTCTTAGTTTAATAGCTTTCAGGGAGGGTGAAAAAACAAAATGAAAGATTCAACCCCACCCCATTGTCCTCTTCCACCATCCTCACTGCTGCCAGAGATGCTTGGAAGAGATGCAGACTAGAGCTGAGACAGAGCACAGAGAAACAGGAAAAAAGATATTTATTTATTTGAATCTATAGCTGAGAAAAAAAAAAAAATCGAAAGTATGTGTGAAATACTTCACGCCTTCGGAATGGGACTACGGGATTTTTTAAAGGATTATTTTCTTGGCTTCTGGGACTATGAGACACCAAAGGTGATGGTGGTTAAAAACAGAACTCTTGGAGTCATTTACAGGAGTGTACAGTTTCTTGTGATCACCTATTTTATCTGGTAAGCTCATTTGTTTCTCTTACTGCATGCTGATCACATTTAGGTGATGTCTAGATTTTTATGAATACATTTTGGAATTGGATAATAAGTGGAAAATAAGATAGAAAATAAAATTTTAAGGAGGACAAACCTCTTATAACAATAAACAAACATGTCATCTGGAGACAGGAGTTGTGTGAGAAAGAAAATCTAAGTATCATCTGATATATGACTGTAGTCCTGTATTACCATCTCATCTGATTTAGTTAAAATATCTTAACACCGGTAAACTCTGTCATCTTGATAATAAATGACATCATCCAGAAATCTGATATTGTCTCTGCGTGTGCGATCTTTCTGAAGGTATGTCTTCATAAGTCAGAAAGCGTACCAGGAGAGTGAGACCCGTCCAGAGAGCTCAGTGTACACACTCATGAAAGGCGTAGCGGTTCACGGTGATGACATCCTGGACACTGTGGAGTACGCTCGTCCTCCAGAGGTAAGGGACACTGTCACGGAATCATCTAGAAAATGAAAATCCTCTAAAATTGTTTTGTTGTTTTTTTATTTAGGGTGGGGATGTCATCAGTACTATACTAAGACGGGAAGTCACATATGACCAGATGCATGGCACCTGTGCAGAGGTGAGAAATCAAACACGTTTAGTTCTTCTCTTAAACAAAGTTTATATATATATATATATATATTTATAAAAACTTATTTACCTACAGCATTACAAAGTTGCCAATGCCAATTGCACAAAAGATTCTGACTGCGTCAAGGGGGAAGTCAACTTTGATGGCAATGGTAATGATTTAATATCAGATGATAACACAAACAGTTTAGTTTGTGTTTTTACAGTTGTTTAATTTCACCTTTTCTTCAATGTCTATTAAAGGGAGAAAAACCGGCAGATGTGTGCGGTACTATAATCGCACTTTCAGAACATGTGAGATCCAAAGTTGGTGTCCCATCGAGGACTTTGCTGTTGTACGGTAAGGCAGAAGATTCATGATGACAACAGACACAGTGAGAAAAATTTAAGGAAAAAGCCAATAAATAAATATTTAAGATTACAAATGTCACCATTCCTGTCTTATTATGTATAAAACAAGTTGCTGTGAATAAAAGACTCAAAAGATTTTCATAAGCGAGGTTGGCAGTGGTTGTTAGGGAGGCCACTCAATTAACAAAGTGTTTGGGTAGGAATACTCTGAGCATATTACCATATATAAGTATATAATTACATATTACTATATAATTATAGTATAGTTATATAGTTATAGAAACATAGAAATAATGATAATATAATAATAATAATAATAAATGGTCATCCATAACCTTGAATAGAGATGAGTCTACACCTGACATGGACAAACCGAGGCCCGGGGGCCATATGTGTCCCTCTCAGCTGTGTTATCCGGCCCACAAAACTAATCCAAATTACATTGTTTTGTAGTGCAGTTAAACTACTGCCTTTTTCATTTGAAGCCTTTGTTTTCTTTTTATAAGGCATAGAAAAGGTGAACTTTATTAGATTTTTTTTATACTAATTAGAATTTGTCTCAAAAATGAGCTTAACTAAACACAGTGCACCCTTAAGTGTCCTTCAGTTCTGAAAATAAGACAATATATTGATGTATCATACACAAACCTTGTTGACATGTGTGTGATTTGTGTCCATTACAGCGAACCAGCACTAATTGAGGCCATTAACTTCACCGTTTTCATCAGAAACTCCATTCACTTCCCCAAATTTAAAGTGTTGAGGTACAGCGTATCCATATGCACTCAAGTGTAATGTTACATTTGTTGGGATTTTTCCAGAAGTGATTACTTACTCTTCTTGTTTGTTGGCAGGGGAAATATAAAACATGCCTCAAATAAACGGAACCTCCAAAAGTATCTCAGTAGGTGTCATTACGATGAAGAGAAGGAGCCCTACTGTCCAAACTTTCGTCTGGGCTACATCGCACACAAGGCCAGAGAAAATTTCAGCGAACTCTGCAAAACTGTAAGTAGAGAAAGATTCTGTAATAGTAATGTTCTGTATAAAGAGCCAAAAATAAATCATCATCGCTCTGTTTATGTAGGGAGGTGTGATCGGGGTTTTTATCAACTGGCAGTGTAACCTGGACCTGGACCCTTCACACTGTAAACCTGCATATTCCTTCCGTCGTCTTGATATGAGAAAGGATGAGGCCAACTCTGGATATTATTACAGGTGACCTCTGGTGGCAAACAGTGATATTGTCACAAAAGGTGACAAAGCAATATTTTAGTATCTCCCATCTTTAAATCTGTGATTTTTGTGTACTTTCCCAGATTTGCTAAATATTACAGTAAGGAAGGAGTAGAGTCTCGGACTCTAATTAAAGCCTATGGCATCAGATTGGACATCATAGTTCATGGACATGTAAGTGGACACCTATCTATCTATCTATCTGTCTATCTATCTATCTATCTATCTATCTATCTATCTATCTATCTATCTATCTGTCTGTCTGTCTGTCTGTCTGTCTGTCTGTCTATGTCTGTCTGTCGGTCTGTCTGTCTATCTATCTATCTATCTATCTACCCACCTACCTACCTACTACCTACCTACCTACCTCTATCTATCTATCTATCTACATCTGTTGTGTACCATGTTTAATAAAGTTCCATTGCAAAACTCTAAAAAACTCTATCTATCTATCTATCTATCTATCTATCTATCTATCTATCTATCTATCTATCTATCTATCTATCTATCTATGTCAATACTTTTCCCCTCTTCTCTCTGTGTTGACCTTCAGGCTGGTAAATTCAGTCCCATCCCAACCATCATCAGTACAGTGACTGCGATGACGTCGGTTGGAATAGTGAGCATCATCATTTACTCTTCATCTTCGGCCTTTGAACTGTAAAGTTAATGTGTTTACTTTATTTTTTTTCTTTTTTCTTACTTCCTGCAGTGCACCATAATCTGTGACTGGATTATGCTGACGTTTATTGACAAAAATGAGGTCTACAGTGACAGGAAGTTTGATGAGGTGAGCTCTGATGTTGTTCTGCTGTGTTCCTACAACATCTGATGTCACCTGGTGACCACTGGGTTACAACATGAGAAAATCTAACAGCACAGTTACCTTTTACCCAAAAAAAATCATTTTAATTGATCAAAGTAACAGTGAAAACTGAAATAGCATCTGCGTAATACCAGGACGTTTTGGGTGGTGTGAATGACAGCGAGATAAGAGAAGAAGAAGAGGAGAGATAACTAATGAGATGCTATGATGTATGAGCCAATCAAAATGAGGAACATAGGAGCATGCCTTTATTTTGGGTAGAGTTTTATTAAGTTTATAGAGTAACTTATCTGTTACCTGGACTCACACAGCAGTCTCCACGACTGCCACCCAAATCACACTGCTCCATACTGTGAGCCCTCCTGTGGATAAGCCCACTGGGAGTTATGTGGGTCAGGAAGGTACTGGGATCCGAGTACCTCAGTGGAAACCTGGTAGCTGAAACCTGAAGCTTTGCTGACCCAAGTCCACTTCCTCAGTGGTTACAAATCTATTCCAATAAGCCTTGGAATTAGTGTTCCGAGTATTGGAAAAAAACAAAGTACAACGTGCTTATGATGTTCATTGAGTTGGAAAAGGATTATAGAAGGTATTTCTTATTTAAACACGATATTTTCCTTAAACCAGGAGATGTTATTTTTAGACAGACCTCTACTGTCATCCAAAAGGAGGGATAGTATTGCAAATACTGTTCTTTGATTAAAAGCAAAACGATTACCACACTTTCAAACTACTATTTGGTCTCAACAGGTTCACAAAGAACCCCCCAATCCCATTCCTACGGAGCTCAGCTTCATCAACAGTTTTGACTCCAACCATTCTGACCTGTCAGATGGTGTTCCACTGTGATGTCGTCAAGTCAGGTGTGTGGACTTAGCTGACATGGGTCTGGACTTTCTTCGGCAGCCCTTCTTGACAACAGCGACATGACACAAGTTTTAAGACACTGATAAATACTGCGAGAGACTGGACTCAGACCTGGATGGATCTTCACTATTTGACCGGAGACAACTGACCTGATTCACGGGCAACGATGTAGCCAAAGAACTTGAGTAAACTTGCCACGATGGCAGATATTCAGCCCAACAACAACAACTCTACCTTGACTCTACTGTCGCAGCATTGAAAGAAAAGAAAACATGGACAAATGTGATTCTTTTCCTTCTTTTTTCACCTCCATGTTGACATAATGAGACGTTACACAGGAGGAAATGACCACGAGATGCTCAAGGAGAGCAGTGAGCTGTAATCCAATAACACTGACATTTTCCATAAATGGGTTTCTTTAATAAGATTGCGGTGAGTGTGAATCCATCTGAAGGCCTGAGAGCACCGCAGTTGTCAGTGGTTGAAAAATACATACGGCTTAGAAATGATTGATGTTTGACATCACGAATGTACGGAATCAACTTGTCAGCTTGGATATCGTGTTAATAATGTACGACATTTGATAAGAGAAACTTCTGCATTAAATCATCCTTCCCTCCTTGTTATGAAGAACGTTCCTTTAAATATTTTGAGTAACTCGCGGGGATTTATTAAGAAAAAAAAAGGGAATTTCATCACCGTGCCTTTGAGTTCTGCCCTTATTTGCACTAACGCTGATCCTCCATAACTGCAGAAACCAATGAGAACCGACACAGGACTTAATCAAATTGTTTCCCTGCTCGAAGTCTATAATGTAATTACTCAACTGGGAAATGTCCATCCACAGGCAAGTGAGTCAGCTGTGGTCCAATGAGGTTCAAGAGATAGGGTGAGAGATACCACCAGTTAAGATTTATTTGATATAGACATGCTTACATATTTTACAAGAATGACTATTAAAAGTGTAACTGTTGAATGAACAAAAATAAATTGAGATATTAAGTACTTGCACTTTGCAATTCATTCACATTTTTTATGCATCTAACAGGCGCTATTATCCAAAGTGACTTAGAGGAGGATGAACATTATCAAGCATGTGGTTCCTCTGGGAATTGAACCATGTACTCTCTGCTTTAGAGTGCTAACCATTGTGCAACTGGTGCCTGTTGCCCATATCTTTTGCATCAGAACCTTAAAACTGTAAAGCATTTTATTGCTCAGACTGTCAGACACAATTCATAGATTTGAAAAGTGAAATAAACAGCACCTGATTGAGGCCAGCGTTCACATTGATAAGTCTATTAAGCAGACGATGTGTTGATGCTGTGCTTGCAGACAGACAAATGAATAGCAGGAGGGAAGGACAGAACGTGAAGGGGAAGCTTATGATAATTAGTCACTGCCTTGATTAACAAGGCTCTGGAGAGAAGGTTGCAAAAAAAAAAATTTCCATGATATAATTTAAAATATAAATCCAGTATCAACAACTAAACGGCTGAAACAACAAGAATTAATATAAAATATATTTATTAACAATCAAAAACATTTCCATTGTGACTGACAATTTTTAAAAAAATTCTTTTCATATTGTAGAGCGATACAATAAAGACGCTGTCCGTTCAGTGGGCGGTCTGCTGGTTGACTTGTGGACTCATTATCAAGAGCCAATCAATTGTCTCATTTAAGAACTTCATGTTGTAATGAGAGGCGATGTTCCGGAACACGTTCACCTGCTGAGAGAAGCTCTGAAAATGAAACAAAAGAAAACAAAAAAGTCAGAATAGAGTTAACCTGAAACATTCCTAATGTTACCTACAGTTTACTGTGACAAGGAGATGATACCTTGGCTGAAAATGTGAGATCGAAGTCTCCAGCACAAGCACAGTACAGGGGCATATTTGCCTCCTTCACTCCTTTACATTTGCTACACACCTGAAATGACACACACACTGGTTTGACACTGTCCACATACTGTTTGGTCACATGGTTGGATAAAGATGATTAAGTTACAGTGGAAGAAGAAAAAGGGGAAAAAGCTTCTGCCAAAACCCATTATGACAATTACTGTGGTAAACTGACCAGGTCCTGCAGTGTGTAGCTCATGAGCTTCTTCTGCAGGGCTTCAACCAGAGAGGTCTCAATGGACTCTGTCTCATACTGAGCCTGGCAGTTGGAGCAGAACCACTGAGGCAGGACGGACCCATCCTGATGAGAAGAAGAAAATGGCGTTTCCATCAGTCTGTCTCACCGAATTCATGAGACAAAGAAAAAGTTGTCACCAGGTCCCACCTGAGAAACAGAGGGGTCCTTGCAAAGGTCGAGATCCCGACAGAAATTGCAGTGGTGGCAGATGACTTCTGGTAGGACGTAGGAGTGACACGGATCGCGGAATTGAGCGTCTTCGGAGAATTCTCCCACGTCCACCAGACGCAGAAGGTCTCGCTTCAGTTTGTTCACCTGGTTCACTATGTTTGAGTCCAGTGAGAGAACCTGGAGGGAAGGACATTACGTTGGGTCGGTAAAACTACCAATGTCCAATAAGTGTTTTATTCCAATACAAATTTAGTCCTTAGCTTTATACCTGGCAGACATATTTGATAAACTCCAGTGCTGGGTTTTTCAGAGTCAGGTGGGATCCAGGAAGGACAGGAAACATCTCAGAAGGCTGGGACACACCACGTGTACCCGTCACCTTCTTCTGGATTTTTTGTGTGATGTTGAAAAGGTTGTGTGTCAGCTCACTGGATACATACTCCTGGGAGAAGGAGATCATCCCTGCAGGAGACCACAACGTGTCAGTGTGTGGAGAAAAAAAAATTATGTAATTGAAAGCTTGTCTTTAAGGTTAAGTGTAATGGACAGTAGTCTGTGGTGACTGTAATAAGTGTAATGGAGAAGACTGGACTTCAGTGACTGCACTGAAGAAAGACAATAATTTAATACAATAACCTCTCATCTTACCAGGAAGAGCACTCAGGTCTCCCACTGCCTGTTGGGAAGCCTGGCTGCCTCCTCGTCTCTTGATGGGTGTGGCTCCAGGAGCATTACGCCTCAGCTCCTCTTTCATGCTGTGGTAAACAGCGGCGATGTAGGCTGAGGAGAGAAAAAAAAAAGGAATAACGATGTGATGTAAACTCGACAACAACAAATGTTCGACAAGAAAAAGACCCTTTTCTTACCTGAAACAATCGTGAGGAAATATTTCTGACAGGAGGCAGTCTGGGGCAGATACTGCATGATGTTCCAGTTGCTCTCAATCAGATCTTCCACCTCATCTGTTTCTTCAGGTTCTTCCTCAGGCTCTGCTTCCTCCTCTTCCTCGTCACTGCCGTCTTCATCGCCTTCCTCTTGTCCGCTTTTCTTTTGTTTTTTAACTCCCTAAAATAAATATGTTATCGGTCATTTGATCTTTTTTATTCCCTATCATTTTTTTCAGACTGATGACTGATTATAACAAATGATTGAGCTGTTAGTCATTTATGTAAACGTAAAGTCATGAATAAATAAAAGTGTTTAAACACTTTTCGAAAATCTATTGCCCTTAAACCCTGAGAATGAAGACCTGTAAGTGGACTGGTCAGTTTTTCTGGTCAGTACCTCTCCATACATCAGGCTGGAGGGCAGTTTCCCCTTCACTCCACCACAGTTTGCAGGATCCATCCACAGTAGGAACTCCCAGCATTGAGAGAAAGACAAGGACAAGGAGTGGAAGATTTCTCTGGAGTGAATGCTGGAAAAAAAAAAGAAATAAGTGATGTTCTAACAAAAGTATCAAAACAAAAAAATGCTGGTGATGTCATCATTTAGGTGAGCCATTAGTCTAATGATCTGTTTACTCTGTGTTATTCCCCTAATGGAGGCAATGAAACTGATCTCATTTGCTGGTATATTTGATTGGAGGGATTTTGTTTTGTCCGGGCAGCAGTGGTGTCCTTGTGACTAAGGAAGTTGAGTCCTCAAGACTTCGGGTTCTAATCCAGCTGCCAGGTTGCCACTGAGTTGCTCTGATCATAGCACAACCCAACCCTTATAACCTCCAGTGTGCTCACCACCCACAGAAAAGCTGGAGATTTCCACCCCTTTGACTGGGTAATAGTATAGTGCACAATGAACCAAGGGATAAATAAATGTTTTGTCTGGAGCAAATGATTTGTATAAATTCATAGTCTTGTTGTTTGTCCGTTTAATACACAACTTTAGTGACCATCAACCCATTTATTACATCCTGCCAAGACGTTGACTAATGACAGTTACTATATTGATGCAGAATTTAAGAAACAGCAAGAACATAACAGGATAGAATTGCTCAAGAATCAATGTTGTGACCTCTATATGTTTGGTGATTTGATGTTTAAACATAAACTGTAAGGTTTTTAAAGAACTTTAAACTGTCTTACATCCAATCACATCAGACCTGATGATAAGTTCTTATATGATTTTTTTAAGAACCAACATTTTCATTGCCAAACATCAACATTCACTAAAGCAACGAAGGAAAATCACTAACCTTTTGGTGATGTATTCCACGTAGCCGATGCCATCATCAATCCTGCGTTTTTTGGTGCACAGAATGATCCTGTTGAAGTTGCCGTACACCACGGTGGAACCCAGACGTTTAAACTCTGCCACCAGCCTGACAGCAGACAGACATCATGATAAATGGAGGATGGGAAACCACCAACATTATACATTCAATAGGTGAGGTAGGTAGAAGTAGATGTCAATACTGTCTGACTCAGATAAGCAACTGAAGATGGTTAGGGATTAATTATGCTTGTGTCCTGTAACCTAGGGCAGCTGCTGCGTGTTCAACAGGTTTTATCCCTTTGAGCTCCTTAAATAATAACAATTGAGAATGTTAATATACCAAAATAAGCTATTTTTAAAATTAGTTAATATATTAATTAAACTATCCACTCAAAAATTAATTATTATACTATTAGAGCAATAACTAGCATTTACCAAAGGGTTCCCAACCGCAACAATTTTTTCTGTTTTATTTATTATCTAAGACCAACAATGTTAAAAATAAAACAATGAACAATGTTTTATTTTTAACTAAAACTTTATTTTGTTGTATTTATCTGCCTCACCTTAGAGACTGGTTGATAAAATAAAAAAATACAACCCTATATATAACCAGTCTGTATCACATGGTCTGCCATGCCAGTCCATGTGACTGCCAGTCAAGTTCAGCAACATCTCAAGAGCAATGGCAGTAAATGGGTGTACTGTACAGGAGGGTTAGAAACTCACTGTAGAAACACTTTCTTCATCATGTTGAGCAGTGTTCTGTGCAGCGCAGGGTCGTAGAGCAGGGAACTCGGGGAGCGCAGCCACCGGTAGAAGTGCATGACCTGGTTGTCAGCGTACACGTTGTGGTACAGAGTGATCTCTCTGACCCAGCCCACCACCATGCTCTTCAGGATCCTGCTCAGACAACAAAAGGGAACAGAGGGATGGATGGAAAAAAAAAACCAAAAACTTTAATATAATATAATGTATATATAATTCAAGCCTACGTTGGGTTACCAAAGACAGACACTATGTGTTTGAATGAAAGGGATAACAGTGGAATGGTGAAGTTACAAGGAGCAGAGGTGGAGAAGGTGGAGGAGTTTAGATACTGAGGATCAACTGTTCAGAGCAGTGGAGAGTGTGGAAGAGAGGAGAAGAATAGAGTGGAGTCAGGATGGAACAACTGGAGAAAAGAGTCAGGAGTGATCTGTGATAGAAGAGAGT
>JAFBJS010054510.1:67338-101115 GCA_016785265.1 Paraplagusia blochii | reverse complement strand
TGTATAAGAGACAGCATCAGTTCATCTACAAATCAATGTGGTTACTCTAACACCAGCCATGATGGGTGCATTAGAGACACTGGGAATAGGTAGAAGACAGGAGACAGAGCTGGAGGTGGAGGAGTTAAAGATGCTGAGGTTCTCTTTAGGAGAGACAGGGATGGACAGGATCAGGAATGAGGTGATTAGAGGGACAACACAGACAGGAAGATATGGAGAAAAGGTTAGAGAAGACAGATTGAGATGGTTTGGACATGTTCAGAGGAGGGACAGTGGTTATATTGATAGAAAAATGATCCTAGAGATAGAGCCAACAAGAAGAGGAGATTGATGGATGCAGTGAGGGAGGACATTGAGGTAGTTTGAGTTAAGGATACAGAGGACAGGGGGACATATGCAATATAGTTGCAGGTTATAAGTCTGGTTTAAGTTTGCCTACATGTCCTGCTCAGGACAAGTAAAAAGTCGCATCGTATTTTATTATCATTTTTTTTTGTTTTTTTAGAACTAATCCCTTTTTTATAGGAATTAGTTCTAAATTACATTTTACTCATTGTTGCACTAGATGGCATGTTAGGGTTAGGTTTAAATGGCGGCATCTAGCGGAGGAACCATGAAACGGTCTTTAAATCCATGTTGTGTCAAAAAGAGTGTTTTCTACCACTGGGGTCATGACATGTCCAGGACATGTAGACCAACTTTTGTATCCGCACAAGAAAGTTCTAGAATAAGCCTGACTATGAACCATACAAGCATTTTACATGTGTAAATGCTGTATTTGAGTCATAATACACTGCATTAAAATGCACTCATCAGTTGTTTCTATCAGTTTCAAACAGGTGTCCAGATGCTAACCTGACCCATCTGTCTTAGAGCAAAGGAAACAAACTAACTTTAAAAGCTCTGAACATATTTTTTTTTTATAAATGATCAACAATTGGTTTTGAATTGAGAAATTTTCCTTAAATCAAAGCCTAATACTTGTCTGTCTGTGCACTGACCTGAAGGTGTTGGAGCACAGAGCAGTCTCATCGTAACTGGCCACTGCACTTGCTCCCTGATTCCCCGACATCATGTCCTCCAACGACGCCTGCTGTATTACGTCGAAACTGACGCCCAGACTGGCTCCACCCTCCATGTCATTGACGTGGTGCGACTGTAGAATAGTGTTCACGGCCAAACTCTGCAAATCCAGCTCCAGGCATACTAGATTCAGAAAAATACATGAATTCAGAAAAATAAAACAAGAAAATGATTGGTTTTCTAGTAGCAGGGGAGATCTCTGTGTCGTCCTATACCAGTAGAGTAACATCCAGGAGCATTGATTTCCACTGAGCCCCTGTCATCACTTTCCATGACCAGACGACTGTCGTCGGCTTCTTTTCCTCCGAGGTCAGGCCTGGCTGTGGGTGAGAGCCACAGGAGGTGATTGTGCTTCCGTAGATGCCTCGCCAGGAACAGGTCAGAACCAAAGATGGAAACGTCCTGGGGCAGGTTCCCAACAGGCAGATGGTAATATCTGAAAAATTTTGACATAAGGTTTTATACTTTCTCTCTGGCAAAATAAACTTTTTATCCTTTCCCGACTGGCAAAAGCTGCAGTGTGTGGCTCATACCTGGCCATGTCAAAGGCCTGTGACAGGCAGCTGTCCAGGTTGAGGTAGTGGCGGATCATGCGACGGGCTCCGTGTCGCTGCCAGTCCAGCACGTTGTAGTTGATCTCATCCGCCACGTGCACCGGAACCACAGGAAACTCCTCGAGCACCGACATCCCTGCTGCCAGTCGACGCAGCTCCCAGTTTGATTGCACAGCAATGAGAGTTGGACCTCGACGCTCATCCTGGAAATAGGGAAGAAAAAAAAAGAGGTGTGGAACAATGCTGATTTTGCAAATTCAGCCAGCTTTGGTGAGGAGAAAATGAAATGGTTTAAACCACTACTAGTGTTACAAAATATATACAAAATATTTATGGTAAATTTCCAATAACTTTACATTAAAGCTGGGAATTTTGGAAATATTGTATCATATTCATAATTAAGCAGCTAGATGTTAACCACAAAAAAATGTGAGCATACTGTACAAGTGTCCATCTTGGACAGTATGTGTCCAGTATGTGACAGTTTACTCTCCTTGGTCCATGCTCGTACTAATATCATTACTAATATGCATATAAGCAGTGTCTTGATACTCTGCAGAAGTGAACTTGCGTTTCATACATCTGCTGGACCCCTGCGATGTACATGTAGTGTACTTGGAATTTAATAATAATAATACATTTTATTTTATAATAGCAATGTGTGTTTTACACCCATACATTTCACTTAACCCCATAAATTCCCTTGGAGTAAAGTAGTAAAGTGATGTGAAAATATATTACTGTTTTTGTTTCTTTGTTGTACATGTTTATTTGTTTTTTCTTTGTTTTACTGTCTGCAGCTAGGTCGAAAAATGAGAATCTGTTGCTAGAACGTTTTAATCTGTCCCGCCCAAAACCAAATTAGACTTTTAATTTATATTATTGTCTTCCTTCTGCCTTTTCCCTACAAAGCCAGCATTTCCCCAATAGATAGTCTCAAAGAGGCAAAAAGGGCCTTTATTCAATACTTTATTCATCATTTATCTTAGTTCACGCAAATACTCTTTCTGATCCTGATCTGGCCCGTGACTCAAATGTGGCCCGCAAGACAAAATAATTGCCCGGGCCTGATCTGGATAATGGATCATGGATAATGATTAAAACAATAGATAATGATTAAAACAACAATATATAACAATATATAACTCAAATATCAAATTGTATTATTAATGATCTATTATATATATAGTAAATATTTCAAATATTTAATAACATGCATTTATTGATTAGTTTTTAACAAATTACATTAAAGTCCAGACTAGAATTTGGTCATGAGTGAAGGAAGGAAGGAAGGAAGGAAGGAAGGAAGAAAGGAAACTCCTTGTCATTGTGACATTGTGATTCACTCCACTGCACACAATGAAATGTGACCTCTGCGTTTAATCACCAAAGTGAAGTCCAGTTCCTTCCTCCACTAGGCCACCACTGCCTCATTGACGTAGTACAATAACAGTGTGGTTGCTATTAAATGACACATCTTTACCTTGTAGTTCAGCAGAATGCGTTGAATGGCCCGATAAATAGCCTTGGCCTCATTTTCAGCTCGGACCTCAAAGTTGTGGTTATCTGGGGGCAGAAGCTCCTCTGTGGTTTTCTCCAGGAGGGCGGTGCGTTCAGCTGTGTACAGGTTACTCAAGTTGGGCATCTGGTTGCTGCGGACCTTAGAAAAATTGAGAGAATGATAATCTGAGCATCCGTGCCTGTGGCTGGAAGCCAGTAAAACATATAAATCACATGTGTAATCGTTTTTATTCTTACTGTGTCCAGAACAAAAATGCTGGCCTTGCGTTGTGAGGGGATGAACAGACCAAACAGAGCCTTGTGGCCCTGACTGTGATGGTACAGGTACATGTGACGGACACTTCCTGAGGAGCAAGCAAAGACATTCAGCTCAAACTGTGCAGAATGATGTCCTTTTAAACATCATTACCAGCTTTTAAGCAACTTCATACCAGGTTCTAGATAACTGAACTGAGCCAAAGATCTCATGTCCAGATGTGCCAGGTCAAATGTGTCAGCCTCCCTGCCGGCCAGATCCCTGACCCCGTCTTTATTGACCATACACACACATCCAAGCTGCACCAGAGCACGGAACAACAGTGGGACCTGAGAGAAAGAAGTAAAAAAAAAAAGATAAAGTCAAAAAATGTGACTTCCAAATACACCTGAAAACTTTAACTATTAACTAATTTAATAATTAGTTGAGGTTCTTTCTACATCTGGACTTCAGTCCAGCTGTTGCATCTCAATTGGTTATATGAAACAATTAGGAAATTTATTTTTTTATATATATATTTTGCTCTCAAACTAAATTGATGTGGGTTTTAAAGTCTCAGATGTCATAAAGCAGGCATGGGCAAAGTAAGGCCCGGGGGCCGGATGTGCCCCATTAAGCTTTTTAAAGGGGCCCGCCAACCTTGCCCAAATGTAATAATTATTTATATTATCATTATACTTCTGCCCTTTCCCTGCACTGGTATGTTTCCCCAATAGATTACATCATTAAGTGTATTAGAAATGCAGGACTTTAGGTTTCATACATACGTTTTTACATGCCATTTATCTTAGTTCAAATGAATGATCTGTCTTTCTGCTCTGGACTCGTCCCGTGACCAATTTTAGGACCAATTGTAGCCAAAAAGTTTATCCATGCCTGTTACAATTTTCTAAAAATATAACCCTCTGTCAAGCACTACCTTCATTTTGCATGTGATGCAATCGGCTGTTACAAGAGCTCATCAATGAAGACAAACCCAAACATCTTGAACCATCAATTCATGAGTCACACCATGAGTTCACCAAATTGAAAACCTCACTGTTTCTATTTATATTATTCAGTTTCCTGCCCTTAAAGTCATCTTCCTTCTTGCTGGACTAAGTCTGTATGATACCTGTGTTTCATAGACTCCTTCGATGTCAGGTGCTGACAGATCAGCGTTGATCTGATTGATGTGTTCCTGGTACATGTCCTCTGGTACAGTGTACTCATACAGGTAGTACACCATGTTGGATCGCGGAAGCATACGGTTCACCTGAATCCACATTTTTAAATGGTTATAATGCCAAAATGTGTAATTATTTAGTATGTTTAGTTGTTTAGAAGTATTACTGTATATAAATGTGGTTTATTTATTCTGAAATAATTTATTTCCATCTTGCCTTTTTGTAGGTAGCTCCCTCCTCTTGTTTTGGGACCTTCTGATTGACATAAAAGACTCGAGGTATATTGAGCTTCATACAGTGGAGGTCATTTCCAATCACTGCCCACAGCTTGTACAGACCAGGGTGACTGGTCTCTGCAATCTGCAGATGAAAGAAAAAAACAAGACTTTATGAAAATCAGCTTTTTCAACTGTTTGTCCTGTAACTTCAATACAGAGAGTTGATCTCACCTGCACAATTTGCCAGGGCATGTCCAGGATGCTGCGTGCAGTTCTGCGGAGGAAGCTTCCCAGGCCAGTGGTGGGACCACCTCTGATCACACCTCCACCCACAGACTGAGCTTCACCATCCAGCATCTTCCTCTTTTTCCTCCTCTCCTTCCTCTGCCTCAGCTGCAGCTCCCACTTCTTTTTATGGTATCGCAGCCACACGAGAATCTCCTCCTGTGTTCAGAGTCACACAAGATAAAACCTGAAGTAACGCCTTTAATAAAATACATCATCTGTTGTGAGAAACCTAGAGAAATGAGCATGATCTGTAATGTCAAGGTGCTTGTATCCTGAGGCATAAAAATAAGACATTTTAAGGATTTACAAATATTGGCATGATTTAAAAAAAATAACAAGAAAAACAGATTTCAGATGGAATCATCAGCATCTAATTCCACACACTTTTTGTGTTTCTGTGTCCTTTTCCTACCCGTGTATTTCCCACAGAAGGTGGAGGTCCCAGGATCTCCCTCCAGGACTGGGTGAGCTCCACATCCTGTGACTCCATCTGGCTCTCCTCCCCCTGAGAGACTCGCTTCCGCTTGGTGCTGATGAGGACGGCTGGCTGCAGAGGTTTGGCTGGAAGTCCAAAGTCCTCTATGTCTGCTGTCTGTCCAAACTCTAGAGGCTGATGGGCCACCTGGGACCAAAAACAGAAATCCATAAAAATTCACAACAATCGCCAAAGAGGATTTACTTTAATTTTTTTCAGGGTCCTGTAGGGTAAACGGAAGAAAATTCTCTTCTGTGTTGTGCTTTTTTGCAGACGTGAACTCACTTGTCTCTTGCCTTCGCTGGTAAACAACTCATTGATTTTCTTTTGCTTGTAAATGTCATTTTTCTCCAGCAGTTTCTTGTGAAGCCAGTCAGGATGTCTCACTCTGGGAACCGGATTCTTCACCTACAAATATTGAAAGAAAAAAAAAAACAAAAAAACATTAAACGGTAAAACAAGCATACGTCGATCACAAAATGCATTGTTGAAATCTCTTGTTGTCGTCAACCTGTTGCAGAGCGGCAGGGATAGTGATGATTTTCTGAATGGCACTTCCCAACCTCTCAATGTAATAACTCCAATCAAGGATCTGCAAATGAAGGAGCCATTACATTACATTAATGGGAGAAAACATTGAGAATTTTGAAGGAAGTTGTAGGCTATTATCTCAACCTATTTAATGACTCACAGAACGGATGTCCAAGTCATGCAGGCTGGGCATCTTCAGCCACTTACGCAGAAAATGTTTCTTCACACTCGGCTCTGCCTGGAAGATGGCCAGGGGAATGGCCCTAATGGATAGAAAAAAAAATAAGTTATGCTTGGAAGTATAGCTATTAACTTCTGGTAATGTGATATATGGCCTCTTCTGGACTAACATTAATACAGAATCTTTTTATTTGTCTCAGAAATGTCAGAAAAAAATACATCATGTCCAGAGCACTTTGACACAGGACGCTTGTTTCTAATGTAATTTCTTTTGTCCTTTTGTTAACATGGTATGTAGTGGGAAAACATTTGATTTTCTGTTTGCAGTCTCACTGCTCACTTTAGTGATGGGTGAAATACAGAGATCCAATGTCTTTGTGTGCAGACGTGTGGATCACAATATAAAAAGGCCAAGAAGTTTGCTTCCTTCCTGACTGTCCCCTTGTGACCCAGAAATAAAATGAATGAATAAATAATAGAAATGAAGTGCTAGCCATTAGTTTCATTATTAAAAGAGAGACAATATCAGACCATTACAGGATGTGTGGTCAACCAGGCGGAAAGTACTGCCTGATGAAGGGAATTAAATCTTGGCAGCTGCCCACCAATAATACACAGATACAAGGTTGGGTCCCAAACCTTTCTGTCACAGGTGAACCCTCTGGTTTTCTGGAAATGACGTAGCGACAGCTCAGACCAGCGTCCTTCACCATCTGGTCTCCCAGGAATTCAGCCAGTCTCTTTGCTGTACTGATGGAAGTGGACTTCTGCTGTCCATAGTCTTCCAGCTTCCTGGACATGGAACGATTCTCTGAAATCAGCTCAAAGAGCTCCGCGTCCGGCATGTTGGCAGCCTAAAAAGAAATATATATATATATATATTTAACATTTTTCCCCTTCTGATTAAAACGTCTCTCTAGGGTCAGTTCCATAGTCTAGCTGCTGTTAACGCAACATTTCCCAAAGTTGGGATCATTAAAGTATCACTTTCTTTTGAACACATCATACTTACTTTGCTGTACAGAACATCCAGCCAGTAGTCTGCCACTTTGGCCACAGACGCGTAGACTTCCTCTAAGGTGGTGCCTTTGAGAAAAGCCTCAAACACTGAAGACTGGAAAATCTTAATGAGCTGCAGCTCTCCTCGTCTCTTCACCTCAAAACCCTTCAGCTCAGCCAGAGAGCCGTCCTCATTGAACACCGCGTACCTGAAACAAACCCAATAAAAACTCAGCTTGATGGAAGAAGACTCCAAAATGTAGAAAAATCTTCATGAAGTTTTGTTATTATACCGTTTCTTCAGCTTCTTCCCTTCTTCTTTGGAGGCAGGAAGGATCATGGCCAGGTACGGCCCATCCACCTCAAAGAAAATGCTGTTTTCCGCCCTAGTGTCGTACGTGAGGGTTGCTGGGTCGACTAGTTCGTGATACTGGTCATTGGTGAATCCCTCCTTCACCAGAATGTTCAGCATTGCCCCTGGGTAGGAGATGGTCACTTTGGGCTTCTTCTCATTGCTTGTTTTCACAACAAAGTTCTCAGGAAAGGTGTTGGGCAGGACACACCAGATACCGTCAGTGTCCAACTCCAGCGGTCGTCTGAGGATCATGGAAGAGCAATGGTGAGGAATGTGTTAATCATTTCAAACTTTTTCATTGATTTAATTTAAAATGTGATAGCAATAGCAACACAACACCAACCCTATTTGTTCAATGAGCTCTCTGGCTTGTGTGATGATGTTGGCTCCAGTGAAGCAGACGATTCCTGCCATTTCCATGGAATACCAGCGCGCCCTGATGGGGGAAAAAAAAAAAAAAACCAAAAAAAAAAAACCTTTGAGAGCAATGTTCAACTGAGCTCATTATCACTACAGCTACAAAACCTTACCCCTTCCGCATGACGTAGCCATAAAAAGAGTTGAGGATACATTTGTGAGCCAGCTGCAGAGAATCGTACAGGATCTCCATGTTTTTGCAGCGTTTCACCTCAGCAGCGTCTCCAATGTCTGAAGCTGAAGACAGTTTCTTTTTCCAAACCTATAGGAAAAAAATAATAAAAAAAATCCTCTAAACTTTTTATTTGCAGAGTCTCAACAAAGCTTGAATAAAAAGAAAGGGAAGTTATCGGGACATTAGATATTTTCACCGTCACTGAAGTCAACCACTACCTTATGGAGTCCTTTAAATTCATATCGTCGATCTCTGAAAGCTCTGACTGTGTCCACGTAGAAGGAGTTCTCCCTCTGACAGATGGTGGTGATCCGTTCCTCCAGTCTGGTGACGTGGACCTTTTTATAGGCCTTCTTGCAGTAGTCTGAGATGTCAAGATGATGCTTACATCAATAAAGACAGACTGAATTTGACCATTGCCCTTTCAATATTTCCAGCAGTACCTGCCAATCGCTTCTTCTCATGCTTGGCCTGCTCCTCCCTGTTGAGGTTGTGGAAGGCTCGAGGTGGTCCGTTGGGGAAGAGCGGTGGGAACTTCTCTGACTCCAGCTGCTGCTGGATTCTGTGGAACTCACTGCGACTGGCAGGCACTGAGAACGCACAGAGAGGATCATTTTCTTAATTCATACATAAATATATTTCATTTAACACTTGAATGTTTTTCTTTCTCATAATTAGACACTGCAGGACAATACGGTTGACCTACTGATTTCTCCTCTCCACTGCCAGGCCATTCTCCTTTGACACAGGGCTCCAGGTTTGTTAAAGTCACAGGCAGCACAAGTGACTTCATCAACCATGGCAGATGGCTGTAAAAAGAAAGTCCTCACTTTGTTTGATCATTGCATGAAGAGCTCTGGAATCTTTAAATAATTAACATGTAACATGTATTTTGTATAGATCTGGGAATTTAAAAATAGTTTTTACCTGTAACCGGTTGGTGAGAATAATGTTGGGGTACATGGCCCCCACGTCCAGATGGTATATGAGGGGACATTCAATCCTGTTGGGAACTTCCTTCAGTGAAATCAGTTTCTTCTTGATATCATCACAGACCTAAGGAATGACCATGGATGATGTGAGAATTTGGGAGTAAAGGGGGTGGAATAACTTTGTAAGGCAAACAAAAACTAAAAACTTACCTCATTAAAGTTTGTGACCTGCTCCAATGGCACTTTCTCCTCTTCCTCAATTGCGTGACGCATCGTTCTTTCAACTCTCTGTAGCAGGAAGTCAAACGCTGCAGGATTCTGGAAAAAAAAAACAGATTCAACTTATAAAAAAAAAAGAAATACCATTCATTTATTCATTCTCTACCAGGTGTCAGGGGCAGCAGTCTCCTCGACTGTCACCCAAATCACCATACACTCAGCTTTCCAGTGTATGGTGAGTCCACTAGAGGTTATGTGGGTTAACACAATGCTATGCTAAGATCGCTGGTGGATTCTAACTCGAAGCCTTGCTGACTGCGGCAAAAGATAACTTCTGTGTAAAAACATATAGCAGATGTGGGATAAACTGACCATTTTGAACCGACAGGGTATGTCACTGCGAAACACTCCGGACTCCAGCGCCTCCACGTGGCCGCCCACGTAGGTCTCAGAGTCCATGACGTGTCCATCGTCTGTCAGTTTGTTGAAAATCTGCTCTTGTTTGTTGGGAAAGACAATGTTGGCATGAAAGGCCTGCACCATGAGCAAGGCTTCACACAGAGTCCCGGAGCCTTTACGCAGCACCTGGTGACAAGAGAGCAGAGAAAAAGAACAGTGTGTTGGACAAAGATCGATGTCTGGGAGGAAAAGTGAATCATTTCTCCTTAAACAAACCTCGTCAGGCTCCATGGGGATGATGGTGCACAGAGCAAATATGAAAGGGTGAACATATTTCATGTACAGGTAATATGTGGCCACAGCATCTGACACAGAGTAGGTTGCTAAGGTCTGTCACAAACAGAAAAAAGAAATTTGATTCATTTATTTCATCTCAATTAAAGATATCAACCTCCATTCCCCCTGTACCTGTGGCTCCTCTGTGGCCATGCGGCACATTTCCTCTGGGTCCAGCTCCACTGGATCGTAGCCCAGTTTGGCCTTCGCCGCTGCCTTAAGGTTGTGACTTCCAACAGGCAGGTAACTGTCTCTTTTCACCCACCTGACATGAGAATGCAGGAAAATGAATAAAAAAAATATCCCTTACAGCAATTCAGGGTTTACAGCAATCAAAATGTTCACACCTCAGACAGTCCATGTGGATGGACTGACTGGACTTGTACTCTCCCTGGCTGTCCTTCTGGAAACCAATCTCGTTATGCATGGTCAGTCCATGTAGAGATGCTCGAGTCTCAACGAAAGGCCTTAACATATTAAACAAACAATCTTGGTTTAAAACAACAAAGTTTACAGATACAACAGAGCATAGTTTACGGGCAGTGAAGTAAATAGTAAAACAAAAACACTCACCAGTCAAAGAAATCTCCATTGTACGTCACAAAGATGTTGGGTTTGGTTTCATGGATGTGATCAAACCACCTTTTGAGAAGTGCAGCCTGCAGATAAAAAATGTCATGTAATGTTACTGCACTAAGACAGACACATTTGTATGCCTTGGGTGGCACTATGTAAAGGTGATGCACAGACTAATCTTCTTTATTACGAATGTGTCCAAATCTAATCCTTGACCATAATCTAATCTGATCTAAAATCCTAATCTTTAATACAAAGTCCTAAACCTCAAATCCCCTTGTACTTTACTTAAATCAGTCAGGAGCAAACTAAGGCACAGGGGCCAGATGCGGCTCATTCAGCTTGGTAACCCGGTCCACCAAACCTCTCCATATTATATAACAGTTTTTTATTGTGATTATACTTCTGCTTTTACAGTTCCTGCTTTTTCAATTCCAAATTTTTCACTTTTGATGGCATTGAGATAGCAAACAATATTTGGCTTTTTAGACTTTATGCATGATGTTCTATATCATAGTTCACATTGATGCTTCATTATCTGTTCCTAACATGACCCTGTGTCCAATTTTAGGGACAATTGTGGCCTATGAGTCAAAGAGTTACACCTATCACTATAGCCAGAACACACACATTGTTTTTCTATAATTTTAGCTACACACCTCATCATCCTCATTGAACACTGTGAAAGGTCCTTCATACTCAGGCTTAGGTGTAAACTCAAAGTCCTCAATGTTCTCAGAGACAATCTCTCTGTTTGTGATCAGAAATCCCTGTAAAAAAAAAAGACGTGAGTCTTTCAGGACGAGATGACAGGCTACAGTGTGTGGAGTAAAAAAAAAAAAAAACTGACCTGTCCATCAATCATGTAAGAGATCATCATGATCTGGTCTGTCTCCGCATCAGGGAACTTTAGTGGAAGTTTGGTGGTCTCAATGTCAAAGGCCAAAACAACAGGATCCTAGAGGACGATAAAAGATAATTGTTTTCATTTTTTTCCCAAACAAAATAAAAATGCTGAACTGTGGTCATCTGTGATTTCATAAAGGGTTTATGACAAAATCTTTATACCGGCCGCTCCACAAGATCCTCCCTTCGAACAATTTCTGGTGGGTAATTGCTGCCTCTGTATCGAATATTGTACCAGTGAGCCTTAAGAGGAAGAATTAGGCAGTAGTTAAAAATAAAAAACAGATATTAAATCTACCTATTGGAAAAACCTTACGAAGAAAATAATCCTACCACATGGATCTTGAGATCAATGGAGACCCGGACGTGATAGGGCACATCATACTCCCTCATGTCCACTATATTGTCCCGTTGGTCTAAAATACTCTTGGCCGTCACCTCTTCATCTGCAGAGGTTATGTGTCCACCTGACAAAGCACTGAAAACAACACAACAACGTCCATGGAATTATACAACACTGTAATGACAGATCAATGTCAATGTGACTGGCATTTATTTTCCACACCTGGACAACATTGAAGTGTAGGCATCATTGGAATTCTCCCTTTCTTTGTTTTTCCGTACTGATGGGGCGATCTCACGTTTTACTTTCACGAGGTCGTCCACAGTGTTGAACAACAGCTTGATGTAACTTCTCTTCAATCCTACTAAATGGTTCGGCTGAAACCAAATCAGTTGTATATAAACATCTTGAACAATTCCTTATATGATTCACTTTTTGCAATTTCCTTGGTCACCATAGACCCTTAGTTTTTAGTTAGGAACTGATTGGTATAATGGCAACTCCACTAGCCAACCTCGTAGAAGCAGAATCACTTATCTACAGCAGCATCATCTATGTTGTTCTCAGCATTAAGATGTGAGGATTATTCAAATCAATTTTGGTCAGAACGTTTCATTGCTTTATGATAAGAAAGTTCGATAGTATCGCTGCACCAATATCTTTGCCTTGATATTAACATATCTTCTTTTCTTTCAGCTTGTTCCCACAGCAGATCAACATTTTCCATCTCCCCCTGTCCTCTGTATCTTCTACACCAACTCCAACTACCTCCATGTCCTCCCTCACTGCATACATCAATCTCCTCCTTGTCTCCTACCTCGTAGCTCCATCTCTAGTATCATTCTTCTACCAGTGTATCCACTGTCCCTCCTCTGAACATGTCCAAACCATCTCAATCTGGTTTCTCTAACTTTTTCTCCAAACCTTCCTGTCTGTGTTGTCCCCCTAATCACCCCATTCCTGATCCTGTCCATCCTTGTCTCTCCTAAAGAGAATCTCAGCATCTTTAACTCCTCCACCTTCAGCTCTGCCTCTTGTCTTCTACCTATTCCTAGTGTCTCTAATCCATCCATCATGGCTGGTCTCACAACTGTCCTGTAAACCTTTCCCTTCACCTTAGCTGACTCTCTTCTATCACAGATCACTCCTGACTCTTTTCTCCAGTTGTTCCATCCTGACTGTTCTCTATTCTTCTCCTCTTCTAGTCTCCACTGCTCTGAACAGTCAAGTATCTAAACTCCTCCACTTCTGCTCCTTGTAACCTCACCATTCCATTGTTCTCCCTTTCATTCACACACATGTACTCTGTCCACCTACCACTGACCTCTTCTCTCCAGTGCAAACCTCCACCTGTCTAGGTTCTCTTCCAGTTGTTGCCTATTCTTACAACAGATCACAATGTCATCTGCAAATATCACTGTCCACTCCTCCTGTCTGACCTCATCTGTCCATTGGCCTGATATAAGCCTAATTATGTAATATCGGTGACAACCTTAAACCTAAACTTAAACCGTTTCACCTAATATAATGGTAATTCTTGTGTCATTCTGAGACATGTATTGTTATCAGTTGATAATGGAATCAAAATTAAATGTTTGGATAAAAGTCTGTTATTTGCATTAGTACAATAAAACATCTACATACTTCTGTTTTTTGTCCTTTTGTTCAAACAAATATTACAATTTTTCTTTTCATTACTTAGACAATGGTGGCTCATGATATTATTTAAAAAAAACGAATTTTGGTCAAACTCACCAGGTCAAGATCCTCCTTTGGGATAATTTCAAGCTTTGCCACTTTTCCTTGGAATTTCTTGGACAAGTAGGAGATGACTTCTCTGTCGCAGCCCTGGAAAAACAGCTCTTTGTCAGAAGGTTTTTTAGATTATGTACTAAAACCTCAAATGGGGAGTTTACTTGCCTTTTTCGTGGCAACGTAAAAATATGGCTTGAATGGTAGCGCCACCTACAGGTCAATAACCGGCAACGTAATGAAAAAAAAGAACAGTTAAATTTGATAAACATAACAAGCAAAACAAAATTAAACAGATACATTTGTAACCATCTTGATCCAGTTGTCACTAACCTTGAATCTGTTTCCATCGTCTTGAATGAAATAAAAATCCACAGCACTGATCAATCTCTTGTCATCATCCAGGATTTCGGTCTATATATTTATGTAACACAGATACGATAATAGATAAGTTCTTCTGCTATTGTGTCCACACGGATATGATACGATTTGATATTTTTAACCATCAACCTACAGGATGCATGTTGATCAGCCATCCGGTTTTTTCCCCCGGTTCTTTAATCCTGTCAAAGCCGAAGCGTGAGTCCATCTGGTCGGTGAACTGACTGCGCTCCAGCCGCTTGACAGCAGACATAGAAGACCCATCGTCCCTGTTTCAAACGAACATTTCTTACTATGTCGTTTATTGCACAAAAATCAAGTTTAAAAGTGTCAAAGAATCCACAGCAGAACAATCATGGTGTGAAAGATGAACTCACTGGTTATCCTGATCTCCACCGCCTTGTCCTTTCTCTGCCTTATATCTCCCACTGTTTTGTAAAACCATAATTTAAGGTGAAATGTCGACCGAAGCAACGTCCACTCCAAGAAAATTCCTATTTTTCTTAAAAATATCCGTTAAAAGGTAACATTGGGAAGTTTCTATAGTATCGTGTCCTTTGTTTCTCTTAAGTCGGTCTGTGACACTGACGGTGTTTTCTTATTTTGGCGCCTACCTCCAGTTCCCGCGAGCACAGAGAGGCGGAAGTTCCGAGTGTTGACTGGATTGCTGCGTTCACGGACGGTCGGACGTTGTATTGATATTCCATTTTCGTTTTTTGTTTTGTGTTTTTTTGTGTTTTTTTTGTTTTTGCTCCAGGCTGTTATTGTTTATGAATAAAATTGGTAGATGTGTTATTAAAAAGGTTCGTTTTTTGTTTTGTGTTTTTTTGGGGTTTTTTTGTTTTTGCTCCAGGCTGTTATTGCTTATGAATAAAATTGGTAGATGTGTTATTAAAAAGGTACGTTTTTTGTTTATGTTTGTTTAACATTAAGATAAAAGGTAAAATAATAAAAGGATAACTTCCCCCTTCCTCTATACTTACTGAATACTTTTTGCCTTCCAGTGCACTTTGCTTTCCTTCTATTGGTTTAAAATAATGTTTTGTTTTTGCTTATATTTTTGCTGTCAACCTGCTCTTAAGCTGGTTATAAAGTTCTAAAAACTCTATGCCTGACTAAACACACCAATCAAATCGCACATTTCTTCTCCAGTCCAGAAGGTGGCAGTAATTTCAAACAGTTCATCATTCTCTAATGGGGAAACCGAGACAAAAAATAAGGAGCTGAGCAGCTGAGTCCACACACGTTTGTTATTATCGAGGAGGAGGAGGCGGAGGAAAAGGAGGTAACTGTGGAGGACGATGGTTGACACTGGGATCTGTTATTGAGCTTCTCACTGCTGGTATGTTACTCTGGCACTCACTTCTCCCCGGGTGGAAATACACGAACAGTTCTTTGGTATTTGTTGTCTAATCTAACACGTTCGATTTTAACAGCTGACAAAAGCGATGTTAAACATTGATTAGGAAAAAGTACCATTGATATCAAGTTGTTAAAAAAACAACCACTGTTTGTCAGTCAGTTAGCACACCAGCTGCTGCAGCACTAACGGTGACAGGGGCTGAAGAATAGTCGCAGTTACTGCCATATTTGTTTAACCAAAGCTGGTTATCTTCATTTTTCGTTTAATACAATACGTATAAATAATATGAAACACATATTACTTTATACACGTTTTTGAGAACGCTCACCTCCATCACATTATCTGCATTTGCCAAAATACGTGTTTTGTATGGATTACAGGAATCCATGTTGCAAAAACAGCTGCAAATAAAATTGATTTGAATCGAAGTACATTAAATTAATTTATTAAAACGATGATGATAAAGTGCAAGAATCCCCTAAACATCCCAGCCTGCATAATGTTGCAGTTATAATCTCACTTTAGCTCTGCCTAGAGCCAACAAGACACCAAAGTTTAACTTTTTTTTACTCCCTGACATATTGTTTGTTCCAGTCTTTTTGAATTGGAGTAATATAATCCTTATATGGTCATCAATCCTGTTTTTAACCACATTTTTGCAAGCCATTTGTCATGTGTTGAGTCCACATGGGGTGAAGTCAAAATAGAACACGATATTCTTCACTTTCATTAAGCAGCCCTGTGTGAGCTTCACAGCATTAGTCCTTCATTGATTAAGAGGAGTGTTAAACAAGTGTCCAGCATGGTTCTTGTCCTCCACTCCCTTAGTGTTGACCTTTACCCCACACGACGCAGCCACGCTTGGCTTGTGTGTCAGCTGTGAGAGTCATTCTGTTTATGGCACTGAGGCTCACAGACAGTCAGGTCCCGTGAGCACAGTTAGCTGTTTGTCTGACAATCATAATATTTACAACTGTTAGAGTACATGTATGACATAAATAAACAATAAGCCAAGAGTATGTGGGCCTTGTCAACGTGTAACCTTGTCGTTTTATTTATTTTCATGTTTTTTTTGTCTTTTCATTTGAATAAACACACATACAGTATCTAATGTCACATTGCCAAGACGGTCCTGGCACTGAAAGGACATCTGACTTCCAGTCCACAACAGCAATGTCCTTCGACTGGAATAGAACCCAGAGAGTAGTGCTTTATAGTATGTTTACTCTCTTCACTCCCCCAATCCTGACAGGCACTCTGTCTTTGTATAGAGCGCCTGTAGAATGTAACATGTTTTTTTTTAACACTTTTTTTTATAGTAATGCCTGAACCTCAGGTCTTTCACACATTTTTATGATATGAACCCATCTATTACAGCGTAAAGTAGATTTTATTTCTATTTGTGGTTTATGACTCGCTCAAAAATTTATTTTTTATACTTTCACTCTATTCATGTTATCCCGTCTCATTGGGAAGTTTGCTCACACGACTTGCATTGCTTTGACTGTGCAGTCTGGGAAAAACATGGACCAGAATTTTAATATTTCCCTCGCATTGTGTATTTAGTAGATGCTGATTAATGACAGTATAGTATAAATAAGGTAATAATTTCTTTTACTGTGGTTGCAGCTGTTTGAGGATGCCTGTAAATGCCTTTCTTGGCTCTTTTGGGATTGATCGCGTGGATTTTGTTGGTGCTGTGGAGGATCACAACTAAGACAGCAGAAATGTCTGTGAAAGGAGCCGATACTCCATCTGGAGGGGGTTCATCTGCACCTAAGGACAACAAATCTGCTTCACTTGCTGAAGTCACTCCGTACACAAACCTGCCTGTTGCTTCAGCGCACAACACTGTCTCTTCAGGATTCAACATCCAAACTTTAAGCTCAGAGTCTCCGTCGTCCTCCTCAAATGTAGATTCAAAGCTCCCTTTACCAGCCAACAATAAGCCTTATAAAACAAATGTTCCAAAGCTCAGCTCTAGACCTGAGGAGAGAGAACGACTCAAGTTCATTCTTGGAGCATCGGAGGACAACTCTTCAGATGAGGAGCCTTTGGTCAGCAAACCTCCAAGCGGTGTGTCCCAGACAACGACTTCCACTCGGCGATCTCCACCTGAGTCATCAACCGAAGAAACTCAGCCGAGCTTCACAGGAATCAAGTAAGGCTCTATTGTAGAACTAATGTCAATAATATACTGTATAAAAGCCGCTTTCTGTGCCATATTTTTAAGGACTGCACATGTAGTCGGTAGATGACACACATCTCCTGGTTTTGCTATGTAAGTAAATGGGTAGGATCTCATGGTAACATTATTGTTTTTTTCTTTTTTTTTTCGAACATGTAAACTGGTTGTTTAAAAGTACATTTATATTCTGCCATAAAGGTACAGGAATAGTTCCATTTGTGCAGAAACAGTACAGTCAGTCATGTGGTCATAGAGGTGACCTGTTGGTACGTTCTCTCTCTACAAGCTGTGACGTGTCCCCTGACTGCATTCGACCAGACCTATGCCAAACACTTAGACTCTATTATTGGAACAAAAGCCCCAGCCGATGACTTTGAGCCCTGTGTCTGGACTCACAAAGCTCAAAAAACAAAGACACCATGTAGTTCTTTATTTTATTCTAAATATTGATTGGTTAAGTGTTGAATATACACTCAGGTGTGAACTGCGTGATGGAGAGATACAGTTCTGTGTTCAGCTTCACCAGCATTGTCCTTGTGGTCAAACGTGTGTATTGTTGTGGCAGTTGAAAATCAAGGAGAAAGGTAAGAGTGTGTTGTTTAAAAGCTGACAGTAGTAGAAGTTGAAGTCTTAATACCTGATTGGTCGAAGTGAACCATGTGTTTGCATATGGACTATGTCAGCGGTGGGACCGCTTACTTCTGTTTCGTCACATCCGTCTATTGATGTTTTTGCTACCCATGTGGGAGGGCAGAAGGGTGGGAGCTGCTAGGAGGAAGCACTTTGTTGCCGTGCCCCTTATTTGGGGTCTTGTTTCTGCAAAAATGGCCACTGCTCAGTTCAGTGGGCCTATGAAGTACGCAGATAAATGGAAGGAAAAAGCTGTAAAAGTTTCCAGCTGTTCCCTTTTCTCAGAAAGTAAGCACAGTGGTGTGAATGTGATGTTGATGTTGTTCTGAGAAAGGCGATACTTCTGGGGGTTTGTTTTCTGTACAAGATATGCTTTACGATGGAGCTGGGATGTAGATAAAAGATACACATGTTACTGTTCACCTCTGTTGTGATTGTTACAGTCGGTGTTTGTTTTGAAGAGAAAAATGACAGAGATGGGATTATGTAACTGCACGGCATTTGTCTCGGCACATGCAACCCGGAGGAAGTGGGGGAAAAAAAAACAAAACACTTTTCTCTCTCTGTAAAGGAGAGTTGTGAGGACCAGGAAGAAAAGTCCTCTCTATTGAATCTAATATGGAAACGCATCTAAAGACCTGATACTCACTGCTATCATATCAGGCTCTGTACTCAGAAAACTTTGTTTATCACCAAGAGAAAGACAAAGTGCACGCTGTATTTCCTCAGGGAACAGAACACCGAAGGAGTGAAGTGTAAAGGTCAAGTCAACCCAGACAGAATTGTACTATATACTCTGCAATATAGCTGATGTGACTCAATCATATCTGAACATAGGGCAGACTTTCCAGGGCGGTGCAGCTGCAGGCCAGAGGAGCAACTGCAAAAGTCAGAAGGTATATAGGTATTTTTTGGGTATTTATCACTCGTTGTTGGAAGGAGATGATTTTTGTTTGATTTTTTTTTCAGTGTAAATTCTGTATGTTGACAATATTGAAAGAATTGTGAGATTAAATATACATTTTAGGATTTAAAAAGTTGCACTAGGTGCTGTTAAGTCTTCAGAATTAAAGCAGATGGTTGTTGGTAACAACAACCAGCGCGGCGGTACAGTTTGGTTGACTTAGAGCAGTGGTTCTTAACCTTGTTGGAGCTGCCGAACCCCACCAGCTTCATGTTTGCATTCACCGAACCCTACTTTAGTAGGATGAGTGCGGTGTGTCTTGACCTCCGCGGTGTCTTGACCTCCACGGCAGAGGCTCCACCGAACCCCTGAGACTGACTCACCGAACCCCTAGGGTTTGATCGAACCCAGGTTAAGAACTACTGACTTAGAGTTAAGATATTTGAGGGTCTATGTCGTGAGTGGTTTTTGGAAAAGTCAAGTACAAACCTAAACTAATGGCATTTCTGACACCTACTGTGGAACTGCAGGCATTGCAGGGAAAAGCAAAAGTATAATGTAATATTAATACATTTTTTAATTTGGACAAAGCTGGCGGGCTCAACGGGCTGCATCATGCCTCTCAGCCTCAGCCTGCCCATGCGTAGTCTGGATATGACATTGTTCTCAATAACAATCATTTGCTTTACACAATGTCAAAACCTTAGTAATCAAGCAGGTTTTCTCCTCATAGGAAAACATTGTGTCTTTCCTTCACAGCAAAGATTTTTTGTGTGTCTTCCTTTTTCATTATGTAACTAATGACACTGTTTTTCTTGAAATATCACGATTCTGTTCCTGCCCATGATGGTGTTTTATTGTTTTTTTTGAAATTCAACAAAACACATTTGGACAATTTATTTTGGACAAATTACTTGACGGAAATTCTCTGGGATATAGCCAAAACCAATAGGCTCATCGGTATGTACAGCAGTGTGAAACACCCAGGCTGTAAACATATGATAGGTTAAGTAGTCACTGGCTAATCCATTGATTACAGTAGACAATGTCTATTTAAGTGAATCAATTATGTTTTATTTAAGCTGTGATTTTTGATTGATCTACTGATTGATCAGCAAAACTATATATAGATAACTGTTGCCCTAATTCCATATTTCTTTGGAAGTAAATTTACTTTTCTTAACCTTAGTTTAGGAATCATTGTTAACATTTTTTGAGACTGATTGTGATTGTTTATTTGAAAGTAGTATATTCAATATTATATTCCTCCACCGTAAGAATCACTTCTTAGAGATAGTGCTGTTAAATACACAGGTTTGAAACTCAAATAAGTTGAGGGCCACTGTCATTTAACCAGAGGGGTACATCAGCTATCAAGGTTCAATATAAAAGAAGAGAAAAAACGAACTTTTTTTTGGATATCATGACCTGGATGAATGAGGATCTTCACAGACGTCTACATGAATGAGAAAACTGCATTGGGATGAGTGAATAGTGCAATTCTATCACTTTCAATGGTAAAGTTTATTTCTTTACCATTGAGTGTATTCAACATGAACACTTCTTTTTATTGTTGACTTGCAGGGAAACCTTTCTATAAACTTTCATATCAAGGTGGGGGCCACAAAAAACATTCCACAGATCACAAATGACCCACAGCCCTCAGATTTGAAACCTCTGCTTTAGTATATGTTTGCATCTGATATAATCAAATCAGTGTAGACATATGATATTAATTTGTGTGATGAATATGACATTTTTCGCTGTGATATACTCATGAGAAATCTTTTGTCATGTAGACCTAGCATGTCTGGTCCTCATCTGGTGAAAAAGGGACGTGAACACAGAAAGATGGATCTACAGAGAGACTTCACTGTGGCCTCAGCAGATGAGTTTGTCAGACGATTTGGTGGAAAACGGATGATAAAAAAAGTGAGTCCAAAAATATTCTATTGTTTTATTCACCAGAAATATCGAGATATGTTCTTGCGTCTCCAAAGACTAATCAAAAGTTTTCTGTGTTTTGTACAGGTGCTCATAGCAAACAATGGCATTGCTGCAGTCAAATGCATGCGTTCCATCCGTCGCTGGTCCTATGAGATGTTTCGTAATGACAAGACCATTAGCTTTGTAGTCATGGTGACCCCGGAAGACATGGAAGCAAATGCAGGTCATTGTGAACTTGATAGTGATCTTTTTATTGCCTGGTTGTATTCGTCTCTGGGGATTTATTGTATTAAAAAAGGCTTATGACCTCTCAGGTCCAGCTATGAATCTCTAGATCAGCTATTTAACCAGGTTGTCAAAACAAATTAGTTTGACTTCCTGCATTGTTATTTGACCAGGTATTGATTTATTCTTTCTCTGTAGAGTACATCAAAATGGCTGACAATTACGTGCCTGTCCCACATGGGCCAAACAACAACAACTATGCCAACGTTGAGCTTATACTGGACATTGCGAAAAGATGTCAAGTGCAGGTACATGTCTGATCTAGAATTGTCTTTTCTTCATTTCTGCTTGCAGTAATTATAGTAAAGTGCTTTATTATTTTTTTGTATTTGATATATACAGGCTGTTTGGGCTGGTTGGGGCCATGCATCAGAAAATCCTAAACTGCCTGATCTGCTGGACAAAGCAGGGATTGCATTTTTAGGTACAGATAATAAATGAGCTGTAGAAGTTGTGACATATTTTATTTTAAGCACTACTTTTCCATTTGTATAAACAGGACCATCCTCTAAGGCTATGTGGGCTCTTGGTGACAAAGTGGCGTCGTCTATTGTGGCTCAAAGCGCTGACATTCCCACGCTCCCCTGGAGTGGATCAGGTGATGGAAGACATCCTCACACCTGTTCCGTTAATTGACAGTGATGTGTTGGAAGGATATGTCTCTGTGTTTTATTAGAGCACAGACTCAGTTTACTGTTTATGCTTTGACGGATCTGGTTCTGTTGAGCAGGTCTGAGAGTGGACTGGACAGAGGAGGACCAAAGACAAGGCAGAGTCATCAGTGTTCCCCAAGAGATCTACACTCAAGGCTGTGTTCACGATGTGGATGATGGTCTGGCGGTAAGAATGTTACCATGGTGACATGTACATTATTTATTGGACATACTATGGATCAGTGGAGTGGTAGGAAGTCACTCGGGTGGATTCACTGTGAAAAGATGATATTTATGCAGCTTTATTTGACCACTGACTGACTGACTACTGTACACGGTACTGTACACTGAAAAATTCTCCTCAAAATCACCAATGACCTCCTCATGGCAGCTGATTCTGGACTCCTGACCATCCTTATCCTCCTTGACCTGAGTGCATCCTTTGATATTATCCGTTACACCACCTCCCTTAATGGACTTTCCTCCATTGGCATCTCCCACACCCCATTAGATTGGTTTAGATCCTACCTCTTTGGCCACGCTCAGTTTGCCCATCTTAAGTCCTTTCAATCCAGCCTCTCCCCCATCTCTTCAGGTGTGCCCCAGGGCTCTGTCCTGGGGCCCCTTGTCTTCATCATTTACCTCCTTCCCCTTGGATGAATTTAATGTCCATTTCCACTGTTACACTCATGTCAACCAGCTCTATGGCACCACCAAACCCACGTAACCCCTCTATTCATCACATTACCTCTGCCCTCCAACAGCTCCACTGGCTTCCACATGCACTTAGTTTTTGTGACCCCTTGTTGTTTTTCTGTAATTTATTGCTCTGTTTTATAATTTAATTGTTTTAAACACTGTTATGCAACCCTGAGCGTTTGGAAAGGCACCTTTAAATAAAATGTATTATCATTATTACTGCTATTGATCGGTCTCTGTAATTTTCTTTGCCTTCTTGGATTTTAAAATAGTGAAACTGGGAATTACAGTTTTATCCATTTGATCACAACTGTTGATGTTTTTGTTAATAAAGATATGTTCTACCTCATCAGGGAGCTGAGAGAATCGGTTATCCAGTTGTTATCAAAGCCTCCGAGGGTGGTGGTGGGAAGGGGATTCGGAAAGTGGAAAGCTCCGAGGATTTCCCCATTTTTTTCAGACAGGTTTGTACAACCATCTTATGACTAATAATATGTTTGTTTGTTTGTTTTTATCCTGAATTTTTTTAATGAATAACAGCCAAGCATAACATATTTTACTATGTGTAAAAGAATTTATACCCTTAATTGCAACTTTGTCCCAGTCCTAAAAGATGAGACAAGATTTCTTATTTCATTTACTGTTCCAAGTCCTCACTTACCTTCTTCTGTCATGTCTTGACAGCTCAAAGGCATATATTGTAAAGCTATTTTGTAAGAAATATTGTTTTTCTTAAAAAACTGAAGAAACCAATTGTCCAAAACTGATCCCTTTTGTAAAATTAAACTACTTCCTATTTTCCCGACTGTGCAGGTTCAGGCGGAGGTGCCGGGCTCCCCCATCTTTATCATGAAGCTGGCTGAGCATGCAAGACATCTTGAGGTCCAGATACTTGCTGACCAGTATGGAAACGTCATCTCTCTTTTTGGACGAGACTGTTCCATACAGAGAAGACACCAGAAGATCATAGAGGAAGCTCCTCCCACTATAGCTACTGCCTCGACATTTGAGAAAATGGAGCGGGTAAGCTACAACAGTGTTCTCCAAATTTTTTTGCGCCATGGATTGATTAAATGTCTTGCACTATTTTCACCGACCAGTCGTCAAGTTGTGGCAGTTAATACCCCTTAATAAAATTAAATTTCCAGTGTTCTGAAATATTTTCCTACCTATAAATTATTCCTACCCAAACTAACTGCACCTAGGCACAACAAGGAAGTGCACACAGCCTATAACTTTCTGCTACCAGACCGGCATAAAAACTTAGAATCTTGTATCAACGACTCTGCGTCATTTTGAGTTTATTGTTGTTGTCTTCACTGAGAAAATATTTCCTAATCAAATACAGTTGCATTATTGATGATGGAATCCTAGCCATTTTATTGGTCAGTTCTTTTGTTGATATGGGTATGGATCAAGTGGAAGTAATAGACAGATGGGGCCAAAAGGAGACATTATTTCTCTGCGGACCGGCACCAATTCACACACGGACCGGTACTGGTGCCTGGCCCAGTGGTTGGGGACCACTGAGCTACATGACTGCATGTATACATTCATATGTACAGTATATATCATTGATTGATTGGTCTTCTAACTTTTTCTCCTCTGATGCAAATGCATTAGTTTGCTGTGCGTCTTGCCAAGATGGTGGGTTACGTTAGTGCAGGTACTGTGGAGTATCTGTTCTCTGAAGATGGAGGTTTCCATTTCCTGGAGCTGAATCCTCGTCTGCAGGTTGAACACCCGTGTACGGAGATGATCGCTGATGTGAACTTGCCTGCTGCCCAGCTACAGGTGCTGTAAAAGCTTATCTATACTTCTAGAAGGATTATTCTAAATTATGTCACTCTATACCTGCATTATTTTTTCGATAGATCGCAATGGGAATTCCACTGAACAGAATTAAAGACATCCGTTTGCTTTATGGTGAAAGTCCATGGGGTGACAGCATCATTAGCTTTGAGGCTCCACAGTGCATACCTAATCCACGGGGGCACGTCATTGCTGTTCGCATAACAAGTGAAAACCCTGATGAGGTAGGACCTTGGTTGAATGCCACTCAGCGTCTTTATGTCATGTATATTTTTCTAACCTGTGTTGTCCATTTACCACAATACAGGGTTTCAAACCCAGCTCTGGCACCGTGCAGGAGCTGAACTTCCGTAGCAGTAAGAATGTCTGGGGCTATTTTAGCGTCGCTGCCACTGGAGGTTTGCATGAGTTTGCTGACTCACAGTTTGGACACTGTTTCTCCTGGGGAGAGGATCGTGAAGAAGCAATTTCGTAAGCAGTGATTTTTATTTTTTTTTTTTCTGGCATATAAAAGTGAAAAAATCTTGTTGAATATGTTATGAATGTATTGTTTTCAGTAAAAGTTTGTAAAGGTTCTGTAGTAATAATAATACAGTAATAATACAGACACAAAATATGAAACCCATATTTTCCATGGGTTTTAAACAGCAATATACTATACAGATATACTACTAAATATACTTCTATGAACAATATTCCGATCTTGTTCCAAAGCAATTGTTACATTTCAGGAAATCAAACTCAAAGTGTAAATCACGGGACTCAAACTCTCGGCCTGTGGGCCATTTGCGTGGAATGATATTTCGCGGCCTTCACCTTGATGTGAAAGTTGCATTTATAATAATATTTTATAGATATGTTCTCCACATTTTATGGTAAATCCTATAGTTCTCAAAACCCTGATCCACAGTCCCCTTATGGTTCAGTGTTGTATTACACTAAATCTATGTTAGTGTATCTATATGTTTTTTTGACGCAGCCCCTATTACTCAACTTTGAGTTTGAGGCCCAAGGTATAAATAATATTGTAGGGATCGACTTGTTTTTCTGTTTTTTAAGGACAAAAGGCCAACTTTCCACTTTCTTTGGCCTTCAGTTACTCTCTGGTAAAATGTATGGCTCATTCACCATACTTAGTAAACACAGCAAAACGTGTCTTTTACTGCAGGAACATGGTGATGGCCATAAAGGAGTTGTCCATCAGAGGAGACTTCAGGACAACAGTTGAATATCTCATTAAGCTACTGGAGACAGAAAGCTTCAGAAACAATGACATAGACACTGGCTGGCTGGATCATCTCATTGCAGAGAAAGTTCAGGTATGACTATAAGGTTCAGTATTTCAGCCATACTTCAATATAACACTGAAACCACCTGTGCTTGTCACCTTATGTCTGCAGGCAGAGAGACCAGACACAATGCTGGGCATCGTTTGTGGAGCCCTGCATGTTGCTGATGCCAGCTTTAGAAAGAGCGTGTCTGACTTCCTCCATTCCCTGGAAAGGTCAGTGGACACTGTTGTCATCTGTCAACACCTCACTCCCAGTCCTGTTCATATTTTATATAACTTTGTTTATTGTATTTCCAGGGGCCAAGTCCTGCCTGCTGCCAGTCTCTTCAACTCTGTCAGTGTGGAACTTATTTATGAAGGATTCAAGTACTGCCTCAAGGTTCTGTGACTGATTCTTTTCTTTATTCTGTTGTTTTGGTTTTTTTTTCTTCTTTTTATAATCAACTACAATCATATTGGCTTCCCTCAGGTGGCGCGCCACTCACCAACTACCTACGTCATCATAATGAATGGCTCCTGCATAGAAATCGACGTGCACAGGCTGAGTGATGGAGGTCTCCTGCTGTCGTATGATGGCAGCAGCCACACCACATACATGAAAGAAGAAATAAACAGGCAAGACCAGGACTCCATCTTCTTATACCCTTCTTGTCTTCTTTGGTTCTAATGATATTATAATTCTTTAGCTACCGAATAACTGTTGACAACAAGACCTGTGTATTTGAGAAAGAGAAGGATCCCTCTGTGCTGAGGTCTTCCTCTGCTGGCAAACTTCTGAAGTTCATGGTGGATGACGAAGCTCATGTAGACGCAGGGGAAATATATGCTGAAATTGAGGTGATGAGTTTTGGTACTAATGGCATACAATACAAAAGGGTGTGTGTATATATATATATATATATGTATATATATATATGTATATATATATATCTATATATTTATATAGATATATATATATATATACATATATATATACACACGTAACTCTGTGTTTTCATCAATAATTTATCTATTTACAGGTGATGAAGATGGTGACGCTTCTTACTGTGGAGCATTCGGGTGTTATCCACTTTGTGAAGAGGCCTGGATCAGTGCTGGAGCCTGGCTGTGAGGTGGCTCATATGGTTCTGGATGTCCCCAGCAGCATACACTGTGTACATGTTTTGAACGCACCTTTTATATAACACTTTGTGATCTATCTCTTTTCTAAACATTGTGTACTTTCAACTTGGTGTGTTTGGCTTACAGATTATTTAGTCTTTTTGTCTTTCATAGGTGAAGCCTAACACAGCCCCACTGCCCTCTCAGCACCCACTGCCCATAGTTGGAGAAAAACTTCATCAGGTGTTCCACTGTGTCCTTGAAAATCTGTCTAAAGTCATGGACGGGTACTGCCTCGAAGAGCCCTACTTCAGTACTAAGGTACAACGCATGTTTTCTGATCGATAATTGAGTGAAGTAAAGTATGTACAGTCCACATGATGCATTCAAGTGCATGTATTCCTCGTCTGATTATTTTCAAATAGCTGAAACAGTGGGTAGCTACCCTAATGAAGACTCTCCGAGACCCCTCTCTGCCACTGCTGGAACTGCAGGAGATCATGACTAGCGTGGTGGCTCGTATTCCCCCCACTGTGGAAGAAAGTATCCGCAAAGTCATTGCTCAGTATGCGAGCAACATCACCTCTGTCCTCTGCCAGTTCCCCAGTCAAAAGGTAAAAACACCTGCAGTATCACAGTATCTTTTTAGACTGGGCCTGATTTAAAATCACATCTTGTCCATATTTTATGTTTTTTCCAGATTGCAAATATCCTCGACAGTCATGCAGCAACACTGCAGAGGAAGGCTGATCGCGAGGTTTTCTTCATGAACACACAGAGTATTGTGCAGCTGGTACAGAGGTTAGTATTAAGTGTACAACATAGAATCGTAATACCTTACTGGGTTCCACAACAACTCAGATAAATGGTGTTGGTATTTGGTTCTTGTTCAGGTATCGCAGTGGAATCCGTGGATACATGAAGTCTGTGGTTCTTGATCTGCTGCGTCGATACCTTCAAGTAGAAGAACAGTTTCAGCAAGGTGACATTGACGCTCATTCTTCTGACCTTTCTAATACTTTATTTTTTTTCACTTTGTGTAAGACACATGTACATGAGTTCTCAAGATTTTTTTTGAACTGGTCTACATTGATTTTCATTTTGTCTCTGCTTATTTTCTTCCAAACAGCTCATTATGACAAGTGCGTCATTAACCTGAGGGAGAAGCACAAACCTGACATGAGTAGAGTGCTGGACTACATCTTCTCTCATGCTCAGGTCTCCAAGAAAAATATCCTGGTCATCATGCTCATAGTAAGCTTTTAGATTATTTTGAGTAAGCACAATGACTACTCTCATCTGACCAAGAACTTGATGAAGTTAAGAGTTGGACATCCTCGTCTGTGTGTAGGACCAGCTTTGTGGCAGGGATTCTGCTTTGGCAGATGAGCTGACTGCCATTCTGAATGAGCTCACACAGCTCAGCAAGATGGAGAACTCCAAGGTGGCTCTTAGAGCCAGACAGGTCAGAATGCACCCTGCATTTTGTTAATTATTTATCTATATAGATTTTAGCTAAAGTCTCTGATTGGTCCTTTAGGTCCTTATTGCCTCTCATCTGCCTTCATATGAAAAGAGACACAACCAGGTCGAATCCCTCTTTCTGTCAGCCATCGATGAGTATGGCCACCAGTTTTGTCCAGAGAACTTAAAGGTCAGCCTGGTGTCGAGACATTTTGTCACCTTACGGCTTAGCAGTGGGAAAATTGATTCAATAAATGAACTTTGTTCTTTGTTTCCCTCAGAAACTAATTCTTTCCGAAACCTCCATTTTTGACGTTCTACCAAACTTCTTCTATCACTCCAAACAAGTTGTGTGTATGGCTGCCCTAGAGGTATCTAAGTGATCTGTAATCATAGTGGCTTTACTCAAGTCTGCTGTTTCTGCGCGCTCAGCACTCGACACTGACTTGGTTTTTGCAGGTGTACGTACGCAGAGCTTACATCGCCTACGAGCTGAACAGCATCCAGCACCACAGGCTGCAGGACGGGACATGTGCTGTGGACTTTCAGTTCATGTTGCCCTCCTCACATCCCAACAGGTAGGACACTAACCTCATCACAACTGCACTGCAAAGACTCAACAACCACAGCTAAGAACTCACCATTCATTTTGTTTTTCCATTGAAGTCATTAAACAGCACAGCCGTCAATGTCTCTGTGCAGATTTCAGTAACTCCTTGTTTCAACTGGCCACAACTCTGAACGCAGAACTATTGTTAAGTGACTAAAAGGCGCTCATGATCATGTGATCATCCAACATTAAAACATTATTATTATTACATTATTATGTATACTGAAAATATACATATAATAATTTATTCATATAACAATGAATAATTGCATTTAGTTCTATATCATTTTTTTTTATCATCTAATAGCACTGTCTAACTAAACATTATTCAAATGTATTTATATTTATTAGTTTAATTGGCCACGTTCTTGAGCGCAGCAGTTCTTGCGTTTGTAATGTTGCCCAGTAGGTGGCACTGCTGTTGTTATGTCCACTGCTAATATTCACCTGTCAATGATCTTATTTCAGAGGGAGCAGCCCTACTCTGAACAGGTAGAGTAAAGCTCCTCCCAGCCAGCAAAGTCCTCTCCTCCTGTTTGTACAGTATGTCCTACAGCAATGCATGCTGGATGCACCGTGTTGCTCCTTCTGTTTTTGTTCTTTGAAACCAAAGAAGGAAAATATAAACTTTTGCTCAAGGACTCCTCTAACAAGTCCTTTCTAATTCACTGTTCATTTGTGCTTCTCAGTCTATTTTTGCTTTCCTCCAATATTGAGTATTTTAAGAGGAAGATCATTTTCCTCTGAAGAACCTAAAGCTTAAAAATGTACAGGATTACCAAAGTAATTTTTATTAGCCTGTTTTAATTTGCAAACATCATTCTGTGAAAATAATAATTATTCACTTCTACAAGTGCAGTAAGAAAATCTATGCTATAAATGTGCTTTTTACTTTTATTTTTACTCTTGTTTTTTTAAATTGTGTTGGAGCTTTCTTTATGACTTTGATGTCACTGCATTTCTGTTTTTTGTTTTTCAGGGTTCCGGTGCCGATGCACATATCAGGACCATTTAACATGAGGCGACAGGGAAGTGAGCTTTTCCTGGAGGGGGCCTTGCCTCCTCCCTGCCAGCGTATGGGGGCCATGGTTGCCTTTCAGGGTTTTGATGATTTTGTGAGGTTATTATGACTTAATAATCCACAGTGTTTACTGCGGCTCTCATAAATTAATTGTATGATTATCTTTGTACAAACAGTGTTTTTATTTTTTTTACAGAAATTTTGATGAAGTCATCTCCAGCTTTGCAGAACCTCTTCTGGAAGATCCTTATCTGGAATCCTGCTCGGTTCTGTATGAGGAGGAGGGTTTCAAGGTAAAGACGTAGATACGAGTAAAATTTTTTTGACACACGGGCCTGGGTTGGAGCAGACAGATGGGTCGTACATGATGTGAACTTGACATGTAACATGTCATGTGAAAGTCATGCAGAATGGCTTAAATGATGAAATGCCTTTACTCTTCTCTACAGGGACATTGTGGACATTGCAGGTAAACGGTAGTAAATCAAAGTACAATCAAATAATATAATTAAGAGAAATTTGGCAGGGCCGGATTACAAATTTGAACGGGCCACATCTTTAGTAATCTTAATCATAATCTTTAGTGTAGATTGCTAAAATTTAAATCAGTGTCTCTCTAGTGTCTTGCTGTAGAACAGAAAGCTTTAGATGTGTTTTTCATGTGTTTCAAGTCAAATTGATAGATAGATAGATAGATAGATAGATAGATAGATAGATAGATCACTTTATTCATCCCCAGAGGGAAATTGGGTTGTTGCAGCAGTCTGAACACTAGGGATAATAAAATGAAAGTCAAAAAATGACAGAATCTATCCGGAGCTACTGCAACGGGCTCCCACTAGGGCGGCGCCATCTTGCATTTTGATTGATTGATTTTAGATTACAGTTAATGAACCATCAGCAGTAGGAGCAGCAGCCTAGAAAGTCAATTCTTCACTGGGTGCCAAAAGTGCTGCATTCAAGTACTATCTGTACAACTCTACTGTGGGAGAGTGTCATATATATATGTTTTATATTTATTATTTATTTTTTACCTAATGTTGGAATTCAGTATGAAAAGTCATCATATAGTAAGGTATACCTCACTGTGAGAGTCATGTCAGCCATCAGGTCAACTGGAGAATCACTGTAGCTCAGTGAAGATGGTCTGACTTAAAATCAATCATGTCCTGTTACTGCTTGTCCATTAACACATTAACAAAGTAGATTTTTTTTCCTAACAGCAGCCATTTGTCCTTCTCTGTTCCATACAGAACACTAGGGAGAATCCCATCCACATCATTAATGTGTCCATAAAAGCAGCAGACACGGAGGACGACAATGATTTAGTCACAGTGCTGACAACTTTCATCCAGTTTAAGGTTGACTTTCTATGACGTCACAGACTCAAAAGACGCGGTGTTTCTCAAATGCAGCTCTTCATAAATCAATATCCTTGTTGTTTTTTGCAGAAAGACATCCTTTTTGAGCATGGAATCAGGAGGATCACATTTTTGATTGCACAAAAGGTAACTCTTCATCCTCGATCGTTTAAGCTCATTTTTGTCGTTGTACAATTTAAGGCAAATATTTATTTTCTAGAAAGTCTTCAATTCATTTAATGTAAAAGGAGTTTTTATGTACATTTTAATTGGTTTAATATGAGAAAACATATTTAGTTTGTCACAACATCTAAGCTTAAAAATCACAATTTCCAAAACTTCAGCAACTAAGAGCTAAAACAACAACAAATGATTGGAATATTGCTTTCCTCTTAGCAATATCTCATTTATTTCCTACAGAGAGAATTTCCAAAGTTCTTCACCTTCAGAGCAAGAGACATGGTAAGTCCATAATAAACCTTCAGGATTATTGAAGTTACTCTGAAGTTAGCTTCACTCCCCTACAAGAGGTTAGGGAGTTTTATTTTTGTTGTGAAATTTATTTCAAATCCAATAATGTAACAGAATGGACCAGCTCGTGTGCCACACAATGGTCCCAAGCATGGAGAGTGTCAAACACCTCCTCAGTGTAATCTTCCCGTGTTGAAGACCCAGTACCATCTGCGGTCCCACAGTCCTCTACATGTTGTCAAGGACAAGGACAATAACCGTGGTTTTAGAGGAAAAGTTGACCATGGACAGAAAGCCCAAAGTTGAAGAAGAGGAAAGAAAAAAAATGGCGAATGTTATTGAAACAATTGCAGCAGCGTGCAGCGTCTGCACACTGAGAATATTTAGAGGAGTGTGAGTTGTGTTTTGGTCTTCAACAGAGGATTAATTGTCATTGCAACACATGTGTGGCGGGAAGTGAGGCCACCGAGGACATTACATGGGTCCTCCAGAATTCACCAGTCAGCAGCTGACAGCTTCAGGGAAGAAGCTGTTCTCATGTTCCTGCAGGTGGGGTCTTCCATAATGCATCTGCTGGTGTAGATGTTTGTGACGGAGTGGAGGCTGCGTCCCACGGTCCTCTGTGCAGCCTTCACTAACCCTCTGCAGAGACTTCTTCTCTGCCGCGTCACACATTGACGCAGGATGACAAAACACTCTCCAACACGCATCTTTGGAAGGAAGATGAAGATTTCGATGATGGTTCTCAGTCGCCCAGGTCCATCTTCAAGGTCAAAAGGTTTAGTCAGGCAACTGGATGTTCAAGTTTTCAGTTGCCTGACTAAATGCAGGAGCTTTCTCCATGCTCCGGACCGTTGTATGGCACACAAGTTGTTCCACTCTGCAAAATACATATATATATTTTTTTATTTATGGTTGGAGTCGTTTATCTTCTCCACGAGTCCTCTGCTCCTCTCCTCAGTTTATGGAGGACCGTATTTACCGTAACTTGGAGCCAGCTCTGGCTTTTCAGCTGGAGCTGAACCGGATGAGAAACTTCGACCTGAGAGCCGTTCCCTGTGCCAACCACAAGATGCACCTTTACCTTGGCGCGGCTCGTGTCAAGGAAGGTGCTAAAGTCACGGACCACCGTTTTTTCATCAGAGCTATCATCCGCCACTCGGACCTCATCACAAAGGTAATACTGAGAACTTCAACATGGAACATTGGAAAGAAGTGTTAGCGTTTGTTAAAAATAAAATGTAATGTGTCACCAATCAGGAGGCTTCTTTTGAATACCTACAAAATGAAGGAGAACGTCTTCTCCTGGAAGCCATGGATGAGTTGGAGGTGGCCTTCAGTAACACCTCTGTTCGCACAGACTGCAATCACATCTTCCTCAACTTTGTGCCCACTGTCATTATGGACCCATCAAAAGTAGGTGTTCATTATGACTGTACACTCACTGTCTCTGTGACATTAGGACAGAATGGTGAGAAGAGGAATGAAGGTCAGTCATAGCAAGACAGAGTACGTGTGTGAATGAAAGGGAGAACATTGGGATGATGAGGATACAAGGAGCAGAGGTGGTGAAGGTGGAGGAGTTTAGATACTGAGGATCAACTGTTCAGAGCAGTGGAGACTGAAGAGAGGAGAAGAATAGAGGACAGACAGGATGGAACAACTGGAGAAAAGAGTCAGGAGTGATCTATGATACAAAAGAGTCAGTTAAGGTGAAGGGAAAGGTTTACAGGACAGTGGTGAGACCAGCCATGATGGATGGATTAGAGACACTAGGAATAAGCAGAAGACAGGAGGCAGAGGTGGTGTCAAAGATGCTGAGATTCTCTTTAGGAGAGACAAGGATGGACAGGATCAGGAATGAGGTGATTAGAGGGACAACACAGACAGGAAGGTTTGGAGAAAAATCTAGAGA
>JAFBJS010054510.1:39322-58310 GCA_016785265.1 Paraplagusia blochii | reverse complement strand
TGTTGCCTTTTGGAGTCAAGTTTGTAAATACAGTCAGAACCAAAGCTTTTCTGTTGTCGTAGTAAATGTTCAACATTCACATATGTACAGCAAAAGGTCGACCTTAAGTCGTCACCGTCTCCAGCTGCCTTTTTTTAATATAAATAAAACATCACAGTAACAATGTCTAGCACAGAACAACAGACAGATGAAGGGCTGAAGTATGGAAACAGGCAAGGAGAAGTGGTAGAATCTAACAAACAAGTCCAGTCCTCATCTCCATACAGACATTTGGGTTTTTGTTGAGCAAAAGTTTGATATTTAAGATTTTTTATTTTTTTTTTTTTGCAACCCAAACATATGTCATTTGTGGTTTTGTTTGTTTTTTCTTCTTTTCTGTTTGTATATTAACATCAAACGTTCCACAAAAGCATGCAGACATGAGCCGAGTTCATTGCTTAATTTTTTTTTTTTGACAGTGTGCGAATATGTGAAACAGATCAGTACCACAAGAAATTGGTGGGGGGTGGTGTTGTGCACAATAGGTTATGTCTGTACAACACAATACACAAGAAGAAGACAGCAAAACGAATATGGCATGAATGAATCCAGTTTAACACCTGGGCCACTGTTAGGACAACCCTCTGAGCAGAACCATGTTCTTCCTCCACAGCCAATATGTTTGTTTCTAACTTAGAAACTGACAACGGTGCAGAAACGAACAGCGTTAGCACTGCCCCGTAGTGAAGATGTTCCCTGACAACTGTGTTAAATGTAAATCCTTTAGTATATAAACAGTGCACTTTGAAAGTACAGTATGTACATACATATAGGGGGCATAAACTAGAGTTTTCCACGTGTCCTCTGTACGCCACTCAGCAGTTTTTCTCTCAAAGTCAGTGTTTTTATGTTCACTGATGCTCCTTCAAAGCAAGGCGATAGGTTTGTTGTTCACTGGTGTGTTCAGGTACTGTGACGTCAGAGGGTCCTGGGTGGTGTAGGAGGTGTAGAGGCCTGTGACCTGCACGTCAGATAGCGGCAGGTTCACACCGGTGGATGCTGCAGGGTTGTTGGTAGTTCCCAAGTCACAGTCTGATAATCTGAGAGGCGAGTTAGTGATGGTGCCCAAAGCATCCAAGTTAAAGCTGTCGTCCTTCATCTCTTCCCACAGATTACCTGAGCACACGGAGGGGGACGGTTAGTTTTCTCAATGAGGAGAGAATAATAACTATGCTTTTTTATAAACATGTAAAACACACAAACAAACATGGAGCAGAGTTGGGTTTGTACTTAGTTTCTGTAAATGTGTCTTCACTGTAAGTTTTAACCTTAGTAGTCATTTGTCAAAATACCCAAATGTCTTCGTTTGTTTGTTTTATAAAAAGTTAACCTTAAAATATCACATGGAGACAGAAAGAATTCAAATGTAACAGTTAAGCTGTGTATGACTGCATGTCTGATTGGTTTATTATAGGCCCAGACAATGTCAAAATAGTATCCAATATCAATTTTTCAATAAAAAAATCACTGTCCAGAATATATATATATATATATATATATATATATTATTATTATAAATTCAACTTTCACATCAAGGTGGGGGCCACAAAATATCGTTCCACAGGCCGCAAATGGCCCATGGGCCGCAAGTTTGAGACTCCTGATTTAACAATACAGTTCATTTTAAAATAATAGCTTTTACAATACGTTTTCTGCACTCCAAAAGCAAAAAACAAGTGTTCAAAATGCTCAAAAATACTCATAATAGAATGACAGAAGAGTTCTCTCCAATAACTGGAACTTCTGGATCAGATCGCTTCAAGTTGAGGGCCAGGGGCTAGACAATGTTCGTCAAACCTCAATTATTAGTCCAAATAATACAATTAATTTATATTATCATTAGCTTTCATTCTTTCCCACACCATGTCAGCATTTCCCCATTAGATATTAGACATTATCCATTCATCTTAGTTCACACAAATGCTAAATCAGCGTTCGACCTGGTCCACTGTCTAACGTTAGTTCTCTTCGTAAGTAAAAATATTTTCCCAGCCCTGTCTGAGATTCTTCAGCAGAAACAGAAGTTGGTCTTCATGCTCAGGTGTGAACATGCTCTACTGTACCATTGAGATGTCTCTATCAGTGTAGATAAGTTTCACTATCTTAGCCGGCAGGGGAAATTCACAGTTTCTCCAACAGATGCCGCTATTTAACTCTAACTTTTTCATGCCATGTATTGATGTATTTATTTCTATCCATCAATTTTCATCCACCTATTCATAAACAAGTCGTGAGAGCTGCCACCCTGATCACTCTGCACCGTATTAGTCCCTCATCAACCTTCCTCCAGGTGGTGTGTCCACTGGAGGGAGCACAGGACAACCCTTGAGTTCCACAACAATGACAGACTTTGGACTCCAGGCCAGATACAATTTGGAATTAAAAAAATTAAATCCATTTTTGGATCTTTATAGCTTTATAGCTTTACTCATTCACTCATTCTTAACATTTATCCCCGGCCCCTCCACATCTGTTGACCACCCTCTTCAAAGTGTTGGTCTAATGCTTCAATTTGTTGTTTACCTTGAAAAGCAAAGTCCATGATGCTGGGGTCCAGTGCGTCCACCTCTGTGCTGGTCTCACTGTGCACACTGTAGAAGTCTTCCGAATGTTTTCCTGGCTGCTGACTGAGTGGACTGTGGGAAAGGTCAGGAACTGTGTGCAGGGGAGGCGTCTGGGCCGGAGCCGGGGACATCGGGGCCAAGCGTGCCTGAGCCTGGAGCTGGGCCTGGAACTGGTGATGCTGGTGTAGCGGTAAATGTGGGAGGGACAGAGTGACTATGGACTGAGGCTGCATCTGCGTGGGGACAGACAGTGGGAGTCCAGTTTGACAGCCAGGTAGTCTGGTCAGGCCGGGTTCTAGAATCTTCCTCCTGCAGTTCTCTGGACGGTCTGTGATCAGTTTGTCCAACTCATCTAAAGACAGCAGAATAAGACACTGGTTAGAATAAAGGTCAGTTTGCAGATTTGCCTTTCTATGATATTGGGCTTTAGAACAGACAGAAATGTGAGACCAGACCACAGACCAAGTAACATCATTGGACAGTAAAGGAGCATTCCCACTGCTGAAGTAATGTCTTTAACTCCGTCACTCCTGGCTAGAAGTTAAGTAGCCTTACTCAGGGTCTGTAGCCAAAGTGGCTTCTGTTGTCAACAGAATGAACTCACATTTAACAAGTTTAAAACTGGACGTCCAAAAAATAGTTTTCTCTGCTGTTTGTCCCTCACTGGGGGACACCTGACTTTATTCATGGAAAGCAACGATGTTTTAGAGCAGACCTGGGCAAACTATGGCTCGAGGGCTGGGAGGAGCCCTTGATCCAGTCTATTTAACTTGTAAATTAATTTTTTATTTTTTTTTTTTCATTAGTATATCTCCCTTTACCCTGCAATGACTGCATTTCACCAATGATGGTATAGGAAAGACTCAAAGTATTTTGGCAGTCTAACCTTTATGTAAAATTTTTACTCTACATTAATCTACGTTTTAAATATTTATCAAAATGTTTATTCTCAGGTTATTTTATTTACTTAATAATTTCATTATTATTTTTCTGTTGTTGTAGATTTGGTTGAAAAAAGGGAAAAAAATTATTTATGTAAGGCCTGACTTCCAATAAAAAAATTATAAAAACAGTTTTTCCTGGCCTGTTTTGAAAGCTATAATGTGTTACACAATGTTTATAATTGTATATATATTTATTAAATTATTATTTACGTTTTGAACCAAAGCTTCTGAAGGTGTCAACATGAATGAGAATCTGAATCAGACTCTGTCATAAAAGCGGCAAAGACTGAAGACCTCAATTTTGGACTTTTCTCTTTGTGATCCATAACGTTAAATCTTTAAGGAAAGTAAACTCCTTGTCATTGTGACATTGTGATTCACGCCACAGCACACAACAAAATGTGACCTCTATATTTAACCCATCACCAAAGTGAACAGTGGGCAGCTGTGAGCAGCCGGGGAGCTGTGAGTGGGGACGGTGCCATGCTCAGTGGACCTCAGTAGTAACTTAGTGGTAGGGGGATTCGAACTACAGGCCTTGCAAACTCAAGTCTGCTTCCTTAACCACAACTGCCACATTAAGTTAAAATGAAACAAAATTTATTATATTTTACCGTGTAAAAATGCAATCTAAGAGTCAAAAAAATGTCATCAAATTAAGGGGATATGTGTAAAAAAATGTTTTGATTATGAGAGATTTTCATTAACATTTCAACAGCAAGTATCACAGCCCAGCTCTGGTATAATTAGTGACTTGGTGACTCATGGCGACAGGATCAGTCTGGGCCATTTTGGGGAGGAGAGTGAGAACATCTCACCAGGATTGGCCATGCTGCGGCGGATGGCTGGCAGGTCCTTGCGTTTCCACTTCTGCATCTCTTCCTCCATCTTGTCAATCTTGGCTGGGTTCAGCGCCCACAGGCAGCCCTTGCGCGAGGAACTGCTCGTCTTGTTCTCCACCTTCTCGAAGCACTTGTTTAGGGACAGATTGTGTCTGACTGAGTTCTTCCATCCGTCAGGTGCAGTCTGCAGAGAGAAGAAGACAAACTGAATAATCAGCTAAATGTCGTTTTCATCTTGATTAGACCTGGGATGTTGACAGACGACCGTACCTTAAAGTAGGGGAAATGTTCCTTCATAAAGCTATAAATCTCACTGACTGGGAGGCTGCCAGTTTTGCTGTTTTTCAGAGCCATGGCAATGAGACAGCTGAAGAAGAAAAGGGTTTAAAACTATGAAAGACAGTAAAAAAAACAAACAAGTATCTATTTAGTTATTTACATGCGTCAGCTGACCTGTAGGAGTAGATGGGTTTGGGGAAGGACTTGGGCTGCAGCTCCTGGTCCTGTGGAGCCAGCCGAGGCTGTGAGTAAAGACTTTGGTCACTGAAGGGGACATTGCTGTAAAGCCCCGTCGTTGAACACTGGTAAAAAGAAGAAAAAGTAAGCTATTATAACCTCTTCTGCAACATTTGTTCCTCTAATCCAGGCATGGGTAAACTTTTTGACTAGTGGGCCACAATTGGTACTAAAATTGGACATGAGGGCCAAGTCCAGAGCAAAAAGATGTTTATTGTTGTTTAAACTAAGCTAAATGTCATGTATAAAACCTAAAATCCTACATTTCTAATACCCTTTATGGTGTCACCTATGTGGGTAACATACTATTGCAGGGAAAAGGCAGAACTATAATGATAATATTAAAAAAAAATAATAATTTGGAGAAGGTTTGCAGGCCGCATCAAAAAGGATAACGGGCCGCATCTGGCCCCCGGGCCTTAGTTTGCCCATGGCTGCTCTGATCTGAATGAATATTCAGGTTCCTTAGCCACTGACCTGCTGTCCAGTCTGGGTTAGAGAGAACACCTGCTGAGGTGTGGGCTGGTAGACTGAGGTAGGGCACTGGTAAGCTGGGGAGGGAAGTCCATTGATGGAGAACGGAGACATCTGTGGAACAAACACAGGAGACACTGGTTTAATTTACCAAAAACACAACATGTTGAGTGTTTCTTATCTTGTTTTGCTTTGGGAACTCACACTTCCACTGTGTGTGTTGACCATGCTGATCCCCAGAGGGCTGTGCTGCATGGTGCTCTGCAGCTGCAACATGGAGCTCTGTCCCGTCGGCATGGACAGACTGCTGAGCTGAGCTGTCGGGGACACAGTGGGGGAACAGGCAGAACAAGAGATCTTAATACGAACATCCATTTAATAACACGACTGATTTAATAACAGGACTGCATATTGAAAAGAAATATGCAGTCAAACTACTTTGAAATAAAATACATTTTAGATGTTAAAACAGATTGCACCACAGTATGGTGTAGTGTGATTTGGGTGGCAGTTGTGGAGACCGCTGCCTCTGAGACTTGATAACAGGAGACGATGAATAATTGGCTGGATATTAAAGTGGAATAAAGTGTTAGAATGAATGAATGAAGTGATGATAATGTATTACATGTATGTTTTGCTCTTAATTTTACATTAATTTGCTTTGTGTTTCAATGAATTGAAAAAGGTTAATTTATTGAACTTTTGTCTCTTGCTGTTCTTTTTGCTTTAAGAACCAAAGTGTTTCCTCGTGTCCTGCTGTATCTCAGAGTCATGAGCCGTGAAGCAGCTGAATAACACACTGTTGTCATTCACACCTGACATGGATCCTGTTCTTGTTGTCACTGCTCAGATTATTTATTGTGTCAGATTACAGTCATCACTCTGCAGTCAATGTCACGTTGATCTCCTGGGGTTCATTCTTCATCAGTGCTTTGGGTTTTTATTTTTTATTTTGTTGCAAGAAAAAAAAAATAAGAACACATGCCTGTTTGACTTCTTCTCTGCTGTTTTAATAATATTTATCATTGCGGGACAGTACAGATGAGATTGGATCAGTTGGTTTGTACTTTCACCCTGCATTGTTTTCTCTATGTTAGTGTCTTTATACGTGAAGGATGATGATAATATTAACATGGCGGCCCATTCCTCCATTATAACAGTTGGTGTGTTAGCCTGTGAAGACATGATTATAGTCACTTGGTGCACAGGTGTCCAACTGTGGGCAGCTTTGAGCGCCTGGGGAGCAGGGAGTGGGTAGGACGCTATGGTCAGTGGACCTCAGACCACCTTAAATTAGTCGAGGGCATATGTTTGATAGAATTCTTGTTGTTAATTTACTTAGTTACTTGGTTTCCAGTCCGGTTCCTTAACAGATAGGCCACCACTGCCCCACCACCCAAATGGCTAACCATAGAGAAAGACATTAAAATGTGTGAAATCTAGTCTTCACCATAGTTTTATTCAGTTTTTATTCAAGTTTTATTTGAGCAACATTTTATTTTATTGCTAAACTATTTATTTTTTCTCTTTTGAAAAAAAATCAACGTTAGAGATCTGAGAAAAAAGGAACTTAGATAACCTGATGTGCTTTTGCTTTGTTAGTTGTAGGTTAATGTAGGTTAAAAGTCTCTAATCAGACCTTTTTCTAAGCTTTTATATTTTTATTTGATATTTTTTCAAGTGTTTTTATATAATTAGTATCATATATGAAAGGTTTTGTTGAAATTCTTTTTTTTGTCCCTATATGCAATGTATATGCAAATGTAAAGCCTTCTTATCAAAAAATCTCAGAGCAAACACTGTCAGACGCAGCTGCGTTCATATCTTCAAGAGGGGGGTGGGGTGCTATAAATTCAGAAGAATCCAGTGCTGCTGTTTGGTCCAATCAGAGAGATGATGTGGATTTTTAAATGATGCACTGTCCCTCCTCCCAGACACCTCACCTGTCTGTTGCTCCAGCAAACTGCCCTGGGAGGGCCCGTTACTGTGGCCCCGGCTATCAGCCATCTGCTGTATTCTGGGCACATCCACGGAGGTGAGCCACGACAGAGACTGCAGGTCCCCGGGGAGGTCCTCCTCCCTCAGCTGGGAGGGATCCGTGGTCAGAAGCCTGCAGGGCAAGAGGGGGAGGGGAGAGATTGTTGGGTTGATGGTCGGTCGTTGGTGTGTTGTACAGGGGGGTTTGGGGGAAGATTTTAAATGTAAACACTAGAGTGTTCCGTCCTTCAATGTCAAATCTAACAATTTCAGAATAAGAAAATGAAGAGATATATATAGAAGGTGAAGCTGGTTTTAGCTCAGGAGGTTAACAGTTCAGCAGTTATGGTGAAGATGAACAATGAGATGTTTAACTACGTAATAAACTCTGACCATAGTGAACAGTTTGTCTGTGATCCAACATTAAAATGGACGTTATATATATTGAATTTCATTCAACATCTCAAAATCAACCCCTCACTTATTTAACCACCTTGTAATTACTAATTACACTCGGTGTTAAACCGGTGAACTGAACTGTCAGCTGCTCAGTGTTGTGTCATTACAGCCTTTATTAAGTGAAAGAACCAAAGAAAGAAGGAAGTCCTCTCTTGAATCCTCTTCACCCTCCTCAGCACAGGACCAGGGTTTGGTAATTGGAGTTGCTATGACAACCCATACAATTCCGTTACTTTTGGGGTCCGTGAGTACACACCCTCAGCCCCCACCCAACACGCATGCACACAGAATCCCCTAATAAAAAAAAAATCACCCCTGCCTGTCAGGTGACCATGATCCCTCCATTGCCATTGGCTGAATCATAAGTAAACAACACATGAGATGGTTTGAAACATGGGACAGCAGCACATGTGGCCCGCAACAGTTGGCCTTGTCCATTGAAAAATGATCACCTATTGTGTCCCAAACGACAAATCTGCCCAGTGGCACGTGGCTCCATTGTCTTCCTCAGACCCTTCCTTGATTGTCTCTGTCGTTTCTTTTCTTCGACCCAGCCCTCACATTAATCTGTTGGAATGACAGCCCTGGCGTAAGGGACAAATAGGATGCCATCTGCTTCCCTTGTCCCTTTCCATCCTCCGTCCCCTGCCACCCTCCACTCAACCTCCCTCAACCGGGGGAAATCAACAGGACCATGGACTGAGGGGTGGGGGTTGCAAATGCAGTTTTTAGGGTCAGGGCATTGTGTCTGCCTGTTGTCTGAATGAGTGACATCACTCCCACCAGGAATCAGCAGCACACGTCCTTTAACACCTTGCATGCGCCAGTTAGGGGTTTTGATGAATCATCCTCTGGAAGCAGGTGGTGTGTGAATATAAAACCCTGATAAATATCGCATTAACAAGGCCTGAGTGTTGGAGTTAATGCATCAGTGTAGATGGTAAACAATTAAACTGTTTTTTTTTCATTGAGCTGTTTTGGTATTGTTTCAGTGTGAAAGATGAAAAATAACCCAATAAAAAAAAAACATATTTTGTCCTGATGTCTTTATACAAATATTATACAAATGGAAAATAAAGAAGAAGTAATTAAACAAAAAAATATTATGTTTTATACATTTTTACACTTTTAGATATATATATCTAATAAATTATTATTTATATATCGAAATTTATGTATTTAGATATCTCTAAATAAATCAATGATGACTACAAATAAAAAAACATGTCAATTTTTTACTAAAATAAGTCAGCATTGTACTGTCTGTGTAGGTTCTCAGTCATCCAGGTGATTTTATGCATAAATAGTTACTTCAGTTACTACTTTTTACATCTTCAGGAAACCTAGTAACTATATTTGGAACATAATTACAATGTTAATCTTCAACTTGATCCAAATATGGATATTTGTTGGAAAGTATGGGATAGCTACAAGTACAGACAACCAATTTTACCATGTACATTTTTTTAGAAGCATGTATTTTATGAGTAAGAAAATGATCTCAACTTTGCCTGAGTTGTTAGACAGTTGAGTTAGTGTTTCACTAACTAGTTAACCAAATCTGCAAGATATTGGCCTCATGTTCAACATAAGATACATTAAAGGTTTTTTTTTTCTCTTTCAAAAACACTCACCGTTGCACACCACGTTAAAGCTGGTGTCTGCATGTAATAGTGGCACCAAATATCACCCCTCCTTCTCCTGTTTTTTCCCTCCCTCCAACCTTTTTTTTCTAATTGGGAGCCACTTGTTCATGGTGGTGGTGACCCGGGGCGCCCCGTCTCCCCCTGAGCCGGCAGGCCAAGAGGCTCACGCTCTCCGTGTGCCGACAGCGGGAGTGTAAACAGAGCTGATGGTTTCTGACAGATCCATTCAGACTGAAAATTATTTATTCTTCAGGTTTTTTTCTCTCTTTCTCTGCAACCCCCCTCCATGCACAAAAAGAGCTGTCCATCTACCTTTAGATGAAACGTACCGGGGTCAGACAATTTGTTCCATGACTCTGTGCGAAACACCTTCAAGAGACTTCATCACTAAAAAACATCCCTTTTATCTATTGAGCAGTTGATGCTGAGCCATTTTGACAACATGCAGCTGAGAGCAAAGGTGTTGTTTGCCCTTAAGAAAATCTGTAACGAATTTCCTGGCACAAAGGAGCGTGTTTTCAGCCAAAAACACTCACCTGTAGTCCTGCGGAGACGGATGATGGCCAGCATTTTCAACGATTCCGGACATCCTGGATGTTATTCCACCTTCTATCATTTCCTGAGATATGTGTTGCCTCTGAAAATGCATTAATAACATTAAAAAAATTACGTCTTTATGGGAAATTACAGTTTTTAATCAAAAGTGTATACTGAAAAGGCTTTCTGTTCACAAATCAACACCAGAACCAAGATTAAATGACATCCTGAGATCAGTTCAAGACATAAATAAAAGTTTTTAACAATAAAAATCAAATATTACATAAAATAAAATAAATATTATTAAAGGATAAAGCATTTTTTTCAGGACATAAACAACATAATAGCAGGATGTTACAGGTAAATTCAAAAGGAAAACAAAAACAACAATTAAATTGTCAAATATTTCTTTAAAAACTAAAGGTCATTTAGTTTAACTATTAATTTTAAGTTAAAAGTGAGAAACCATAGAAAAGTCACCTGTTTGGGATGATATTGGAGATAGTGAGAGACGCTCCTCGGCTCCTCTACTGTATTTCACTGTGTTGCACTTGATTCTGCAAAAACCGTTTTTAAATTTCCCTCTCTGGAGCTGTCCAGCGCTCTGACATGCGCAGTAGAGACCTGGGAACAGAAGCGCTCCCAGTGGGACCAGGGGTAGGAGGATCGGCTGAGTTTGACAGCTGCTCTGAACAACATCCACTGTCACCAGCAGGAACAGAGTAGTATCGTTTCCAGTTTCCTTTTATTTCACTTTTTTAAAAAAAGAAAACAACCCCCTTCTTCTCTCTTTTCACTGCGTCACTTTCCACATAGATCCACCGAGACCTCAGACTACACTCCATCCAGACATCGTCTCCTCTTTACGGATCATTCCTGAAATTGTACTTACTCTCACAGAAAGTTTTCAGTCTGATTGTTCAGTCCAGTGCGCGAATTGTCCCATCGGTTCGTGTTTCAGTGAGGAAAAAAGAAACAACTCCAATTAGAGTCCATTCCAAACTCGTTTAAGTTCGCACATGTTTATTATATTAAATGAAAAAGATTGACTATGAAAAGGAGCTGAAAGGTGCGTTAATAACGACAACAGCCCCGGTCCCCTGGTCAACTGACTCCTACTGAACTCCCAGGCTCATGTCTGGCACCGTGTGGCCCCTGGTTGTGGTGGCATCAGTGTGTGAGTGTGAACTTTTCTCTTTTAGGGAAGTGCTTTAAGATGATTTGCTTCCCGCCGCTGTGGCCGCGTCCTGCTCCTCTCAGCAGTGGGAAAAAGCGCCGGGGAGGCGCGTAAGGAGGAGGTGCAGAGCGCCCGGTGGGCTGCAGGCAGGAGGAGGCGACAGGGAAACACTGCAAACACAGAGAGAGGAAAAGAAGAGCGAAAACACACACACACACAGACAGACACTATGGCATGAATGACTTATGTCTGAGCTGCAGATGACTGGTCAGGAAATAAAAAAAATGACCGTGTCATGGTTTCCTCACAGGAAGTGAATAAACAGGTATAATGGTGGAGGGACAAGGCTGAGACAGTGTGAGACGACGTTTGTCAGTAGTGGAGACCTGGTTTGGTAGTAAGAGTTTTCACTTCAGCACCTGTAACTAAGAGAATTTTTGAGTTAGACTTTTGATTTTTTTAAAGAAAGTACCTACATTGGTTTACTACACAGGACATCAAATTAAACCTCTGGAAGAATATCACAGACCTTGACGGTTAATATCAAATACATGGCGATCCTTTGTTACAACCTACCCTTCTAGCAGGGTTGGTTGTAACACATGCAGGAATAAGCAAACAAATGGACTAAAGAAGCAAATACAGAGGCCACACTATTTCATTTATAAACCACATTTGTGTGGTTATAACTTGTGGCTTGTGTAAGACTGGTTGACTCTGGTGATGGTTGTGCTTTATAATATCTGGGTACTTGTTATTTAGTGTTACTCTCAGTTTATATGCAACATTTCCGACATAAAATAAAGTGGAATAGAAAACCTGGGCCCTCCCTCTGATGCTACAGGGCAAATCCATCTGCATTCACTACTAATCTGACTGACCTGAGCTTCTTTGTGACTTCATCAGAGGCTTTTTTCTAGCACGCCTTTATCAGTCTTTATTATCCTTTCACCTGGCATTATCTAAGATGTATTAAAACATAAAAAAATGTGCTGTCTGTGTAGGTTCTCAGTCATCCAGGTGATTTTATGCCTGGATAACTGGCATCCAGGCAAGTAATAAATTGATAAAAGACATCCCTTTATAGTAAGGTATGAGTAAAATATCTGCATTACCAACATTTTTGGTAAGTTGTAATTCACAGAATCAGAATCAGAAAAAATGTATTGCTATGTATGCCAGAGACAGTACAAGGAATGTGCTTTGGTTAGATTAGGCCTTCACTTTGGCCCAGGGGCAATGTCAGTCTTTGGTGTGAAACTCCAGGGCTCACTTCCTGGGCAGGTTCGAATCCCTGTTGGGTCGGTTGACTCCCAGTGGGCTCACCACCCGCAGGAAGGTACAGTGTGGTGCAATGTGATTTGAGTGGCGGTTGCGGAGACTGCTCCCCCTGCGACCCAGTAATGGATAAGCGGATGAAAACGGACGGACCGAGATAGATTAAAAGGTTGTAATGAGTATTTGACATATTCATTACCTTCATGACATATGATAATATTTATTCTTGTTTAAGTTAAATAGCATCCTTGGCTTCCAACATCAAAGGTGGTAATTTTCTCGTAATATGATAATGTGTGTTATTATATTACGCCATAGCTTCTTTGGAACAAATCACCTATTTAGCAATATATATACATATTTCTTTTATCAATTATTACATTGACTTGATTTCTCAGGTTTTTTAATTATTTAAATAAAATTTCAACTTTAAATTCAAAACATGTATCAACAAAATGTTATACACTGAGACGTGCAGCAAAAATAAATAAATTAAAGTTAAGTTTTAATAAAAAAAAAACACATTAACATCGCCAAAACCTAGCCACATTTGGGACTTTGACTTACAAAAAGAAATAGAAAGCCAGTAGGTTTAAAAGTAAACGTAACACCGGAAATGAAGAGCAACTTCCTGTATGCCCGCAGGGAGACAGCAGTGACAGCGGTGTCAGGCTCTGGGGACCTTACAGATGGTTAATCAACCTGTCACAATAGGCACAATCGATGATTACATGCATGAACGTAACGGACAAAACAAGGCAGTCCTCAAAGGTCGGTTCCTGTAGGTCCTAGAGCCCGCCATGTTAATGTTTCTTTAACCTCGAGTATGAGAAATAAAAATATACATTTTGGAGATTTTAAAACACAGCGCGTATGACTTTATTGGAACCGTTAAAATGTACCAGTTTCAAGGAGCATGGCTAATTATTTGTTTTAAACAAGAATGGTAAATTTGTTGCTGTTTGTAACGAGTTTGCAAAGCAACAGTAGGAGGCAGTGTTTCCAGATGCGGGTAGAAAACATTAAACTCAAACTGATCTATCAGGAATACATTTCTAAACATGGAATGTATTGCTTTGCTATTGTTATGTATTGTTACCCAGGACTATTTTATACTAAAGTTATGTTAAGAGTAAGTTAAACATTCTTGGAGTTATTAAAATGATCTATCTATTGAATTACAGCTTAAACGGATGTGAAAGGTAGGACGGACTTTTTCTAGAATTCTCCAAAGAAGATATTCTATTAATTCATCCTGACTTTTACACCATTTAGCTGTCATATAGCAGTACCAATAAAATTAAGACCTGCATTACTTTTCTCACGCTACATGGTCTAACCAAAACCATAAAGGTAATGGCAGTGACCCAGGGCCAGACCTGGCTTTGTGTGCTGTATTCAGAGGGAGACACAAGGACCTCCTGTGGCTCCTTCTGGCACAGAGTGACTGCACACTGCTCTCTTATTCCTTTCCGGAAGTAATGGAAAAACAATAGGGTCACAGCCCAAGTGTATGGTCTGTGTTTTTGTCCTGTTCCAAGTGTTTACTGAAACACACTGGCCCCTCTGAGAAGGAGGGCAGCTCAGCCACAGCCTCAGTCTAATCTCCTCTGCAGGCCAAGAGTTCTCTCCTGTTTTCACGGAGAAGCATGTCACCTAAAGTGACCCCTGTGGGCACATGGGAAAACTGCTGTTGGCTATGTTTAACTCACAGTCAAAAGACCATGTTTAAAAGTACAGTCCACGTACAGGGTCCTTTAAACGACTAAAAAACTCTTTCCTTAATTCTTTTTGAATTTTTTCAAAATTTTGAATTTCCATAAATTAAGTTACACATTACTGAAATATTCATATACCCCTTTAGTATAATTTTCATGACAAGACTGGTGATCTCTTTTGGTACAAAAGTTAAGCAAACAATAAATGTTTGGTTGTGTTCTCATCATACCTAATGAGCACTGACAGTTTTGCTCCTGTTTTGTACAATGTAGGTAATTTTACTAATTGATATTATAGAGGAATGAATGGGAATGCCTTTATTTGTTTTGTGCATTTCTTTCAATAGTTCTATAATACATTATTTTTATGATAATTTAAATGTTTTGTACATTGCTTAGGAAATAAAGATCTGCTTCGTGTTATATAATGTAAATTGTCACGTGACTATTAACAGTGTGGCAGAGAAACAAATGACAAAACATTAGTTGGTTTAATGTGGCAGCTGAGTTGAATGAGCTGTAATGAGGTGTTTGCACCTGTGTTCCTTCAAACTTTCGTCAGTTGACAAATGTTCCTCAAGGGAGATTGATGATCTATGATAGTGTGTGATCAAGGTAAATAAAATCAAGATTTTTTAAAACTTTTCAATTTATTTTTCACCTCAAAAATTAGTAGCATAGTATTTTTATTCCTGTTTTAAACACACTTCTGAAGGACATTTTCCTTTCTTTCTGACAGCAACCATGTGGAGGAGCTGGATTATGACTGGGAAGTGTGCTGGTCAGTACTGGTCAGTCACTATTTCTCTGTATTGTGACCAGACCGGCCAACCCTATTGTCCTCAGGGATCAGAGAAGGTTGATAGGGGTCAATAGTACTGACCGCTCAGTGACCTGTGTCATCACTGAAGTCCCCGGCCTGAGACAAGGTCAGTTACTTATGAGCCAAGATAAAGCAAAAGTCTTTTTCCTTTCACAGCTGACTGAGTGTAAAAGAATCTCATCTCCAAAAAGGGCTTCCATTAGTTTTTATGAGGCACAGCAGGTTGGTGGAGTCTGGTCAGAATGACACGAAAACATCGCTAAGTCAAGTTGTTCATTATTATGCAGTCACTGACCATAATATTTTTGTCAGATGCATACAAAGTTTAGTTCCTACTGTTCATTTAGATCAAGTTAAGACCAACGGTTAATTGACATTAAACGCAAAAGTATGCACATATTATTTAAAAAAAAAAAAAAAGTTTTAATCTTATACAAAAGTCTGAGTAAACTAAATGATGCAGTATAAAGTAAGCCCTCCTGATCCAGCAACTGAACTGATGACGGGACTCGTTCGAGCCTTCGTTACGCTGCTCTGAAAAAATTAGAAGACTATGGAAGAATGAGAGATCTGAAGAAAGGGACGGAGGGAGGAATAAAGGTCTTTTTTGTGGAAAAGAGGAATTAGATAGAAAGAGATGCAGAAATAATGGGAGGGCCACAGTAAAATGGAGACAAAATGAGGAGGGTGGGGGGGGGGCAGAGGGGGCCAGTGGTGGTGTGATGTGAGTGTTATCATCAGCTCTCATTCTCAGCATGGAATCTATAATGGGAAAATCAACCTCTCTGACTCCTGTGTAATTGGATTTGCCGGGTCTCGTGCTGAATCAGAGCCCAGTGGGTTTCACAAAGCTTGTTAAGATTGGACAAGCATCGCCCGGCCGTTGGGCTGGGGCGAGGTGGGGACCACATTAGAGGTAACCTTGACAACTTTTCTGAAGTGGAGACTGAATAGCTGAAATTCATACGCCCGAGTGGCCGAGCACGGAGATGAGTCCACTGACAGCTCTCCAAACATTGATCAATCCATGAAGGTGGTGACACCTGAGCTTTTCTGACATTTAGGTCAGCAGAGCAGAGAAATGGATACCTGTGTTTTCTCATGCTGGTTACCAGGTTACTCTTATAAACACCTTATTACTCTCAACCACTACCTCAGGATGAGGTGCAGGGAGGTTTATACTCAGCACAGAGGCATTCGGTTCTGACTGTGCAAGCAAAATTTTTTTGTCTATCAATGCTAAATAAATGAGGGAGCTTGAGATTCATTGCTTTCACTGACTCCTGAAACAAACTCCAAATGTTGGGGCAAATGCAGCATTTGGACTTTGTTGGCACTTCATAAGAATTATCTTTATAAAGTGACATCTTCTTCATAAAGATTTTGTGATTATATAACTAGTTATTTTGCTTATTCATGTTAGACATGAATTCATGAAATGACTGGCATTGCTTGTTTGTAGTTATAGTTTAAGAAGCTAATGGGCTATTATTAAAAGTTGCAGTAGTTGCTTAGTGTTTAAGGAATCAGACTTGGGTGAGAGGGTTTCAGGTTTGAGTCCAGAGGAGAGCATGGCACTGTTCCCACCCACTGCTCCCAGGTTGCTCAAAGCTGCCCACTGTTCACTATGGTAATGGGTTAAATACACATTTTGTGGTGTGGATCACAAAGTCAATGACAAGGAGTTTGCTTTCCTTCCTTTCCTAATATCCCAACTCTCAACTGCACTAACACCCTATGCTGGTGTTTGTTAATCATGGTAAGTTTCAACCAGGCAAACCTGGGTTGAAATCCACCTGTATACTCATCTACACACAGGTGGAGAAGATACCCAATCCCAAAGTGGCACATAATCCGCACCACCAAGTGTAGCACTTAAGTTTAATTGGGATGGTTCAATCAGGAATCTCAATGTGCACAAGACAATATACCAAGTACGCTCAGAAATATTCTCTTTCTAAACGGATAGACAACAACAGTGGCGGCCTGGTGGTTAAGGAGGCAGACTTGGGTCCATAAGGCTTCAGGCTTGAAAGCACTAGCTGCCAGGTTCCTGCTGAGGTGCTCTCAACATAGCACTGTCCCAACCCTGGGGTGGGCTCACAACCCACAGGAAGGCTGACAATATGGAGCAGTGAGACTGGGTGGCAGTTGTACAGACTTCTGCCCCTGTGACTCAGTAATGGATAAGGATGGATGAATGATTATGGCTTAGATGAATTCTATACTATATTAACTGTTACCAAAAAACACTTAACATTAAGGTCATTAGGGCCTCGGATCATCAGATCATTATGTCTACATTATTCACCTCACATTAATGTAAAGTAGGTTATTTTATTTAGGCATCAACACAGTAGCATATAGCACTAGCAGCTCAACAATAATACATCCATCCAATCAGAGAGCAGATACAGGACTGTGAGAGTTTGGATCTCTTTTCTGTATCCCCGATCCAACAGTAGATACTCAGGTAAACACTGAATAAGATCTTCATCTCTCCACCTCCCAAGACATGAATGATTAAGTACCTGGTCTACGGCGGCCTGAGACTGGGTTAGGATGATGGGAAGGAGCAGTTGCTCACAGGCCTTGATGCATCATCACACCACCATGATGTAGAGACTACAGAGACTCTACAGTAGTCTTGATATTGTTTTTTTTTTCTAAATAGTGGTAATCAATCTGGACTCTACATTTACAGGTCTAATGGTCATCTCCATGCAAGCAGAGGCGGGGGGACACTCCGGTCTGGACTAACTTCCGTCGAGAGAAGGGATTTGTTTCAGTCTCACTGGTATCCTGCATTTGGACAGAGACAGATACCACTTCAAAGATGCAGGTTTGGTTATCATTTTATTTGTTTGTCCAGTTTTAGTTTTCCATGTGTTTTCATGGACTTTCAGTGTGACTGTCCTTCCAAAGTTGAACATAGTCCCTGGTTTTAGCTGTGAGACTTGACGACCCCTGGAGCCAATCAGATTTGATGTTTTGCTATAACAGTCAGTGGTTCCCAAAGCTGTTATAGAATAGTGTAGAAAGCTAAAGGTGTAAATGTGTTATTTTGGGTTTAGTCCTATTCACAAAAGGGGTGCAGTAAATTAAGGTTGTGGATTTTGAATCATGTTTTAGTGTTGGACAGTCTTTGCTTTTTCATTTTTGACATCATTTTAATGCAACTAATTTCGCAAACAACATTATTGTTTTAGATCATGTTTTTAAATCCATTGTATAGATCTGGGCCAGAGGAAAAACCCAAAATTTTGATCAGGGTGCATAAAAGAAAGTCAAAATACAGATTGTGAAGCATCTCAGAGTGTGTAATGAAAGTTTACATAGGTTTATTGCCAACTAAAATACCAGTGAAACAATTAACAGCCATGGAATTCAAGGGTAAATGAAGTGGAGTCAGTGGGTGATGTTGGCTGTATTTTAACCAACAGCTGCACTTTAGCAACTTCTTCTGGCAGGAAGGAACTGTAAATAAAAAAGTAAACCTCTATGTTTTTTCCATGTAATTTTTAAACCGAAACCTATAATAATAAAAAAAATAAAAAATGATGCTAATCACCCCCAGGAGAGGTAGATAAATGTTGATGTTACTCATTTGCTTCTCCCCCTTCTCCCTCCCTGTTCATTTGAAGCTATCTTCACTCCTTACACCGATGAGGTCACACCGTCTCAGGCAACACTGACACTCTAGACCGAGACAAGGGACCATCTCTTAATTAAAATACAATTGGTTGAGCTCTGAGGTAGCAAAGCAATTCACCTGATCTGACAACGGCTGGGTGGATTCTTTACATACCATTACATTCCCCCCCCCCCCCCCCCCCCCCCCCCCCCCCCCCCCCCCCCCCCCCCCCCCCCCCCCCCCCCCCCGCCTCCCTCTCACCCCCCCCCCCCCCCCCCCGGCCCCTCCCCCCCCCCCCCAAAAATAAAAAAAAAAAAAAAAAAAAAACACGCACACAGAAATAGACTGACTATGCAGAGG
>JAFBJS010054510.1:0-39265 GCA_016785265.1 Paraplagusia blochii | reverse complement strand
CCCCCCCCCCCCCCCCCCCTCCCCCCCCCCCCCCCCCCCCCCCACTCCTCTCCCACCCCTCCCTCAACCAGATTGGGCCTTCGATGGATTAATTATGACCCGGCGACATTACAGTCCAGGACTTGGTCTGTATTATGCAGGTCGATAATATAAAACATGCATGGGAGAAAACTTCGGGGTGTTTCTTCTTGTCCGTGCGCACAAGAAAGCCTGAACGCCCATTTAGTGTTCGGCTTTTCTGGGACAGAGTCATTGGAAACACCTCTGCATGCAGCAGACACATTTCTTGAATAGAAATACCTGCAGGACACCAGAGGGACCCTGAATCGAGACCAACTGAGCCCTTAGATGTTGTCAGAATAGTGAATGAAAAGCAAAAAAAAAGAACTTTGCTATTATTATCACCACTGAATTCATTATCCCTGCTCCTGACAGGGGCTTATCTGTTCATGTTATTACTTGTAATACTGTATGGCATATCCCTAAGTCACGCTGTCCCTGCATATTGTCTGCTTGTGCCGCGCCCAGAGAAGTTTGTTCCCATGAAGAAAGGGGGCGTCACAGATACCCCACAGCAGCAACACTACCATTACATTCGGCAGATTGATTCTGACGTCCCAAAAAGAGTTCCTTCAATGATATTGTTCACCTGTCTCATTGGCTTAAAGTGGGTGGGTGAGTGCAGGGGTGGGGGGCTGTGGGAAGGGGGTCGGTATGGGGTTAGTGGTGAGGGACACAGGGTGAGGGGTATTGTTGCGACAGAGGGGTGAGGATTGGGGATGTGGGGCCGACAGGTGGGGGAAAAAAAAAAAACACACCAGCCCTCTCATCTGACCAACCTCCTCTCTCCTTCCATGGGGCCCGGAATGAGAGTGCAGTAATGAAGTCCAAATTGCGGCTGAGGGTTGCTAAGAACAAGCCTCTATTGTTGGCCTTTGGGGCAAACTAAATGAGTGTCACAGCAAGCAGCGGGGCACACATCGTTACCGCACTATTTAGTCCGGGCCGTTGTCTCAAGATGGCCCCGATTCAGAGGTTCTCAGATCAGACAAACGCTGCTCCCGCCTCCTTCGCCCTCACCCTTCCTCCGTTGAGCCCGTCCCCCGCCCCCACAACTCCTCACCCCAAAATAGGCCAAATCTCCTCCATTGTGTTTCGACTGCCTAGTGTGAAATTCACTGTGACGTTAAATGTTTTCTAATGAATAATTACTGAATGGATATGCAGGGGGAATATGTGTAATGGATTGTAGACTGCATTTTAAAGACGTCTTTTTTGTCTCTGCTCTGTGGTATTTACTGGACAAAAAAAACGCTTGGCCTTTCTCAGAAGAAACCAGGGCCATAGGCGGAGGACGGGAGCAGGGGACGAGGACGGGGGGAACCCAGGGCTTTGTGTCAATTAGATCCAATGGATTATCTTTTTTAATGTTTTTACAGAGAAAGTTGAGAATCAAAGGCCTTGGGAGGGAAAGAGAGAAAAAGACAGAAAGAGAGAAAGAGAGAGAGAGAGAGAGAGAATACAAAACCAACAAAAGCTGTGAAAACCTTTGGTGTAAGTGTTGGTGCTGAGAATGCAAAACAGACTTGTGGAATTTTTCCCACTATGCTTTTTAAATGTGCCGCTGCTTCGAGCTCCCTGGGTCCATTTACACAGTGTGTTGTGTGTGTGCCAGTCAGAACTGCAGGCTGCCAGACGAGGTCCGTGTGTGTCTGTGTAGTGATCATTAGCTTCTGTGTGTCTGCACAATCACAGAGCTCTGCCCAAAAGACACACAAGACCCCTCTCGACCCCTCATTTCAATTAAGCTAACAGGGACCATGTTTGTGCTTTTTTGTCTGGTGCTTTTCTCCAGGCCCTTCTCCCATTCTGGGCCATGTATTCAAACACCAGTTCATACAATACATCGGCCAAAACATCATACATAAGGAGGTGAATATAAATGTTATGCTTTTAAATATGACACACTTGAATTGGTCAGCTGGATTACCAATGGCCAAACTGAATCACAATATGTTCTTCATTATAACATATGGGACATTTAGTGGCAGTCGTGGCCTAGTGGTTAAAGGAGCGGACTTGGGTCCCCAAGGCCTCCGGTTCGAATCCCCCAACTGCCAAGTTACTGCTGAAGTGCCCTGAGCAAGGTATCGTCCCCACTCACTGCTATCTGGGCGCTCAATAGCTGCCAGTACTTGTCAGTGTCAGTACTTGTAGGCAAATGTTTAAGACAATTGAGTCTCTGTAAAGAGTCTATTTATCATTATTAGTATTATTAATATTTTGGAATAAGTGTACAATATTCCCTATTTATAAATGCTAATTTTTTCTTATCCTCTTGGGTTTCCAGGGGTTTTCCAGCAAATCATTCCTTTCCCATCTCTCCCTGTCCTTTGTATCTTTTTCTCTGACTCCAACTACCTCCATGTCCTCCCTCACTGCATCCATCAATCTCCTCTTTGTCTCTAACCTGGTAGCTCCATCTCTGCCTGTAAACATTACATTTATAGCTCTGTGATATTACAAGATATAATATCTATTGGTCTTGGGTCCAAAAGACGTCCAGACCCCCATAACTTATAGTGGGCTCACCACCCACAGGAAGGAGCAGTGTGATTTGGGCGGCAGTTATGGAGACTGCTGCTCCTGTGACCCAGGAAACGTATGAGAGGATGAAGATGAATGAATCAATAACTAATCTGTTTGTAATTCGAGAGTAATGGTTTCAAACAGGTTTTTCCTTTTTGCCATTGAGCTTCATAGCCTTTTTCTGTTCCCAGTTTTTGCATCTGTCTCAGTCATGAATCTTTTGTCACCCAGGTTCAGCTGGATATGGAAGGTGCCCTCACTGCAAGGGACCGGGTCGGAATCCAGGATTTTGTGCTTTTGGATGAAACCACAGAGGAAGCCGTGCTAAGCAACCTGAAGAAGCGCTTCAGTAATGATCTGATATATGTAAGTTTTAAAAAAAACGAGAGCATAAAAATCACAATCACCTGCTTGGACTTTTTTTTTATTCTAATAGATCATTTTTATTTTTCAGACGTACATTGGCACTCTATTGGTGTCTGTCAATCCCTATAAGGAGCTTGATATTTACAACAAGACTCAGATGGAGCTCTACATGGGTGTCAACTTTTTTGAGCTTCCACCACACATGTGAGTTGACCGTACATATCTGTAGCCCTGCTCCTGGCCGTCTTTAATCTGCTGTCTCTGCTGTCTTTACTGCAGCTACGCCCTGGCAGACAATGCCTACAACACCATGTTGACAGAATACAACAACCACTTCATCCTCATCTCTGGTGAAAGTGGAGCTGGAAAAACAGAGGCCTCCAAGAAGATCCTGCAGTATTACGCCGTCAGCTGTCCAAGCACTGCTCTGCTCAACGCTGTACGGGACAAAATGCTCATGTCCAATCCAGTTCTTGAGGTAGTAATGATTTTTACTAAAATATCTTGATGGCAAAACATTTATACTTATAAATACTCTGCACATGTTCTTTTGTACAGGCCTTTGGAAATGCCAAAACTCTAAAAAATGACAATTCAAGTCGGTTCGGGAAATATATGGATATTCAGTTTGACAGTGAGGTAAGGCCTGAGTCACAGCCTGTGAGTGAGAATTAGAGAAGCAGGTGATTTTTATAAGGATTTTTTTTACCAGTAAAAGTTTCCGGGAACAGGTCAAATGTTATCAGGGGAGAGATATCAGGGTCTGTTGAATGTTCAGGTCAAATATTTTTTTTGTCCAGAGGAACATACAAATTCAAATACAAATATTTGCTGCTGCCAAATTATTTATTCATATGATGAAGTTTGTACAGATTTAATGAAAAGCATTTATGTTTCCTTTTAGACATTAGCACAGCCCCTACAGAATACACATGATATGCACTGTACAAAATTAAAATAATTGTTAAACAAGGATCAACAGAAAACCATTAACCTCTCTTATGGCTAGAAGAAAGAGGGGGAGAATCAATATGACTGGCTGATTATATGAAAATCTGGATGGCAGGAGGTGCAGGTGGTGCACACCTGTCCATAAAAAAGGTTTCTGCACAAGGAGGAACAAACCATTAATGTCATGCAAACAAAAAACATTTTTGTTCAGTTGTAACATAATAAGCCTTGTTATTTGTGATATAAAAAAAGAAAATGTGGTTCGTCATAGTTATGCAAAGTGGCAAAAAAGTACTTGAATATGGTGCAGATTTGTCTAACGAGGATCAGGACTTATAGGCAAGCTGCTGCTAAACTAATTATGGTTCCTGTAGGGACAGGCTGTCGGAGGCCATATCCTGAACTATCTGCTTGAAAAGTCCAGAGTGGTGCATCAGAACCACGGGGAGAGAAACTTCCACATTTTCTATCAGTTAGTTCAAGGAGGTGCCGAGGACCTGCTTCACAAACTGGGCCTGGAGAGAGACTGCCATCAATACAACTATCTGACCCAGGTATGAGTGGACTGGGATTTTACTGAAAAAGCAGAACACTTCATGGTCACACAACGTTCTCCCCTCTCTGACAGGGAGAATGTGCCATTGTCTCCTCCATCAATGACAACAACGAATGGAAAACTGTCAAAAACGCCCTTCAAATCATCAACATTGACGACACCAACATTAATGTAAGTCTGACCCAGTTGCTCATGATATTTATGATGTGTTGCAGCATGTTGAGAATATATTACCTCTGCAGCACTTGTTTGAGATTGTTGCCAGCGTTCTCCACCTGGGGAACATTTGCTTTGATGCTGACCTTAAAGGCAACGCGCTAATGAGTAATAATTCATCACTGCGCTGGGTCTCAAATGTAAGGAATTATAAACCACAGTTATTCCATGGCAAATTATAGCAAAAGATCGTCTTTCAATTTTTTTTATATATTTGTGCAGCTTTTAGGTGTTGATGCTAATATCCTCCAAGAAGGACTGACATTCAGGAGGATTGAGGCCAAAGCTGATAAGGTGCCCAGATCTAATTCGTGATACGTTCTTTTATATTAATGTATTACTTTGGCAATCTTTTTATAACACAACATATTATTTTTCATCTGTATAGATTCTCAGTCCTTTCACAGTGTATCATGCCATCTATGTGAGAGATGCCCTGGCCAAGGCCATTTATGGGCAGACCTTCACCTGGCTGGTCAGCAGGATCAATGAGTCCATGGAGAACAAGGTGGAGTGTCCATGAAGTCAGTCTGAACTCAGTTTGGATTATTATGTTTATGTAAGTTTTATCTTGTCATAGGACTCTTCCCGAAAGACTGTGATTGGACTTCTGGACATCTACGGCTTCGAAGTGTTCTATGTCAACAGGTTTGCTACAGTTTTGCTACAGATTAACTTGATGCTTTACCTAAAGTTCTAATAAATATGAATATAATCCAGCGATGCCTCTGTTTTTATTTTGAACTAGAGTCACAGTTTCAGATTCACAGACACTATCTGATCTGATCTTTATTTCTGATGTCCTTTTAGTTTTGAGCAGTTCTGCATCAACTACTGTAATGAGAAATTGCAACAACTGTTTATCCAACTGACACTAAAGTCCGAGCAGGAAGAATATGAGGCAGAGGGTATTGAGGTAAACTGGTGAAAAAAAAAAAAATACAGTATACGTATATACTGTATATATAAATTTTCACGAAACTTTTTGATTCTTATTCTGCTTTACAACTTTCTCCAAGTGGGAACCTGTGCAGTTCTTCAACAATAAGATCATCTGTGACCTGGTTGAAGAGAAACACAGAGGAATCATTTCCATACTGGTGAGTGATGGTTATTCTGATGTCATACAAAGCATTGCTAAAAAAAAGGTGATACGTACTGTAATGAGGTAAACAAAATCCTTTAGGACGAAGAGTGTTTAAGACCAGGAGATGCCACTGATCTGACCTTCCTGGAAAGACTGGAGGACAAGATGGGAAATCATCCACACTTTGTCACGTGAGTTGACCTGGACCAAAGAATCTGAGAGAGCAGGATTCAATCAAGGTGGTGGTGCTGGTGTATTTGTTATCAAAGTCACATATTCGTACATGTCCTCGCTGTTTACATACATGTAGACAAACCCATTCTAAATGACACTGCTGACTGCTGTGTCATGAGCGAGGAGACACCGAGACGACGGAGACGGAGGATTAGGGTTTGTTTGCCTCTCACTTTTCATCCCTTTGTCTCTCCTCACGTCTCTTAGACACAAACTGGCTGACAAAATGACACGTAAGACTCTGGAGAGGGGAGATTTCCGTCTCCTTCATTATGCCGGGGAGGTCACCTACTGTGTTGTGGGTAAAACGAATCCCCATCTCAGGCACTCAGACATGTAGATGGTCCAATTGTCATCTGAAGCACAGTAACCTGCAGTGTTTTCTCTGCTATTGTAGGTTTCCTGGATAAAAACAATGACCTGCTGTACAGAAACATTAAAGATGTGAGTTTGAAGAAGACAAAAACATGTCACCAAAGACTGATCTAAATAATATGTGGGACTGTGTTTGTATGTGATCACTCTCTCCTTCACAGCTGATGTGTCAATCTAAGAATGCCATAGTCCGCGAGTGTTTCTCCACCTTGGAACCAGACAACAGGCGGAGACCAGAAACAGTAAGTTCTGACTGTTTATATTCAACCTTCTGCCTCAGGATAATTGTCTCTATGACTTTATGTTCCATCATCAGGAACAGCATGTACTATAGGACTGTACTATAAGACTGTAATTTTCACATGGGAATTCACCTTAGTCAAAGATGATGTATTCTGCATTGACTTGATGCAGAATACAAATTGCAATGACCTTGAACCTATACAAGTAAATATAATTTACTTATTTATTTCAATAAGCAGAATTTGTTTTTTTTAATTGAGTAGATTAAACACATACACGACTTGATAATAAGAATAATAAGAAATTCCCTAAAATGGGGAAGTGGTGGCTTAGACGTACAGATTTAGGGCCTCAGGGTTTCAGGTTTGGATCCACCATCTGCCAGGTTACCACCGAGCAAGGCACTGTCCCCACCCACTGCTGTATGTATGGTCTTAAAAAGAATAAATACACGAGTGCCAATCCACAAATGTATCATGAGGAATTTCAAAAATGCACTTTTACAATAAAGGCATGAGCACAGAATCCACAAATGTATTAAGAATTCACAAATATTGTATTTATAGTGTGTGTATTGTATTTTAATTTTTAAATATCAAAATTACATTAGTTGTTTGTGTATTTATTGTTAAAATACATTTGTGAATGTTTGGGTTGAATTGCGTTGAGTGCAGTGGTGTGAATCATAATGACAAATAGCCTCTTTATATCTAAATAAATCTAAATATCTAGTAAACTCACCTTTATTTGATTTTGTATGAATACACACAATATATGCCAGCAGTCTTATATAATTCATTACATATACAAAAGTTAGCAAACTAGTAGTTGCTGTAGAATTAAACCCTATTCTCTATTATCATAATCACTACTATCAAAATTCATTCATATATATTTTTTAGGATTTTCTTTTCCTAGTAAACCCCACCTTTGTTTGTCCTGAGCTGAAGACTACTTTGGGACATGTGTTATTCATTATTAATGAGAACCAGCAGATTAGTCTGTGGTCCCTTTATTATCTGGAGTGACCACTGAGACAAAGACAAGTCAGGGGCAGTGTGACTGTGTTGTCATTAAGGCCATGTGGCTCTGACAGTTGAACTGTTGGGGATTATGGTTCTCATGTTGTGTCTGTGTCTGTAGGTGGCGACCCAGTTTAAGAGCAGCCTGCTGAAGCTGACAGAGATCCTCATGGCTAAGGAGGCCTGGTACATACGCTGTCTCAAGTCTAATGAGTCCAAGCAGACAGGTACCATAGAATATAGTATAATGACTTACAGTTTGATTTGAGTTTGTTTTATTTAATACACACCTTCCGTCCGTCACAGGTTTATTCGATGAAGCTCTGATCAGGCACCAAGTGAAGTATCTGGGTCTGATGGAGCATCTCAGAGTCAGGAGGGCAGGATTTGCTTACCGACGCAAATATGACGTCTTCTTAAAAAGGTTTTGGGAGAGAAAATAAATGTAAATATTTTTGCTCAAAAGTAGTCCATGAATACTGATTATTTTCCTATTTCTGCTAGATACAAACCACTCTGCCCAGCAACCTGGCCTCACTGGAGAGGCGAGCCCGCCGATGGAGTAGAAGTGTTGGTTCAACATCTGGGCTACTTGCCAAATGAATACAAAATGGGACGGTGAGGGCAGTGTCTTTGTGACTGCAGTGTAGAAATGTTTATTAGCGTCAACAGGGACGCTAATAAACATTTTTTTTTTTTTCATTTGTGATCTTCTTTCTCTGTCTTTTCTGGGCTTGTCCCTTTTTCAGGGGTTGCCATAGTGAGTCAACAATTTCCCTCTTCCCCTGTCCTCTGTGTCCTCAATTTTAATTCCAACTACCTCCATGTCCTCTCTCGCTGCATCCATCAATCTCCTTTTTGTCTCCTACCTGGTAGCTCTACCAATGTCCCTCCTCTGAAATTGTCCAAACCATCTCAATCTGGCTTCTGTTTTTTTTCTCCAAACCTTCCTGTCTGTTGTCCCTCTAATGACCTTATTCCTTATCCTGTCCATTCTTGTCTCTCCTAAAGAGAACTCCAGCATCTTTAACTCCTCCACCTCCAGCTCTGTCTCCTGTCTTCTACCTATTCCTAGTGTCTCTAATCCATTTGTCATGGCTGGTCTCACCACTGTCCTGTAAACCTTTCCCTTCACCTTAGCTGACTCTCTTCTATCACAGATCACAGATCACTCATGACTCTTTTCTCCAGTTGTTCCATCCTGACTGTCCTCTTTTCTTCTCCTCTCTTCCACAGTCTCCACTGCTCTGAACAGTATTTTATGTTTGTGTATTTTCTGTGACACAGTACCAAAATATTCATCCGTTATCCACGGACGTTGTATGCCACAGAGGACGCCTATGAAAGGTGTAAACATGAACTGGGTGAGTGAAAATGTTGGATGAAAACCTTACCACTCATCAGTGCCTGCACCATGATAACCTGCTACACCCGAAATTGGCAGCAACAAGACTTCAAGCCAAATACAGAGGATACAAGGCAAAGGGAGAATTCAAGAAACAGAAAGAAGCTGGTGAGTGTCACAGTTCACTAGACACACTGGATCAAACTGGTTGCAGCTGTTGTGAAATCAAATTTTATAGATTAAAATAAAAATTAGATATGTATGTTTACCTATATTCAGCCAGGTTTTTAACAGTCAGTGTTCAGCTGCTCTAGTGCCCCCTGTTGGCTCAGTGGTGCAGCTGACCACTTTGTGCTTTTGGCTCATATGTATATACTGTGAATAATAACATACTTTTTTGGAGACCAATTCTTAATCATCATCATTATTATTGGGAATATTTAGAAATATTTTCTGTACTTATTTACTTACAGTTGAGTGTTTGGTTAACACTAAGAAAACTGCACCGATGTCCTCTCAATCCCTCAAAGACAGTTTGCCTATGTGACCTGAGCCCTTGCCCCTTGTTTAGGATGTCAACAAACATATTGCACTACCTTCTGTTTATATGTTTAGTTCATCTTGGAAAAACATAACAAACACTGTGGACATTTTACTTGACTTTCCAGCCACAAAGATTGAAACCTGCTGGAGAGGGGCCCAGGCCAGGAAGGAGAGAGAGAAGAGAGCCTGGGCTGTCAAAGTCATCAAACAGTAACAGAAAAAAATCTCTACTTCTCTTCATTACACTTCCAAAAGACATAGAAATTTGATCCAAGATCTAAAACCATTTTTTTAGGTTTATTAAAGGTTACTTAACCCGAGGGGAGGCCAAAAGCACAGACAACTCTGAGTATCTGGCCTTTGTGAGACAACACTTCCTGAGCCGACTTAAAGAGAATCTGCCAAAAACGGTTTTGGATAAAACCACCTGGTATCCTCCACCGCCTGTTGCCAAGGAGGTACAGTAAAGAAAGAAATAAATATGAACATCTCAGCTAAACAGATAAGAGCAGGTGTTTTAACCAATCAGTGTCTCTTCTTTTCAGGCATCAGAGATCCTGCGAAAACTTTGCTACCGTGTCATGGTACGGAAATATGTGAGAGGGATCACACCTCAGAGGAAGGCACAGGTAGCAGAGACCAGGCCACTGGTTAAAACCAGAATCAACAAATTACATTTTATTGATTCCATGTTTGATTTGTCTTTCCTTTAGCTTCAACTAAAATATGTAACTAGCTCTATCTTCAAGGGGAAAAAAGAGAGTTATCCACAGAGTGTCGCCCAGCCTTTCGTAGACACCAGGATCAGTAAGTGTCAACGTGCAAAAACACTTTTAAATAAAAAAAAAATTGCAGCAGCTTTACAGTCATTTTATCCCTCAAGGTGAACAGGATATAAACACGCGGGTTCTGCAGATGATCCGCAACGAACGCATCAAGGTAGGAAAAAGTCACAGAGACTAATTCAGCCTTTCGTTGACCAGAACTGACCGTTGTCTCCTGTCTCTGCAGTACAGTGTGTCAGTGACCAAGTACAACAGGAGCGGTTTCAAACCAAAGCCACGGCAGCTGGTCCTAACGGAGACGGCTGCCTACGTGATCGAGGAGGCCAGGATCACACAGAGGGTTCTTTACACTTTTCTCAAAGGTCAGCAGAATGTGATGATAATGGTGAAGCAAGGAATCATGGTTTACACTAAAATTGTGGCTCCAGGGGAAATGTTCTACACTTTAGGCATCTACAGTACCACCTCTGTGGCAACCTGGCAGCTGGTGGATTAGAACCTGAGGCCTTAAGGACTTCCTTAAGCTCTACAACTAAATAAGTCCTGCTGGTGCCTCAAATTTGTAAATATCAAATTTATGAGTCTAATAAAAATCACATTTTGGGATCAATAGTCCTTACTTAAAATGTCATTAGGGGGACAACAGTTTTCGTAATCAATTAAAACTCTGACTTTTGTAAATGACTGGTTCATTACCTGGGCTGGTACTGAAATACTGGCTCCAGACAAATGTGCTTATAACATATTTTATCACTTGTTGTGAAAAATGACAATCATCTGCTGTCCACATGTCATAGGTGTCATAGAGTGTTGATCATTGTCATTGTTGTCCTTCCTGGTGTCTCCTGCAGGGATTTCAGTCAGTAATTTGACTGATGACATGATTGTATTTCACATAACATGTGAGGATCCTAAACAGAAGGTACTTTTTTATATCATGATCTTATATCTAATAATAAATAAATCAAGACAGTCTCTTCACCCTTAATATGGTGTGAATCTGTTCCAGGGTGACCTGTTGATCCAGTGTGAACACTTGTTTGAGTTCCTCACCAAACTGAGCGTCATTGCGAACAAGCAGAATGCGATCAAAGTGGTTCAGGGAACGTAAGTAAGACACACAACCTGTCGTCTGCTGCCTCCTACTGTTACACCAATCGTCTTCATGGCTGCATCCCTGGGTTTTATAGATATCTTTAGGGTCATTCAGTTTTAGGGTTTTTAGTTAGTTTCAGGGGCAGTGGTGGTCTAGTGGTCAAGGAACAGGACTGGACTTGGCTCTGGAGGTTTACAGGTTCGAATCTACCAAATGCCACTGAGCATGTTCCCACTCACTGCTCCCCGGGTGATCGAAGCTGCCCATTGTTTACTTTGTAGATGGGTTAAATCAGGGGCTCAAACTTGCGGCCCGTGGGCCATTTGCGGCCCATGGATCAATTTTGTGGCCCCCACTGTGATGTGAAAGTTGAATTTATGATAATATTTTATAGATTTGTTGTCCACATTTCATGGTAAACCCTATAGTTCTCAAAACCCTGATCCACAGTCTCCTTCTGGTTCAGTATTCTACACAGAATCTGTGGGAAAGTGATTATTAAATTAACTTTTTTCTTTTGTATTGAACACTGAAAGCTGACCTGGTCCTTTGGTGAAATGATGGTGTGGGTGGTGGCCCTCAACTTATTTGAGTTAGAGACCAATGCAGAGGTCACATTTCGTTGTGTGCAGTGGTGTGAATCACAATGACGAGGAGTTTGCTTTCCTTTTCTACCCCCTTTAACTTCAACCAGTTTCACTTCTGAGCTCATCTTTCTTCACCTTCTTTAACCTCTTGTTGCTTTGTTTGCAGCCGTGCCTCCCTAGAGTAACCAACAGAAATGTCTCCACCAGTTCATCTCCATATCCTGGCATAAAAGTTGCATTGTTCATCATCATTTTTTTTTTTTAGAATCAAGATGGAACCCCACCCAGGCAAGGAAAGTGCAGTGGACTTCACCACGGGGCAGGAGCCCATGGTGTACAAGGCCAAGAATGGACACCTCATGGTGGCAAGTCGACTCTTGTTATGATGAAGAATTCATGTTCTCCATGCTGCTAGTGTTACATGGTACTCTAACTTTGCTCATATGGGGCTTCCCTTTTTTGAAATTACAGGTAGCCACCCGTGCACGTACACGCTGATGTGGGGCTGAGAAGACAAGCAAGAAACCTATGCATATTTCATGAGGAGATCCCTGTGGACCAGGACACCTGAGCAGCACCTTCACAAACCAGAATGGACTTTTACTGTGAATGCTGCTAAAAAATTGACTTTAACAAGAAAATGCTGTTTTAGCACTGGATAGTGCATTTAGTTTTTAAAAACACAGGTTCATCAATAGGAATATTTATGTATCACGTATACATTTCTAATTTTTCAAGATTGAGATAAATGAATAGAAACTGAAACCCAGTTTTATGTAGAAATTTATTTGTGATAAAGTAGGTATAAATATAAAACATACATATGTGGTCACGTATGCAACAAACCAACAATGACTGGGCGACTGTTGTGACTGCACATTTAAACTTTAATCTCCAGTGCACCGGCAGTTGACGAATGCAGTGACGAAGGCGAGTTTCTAATTTCTCTTCCTGTGTAGGAGCTTGTCAACAGGATTCCCTTCCTGCCCTGGGGCAGATCTCTGGTTACAGTTGTTCACTTCAACCTCAGCATCCATCATTCAACCACCACAATAAATTCAACTACACACAAGTTCACGTTTCCTCCGCTCAAAATCGTAATCATTTCAAATCAAGTTGTGAGAATGTGTGAACGTTAAAGGATAATATAACAGAAGCACTAAACTAAAATCCATCTATGCCTTTGTATTTAATTGTAGATTTCTAACGTCATCAGGCCGCGCAGGTCTAATGACGCCTAAGAGTAAAACACCGCCATCAAGTGGCTTTATTGTTTACAGCAATATGGTTCATCCACTGAGGTTCACAGTGAATCTGTCAGGGTTAGAAAAGGTAAACTGAAGGGGGTTAACAACATCGTATTTTATTTTACCCAATAAAACCTCAAACGTCGTGCTGATGAACAACATGTAGTGTTAAATTTTATTTTTCGGTCACAGTAGAGCATTTACTGCTCTCACTCTACTCCTGCAAATCGATGCAGCATAAGAGAGTTCCCAGAATTCATTTGGTTTGGTCATGGATATCAGAAGGGTCATTTCCAAATAACAGCTATGCATGGTGTGTTAAATTAAATACCTGATTGTCTTAGGTAGATATAGGGCACCCTGTCAATACAAGCTATATTATTGTAAAGAAAACAGTAATATGTAAATGTAGTTCTCACATGTCTAACTGGTTTTGGAACTGGAAAAAACAACTACAAATGTCTGCCTCTGCACGCCAGCAGAGAATGGTCAGAGAGGTGACTGTGACACCCAACCACCACAGCCTGCCACTTTACAAAACAACAACCTGCACAACAGCACTACACACTGTTGCATGACTCTTCTCATAGAAGTCCTTTTAACAGAGCTGGACAAAAATTAAGATGGGGAGAGAAGTGATCGAAATAGAGGCGTTAGGTGATGTAAGGCACAAGCGTGGTGAGAGAAAAAGAAAATAGGTCAGAGACACAGGCTGACGGGTCGATCCAGGAGGGTCACTGGTGATGGTGTGTGCGGTCATCAGGTCGTTTGATGTGAATCCTACGAACTCGTTCGATCCGTTCTCTCTCCTCGTCCTCATCTAGATGGCTAGATCGTCCCGCAGCTCCTCCGGTGGCCTCCAGGAGAGCATTGTCTGGACCTCTGCCATCGTGGGACTCGTACAGGAGGATGTTGAGGGTCTCCTCATAGATGCGCGCCTCAGGAAACTCAACCTAAGACAGAAGTAGAGCATTAGATTAGTGTCTTGGAGGCAACATCCAAACCCCTTGCATAAAGACACAAAGTCTCTAGAATATAAATGAAAAACATGTTTTTCTTTTTTTCCACCTTTGTTTGCTTCTTTTCAGTTGCGTAAACAATGGAGGTGCAGCAAACTTCAGCAATCTTACGACCCTGACCGTAGAACGACCAACAACAGATCTCATCTCCGATTACGTCTTTGATGAAGAGAACGCGGCCGTTGAACCGCAGCGACAGCTTGTCGAACAGCTCAATATTCTTCAGCATGTTGTCATCAGAATTGCTGTTTTTAATGAATGGGAGGAGGGAACAAGACAATATATAATCAACATATTGCTTTCCAGCTTAGTTCTGCTACTGTTGATCTAAGTGTAGCGACCCGTACCTGGTATATGAATACTTGTTGTTGCTTCTATTGTACAACAGCTTCACAGTAGGCTGTAAAACATTTTAATATAATTTTTGAGCAGAGCATGTATTAATTAACACCAGACTAAGGGCAATATTTAGAACATACCTTATTTGATGTTGCAATGAGCCTCTGCTCCTCCTTGGATGATGTCATCAGAGGCACTTTACACATGGGCTCATATGATTCCTTGTTCTATGCAAAACACAACATCAGAGCTGTAAAACACAGCTCATGTATACTATTGATGATTTTTTTTTTCAGATGCATCATATTCGCACCAAATTAAGGATTTTCAAGGAATAATAACAAATAACAATAAAAATTGATGTTTTTGATGACAGTACCTGCAGTGCAGCAGTGCATTCATCGGCTAACCCTTGGACGAGGTAATACTTGGCCTCGGCGAGCAGTTCCTCAGTTTCTCGTCTGCTGTCTGGTAGTGGAACTGCGCCATCTCTCAGGTAGTTAAGGATTGTTCCAAAGTGTTTCCCACAGCGATCAATCAAAATCCAACCTGTGAGTATTAAAGAACGAGGGCTTGATATATATATATTTTTTTTTAACAGGTCAAACCTGGCGGTGGAAAGGTAGCAATACACCTAAAACTCAATCACTCCCTTTACCTTCACTGTCAGTCAGGACTTCCATCCTGCCACTGAACATGGCTTTGAGCATCGTGTCTTGTTTAGTCAGTGTCTGCATCGTAGTGTAGTATAAGGCCCCACCCACATTTAATTTCACATATTTAGAGCTGGGACTGGAGCCCTTGAAGGATGTAGTCCTGGTCGTAGCTGCTGGCACTGCCGAGCTCACCACACTCTCTCCTGACATCTCTTCCTGAGGAGGCAAGGGAGTCAACAAAGCATAGGCAAATTAATTTGGTTTCATTACTATAGCTTACAGTTATTTTAACAAAATGTACAGTGTAAAGTTTGTCCTTGACTTCACATTTTCTTTAACAGTATTACTAAAGTAGTGGTCTGAATGGTAAATACTGGATGAAAAACTATAACAACATCTATTACAAACATCCATCCATCCATCTTCATCCGCTTATCCGGAGCTGGGTCAACATTCGGAGGAGGGATACGCAGACTTCCCTCTCCCCAGACACTTCCTCCAGCACATCTCCCAAGATGTTCCCAGGCCAACCGGGCAAAATAGTTGCTCCAGCGTTTTCTAGGTCTTGCTCTGGGTCTCCTCCGAGTGGGACATGACCCAAACACCTCCCCTGGGAGGCTTCCAGGGAGCATCCGATGTAAATGCCCAAGCCACCTCAACTGACTTTTACAAACTTTTAACTTTTTACAAACATTTGCTGGCAAAACAAAATCAGCTCTACTGTGTTTACTCAATCTTCAAGAAATATATCTCAGTTGCTCTGTCCTTCAGAGGTTTACAGTGGAGGTGTTCAGTTTTTACTCCGGAAACACTTCCTGACATAACCCTCCCTATGATAAACTAAGAGTTGGAAGCCGTGGAATTAACACCTATTCCTACTACATCGCAAAATACATGGAATTAAAAGATCACTGGGAACAGTTAGGCCTAATTACTGCTGATGTATGACTACAAGAAAGGACAATTATGTTACTGATTTAATTGGAAAATGTTTTAGAATTATTAACTTTTTGTGTGAACAGCTTTATCTTCTTGTTTCAAAGTTTCTCGACGCTAAATTTCTGCAATTTCTGGACAAAACGAAGATCAGATCATTGATAATCGCTACTATTGCTTTAACGGTGACGTCGATGGTAACACAACAATCCCGTCAAACTCCACAAATACATGATAGTTAACATAATATATTTGTTTTTTACCAAAAACTTAAACCCCTTTTCGAATCCAGACATTAACAGTCGTTTCTAGACCCAGTCTGTGGTTTGAGCGAAGCTTTCTAACACAGATGCTAACATGGCGACCGAGCTAATTGAAAACAGTTGTTGAAGATAAGTACGTTGTCAGAAAACGGGTCGTAACAGGTCGGACAGTATTTTACACAAACTGTAAAGGTGTAAACATTTACCATAGAAGCCGCAGCAGACTAGGTGAGTATAAGTTGCTAACGTCAGTCAGCTAACACCCACTTCCTTCCTGCGCACGTTCCGAAATGACGTCACCTTTCCTGTGATCCACTTAAAGGAACAGTATACATTTATTCCGCCAACGTTCGTTTACGCCTCGTAGCGTATATTCTCTGATGGAGTAACAGCTATATTAGTCCCTCATAAAGAAAAAAAAATAACAATTCGCCCGTGAGGCGTAACCTGATAAGATGAGGCCAACATATTCCCCCTGTTATAACAATAAAACAGCGTTCAGATACTCTGGACCTTTAAATGACACGTCGAAGTCACTGATTTCCTCTACACTGCAACACTACCCGGAACCATTTGATGTGACACAGGCTGGATTAAGGACTGCAGTCCATGTACGGATCACCTCTCATTGTTTACAAATATAAATCGGTATATTCCCTGGGTTTTTGAAGTTGTCAGTAACGCGGAGTCGACTCTAACATTTAAACGATTATGTATATTTCTTAGGTTAAGGGTATAAATACCCTCAGGGGTAAAATCGCGTAGAGAAGCGACGACTAGCCCTGTGTGCTAACAAACTAACCCAGCTCCATCTTTACTGTATCGCCCAGTTGCTCCAAAAATGACAAATTAGCCTCCGCGTTTAAGCTGGATTCTTCCTGCCGGGATCTCCAGGATAAACCCATGATTGAGTGGGAATAGCACCGAGTCAGCCTGTAAGGCAGAGCTGGTCTTCACTCGAGGGGATATTCTAGGTAAGATCACTATCAGCATCAGTTGTACACACTGCAAATATGGGCGGATTTATCTGTCACTGCCAGAGTATAGCTGCACAAACATTTTCACATTTTCTTCTGCTGCAGAAGAACCAGGTTCCTCACCGCTTAAAGTGTTTTTTTCTATTAGGGTGCACAATGTTTAGTGTACCTCAGAGTTCCAAGTCCGAGTTCCTGGACAAAGCCAGGCAGGCAAGGGAGGAGAGGAAGGGTCAGAAGGAGAAGGAGAGAGCAGCAACCCAGATCCAAGCTCTGGTTAGGAGATTCCTTTGTCGCTGCAGACTGCAGAAGGAAATTAGGTATTTAATTAAGCACTATTAATGTTGATAATCATCATGGAATGTTGTTTGTTGTTGTCTGCCTGTCTTGTCTGTCTCTTCTCTGCTTCTCTCAGTTTCCGCTTACTTTTTGTATATATATATACATGCATATATATTTGAATTAATATCCTCCAAACAATTTGCTGCAAATGCAGCATTGTAGCTGTGTTAACCTGACTGCACAAGGATTCTCTAATCATCCATTGTTCTTCTGACACAATGAGCACACTTGAAGATATTGCAGTAAAACAGAGCAGTTGGTGGCCTAGTGGTTAAGGAAGCGGACTTGGGTCCGCAAGGCCCCCGTTCAACTGCCTTTAAATGAGGCAAAGGTGCACGCAGTGGCCGGGAATCAAACCCAGGCCTCCTGGCAGGAAAGAATTCTACCACTGAACCACCAATGCTTGACAATTATACATATATGTATAAAATGGTTAATCCATAAATAAACCAATGCAGTTGTAGGAATCAACATTAAATAAGGAAATTTAGCCTATGTGATATTTATGTTTTCACTAAAACAGTTTTTATATGAAACATACATAGTGTACATGCAGTGATGTCTTTTGCATTCATATGAAAATGAATGGATTGTGAACCAATTCATCATTATATTTAGTGACATTTATAATATTAGTCATCCACAATTACTTTACCAATGTCCATTTCTTTTTGTTCTGTGTTTCTCCAGAAAAGAAGTCGATGAATATTTTCAGGCCTCTGAACCAGGCACCTCGAAAAGAAATGCACTTTCAATTTTCAAAATTGCTCAGAAGTTAATGTTTATATTTTGTCAGGAGGACAAAATGGTGAGATTCAAGCTTGGTTTAAATTGTTGTTACATTTGACAGGACCATTAAAATAATTACGCAACTGATAATTGCATTAAATTCTTGCCTTTCTACTACACAGAGGTTTGAGAAGCTCTGTCGTCTTATCCTGGCCAGCATGGAGGTTGAAAATGAACCTAAAGTGAGTTTAACCCAATTTCTTGCTTGCGTCTTTTCACCCTTCATCATGTACTGTTTGTTATAGGACAATTGTCTCATGTGTCCCTCAGGTCTGGTATGTGTCATTGGCCCTTTCCAAAGATCTTACTATACCCTGGCTCAAACAGATTAAAGATGTCCTGTGGACCTGCTGTCAGCTATTGAAAAATCTCAAGGTTCGTCTGAGTGTGTGAAAAGGAATTTATTTTTACTGTTGACATTATAATTGGTCAATTCGTTAAAAATGCATTTTTATTTGCAGCCTGACATACTTCAGGACAACAAATTGGTTACACTGTACCTCACCATGCTGGTAACATTCACAGACACGTCAACCTGGAGGATAGTGCGTGGAAAGGGTAGGTTTCAGTGAGAGTTCGTCAATCACTGCTATGTTTCAACAAAATGAACATTGTATTGGTTATTTGCAGCAGGACAAATTGAACTTGCCCCCATTGAGAAGTATTTGTTACTGCAGTAATAGGCAAATAATAATAATTATTAGTAGTGATGGCCTGGTGGTTAAGGAAGCTGATTTGGATCTGCAAGGCTTCAGGTTCTAATCCATCAGCTGCCAGGTTGCCACTGAGATGCACTCAGCATAGCACTGTCCAGACCCACACCTTCCATCTGCTCACCACCCACAGGAAGGCTGACAGTATGGTGCAGTGTGATTTGGGTGGCAGTTGTGGAGACAGATAAGAGTATGATGATCAATTAATGAATTATTGTTGTTTGTCTTTGTTTAGGAGAAGCTTTTCGCCCTGCATTAATGAAGATGTGTGAAAACATCATGGGCCATCTCAATCAAAAAGGATTTTATTCCATGCTTCAGGTTCAGTAGAAATTCATAAATATTTCCTATTTAAAGAAAAAAATTACCTGAAAGTTAACTTACTGCTGAGAAATAACATTGTAGTATGATATATCACACCATATTAACCTAAAATAGGTTTGTTTATTGTCTTACCCCCATTCTCCTAATAATAAACATTTTTTGTGTAGATCTTGTTGACCAGTGGCTTGGCTCGTTCTAAGCCGTCCTTGTCCAAAGGCAGTCTCACAGCAGTTTTCACCCTGTCATTAAGGTTAGTTGGAAGAATAAATGTTATTCCAAAATTCTATTTCCCTGTATAACTTCCTGTGTTTTCTGTTTTTAGGCCAGTCATTGCTGCTCACTTCTCTGACAACCTCCTGAGATCATTCCTCGTACACATCATGTCAGTCCCCGCTCTCATATCCCACCTCAGTATGCTAACCCCAGAGGTAAAGCCTTGTCGCAGTCGTCCAGTCTGCATCTCTAACTGCCAGTATGGAGGTGTTTATACTGTATCTGCTTTTTGACAACAGTGCATGGCGACAATCCAGTCCCACGACTTACTGAGGAAGTTCATTTTGTTTCTGAGTTTGGAAGAACAGTGTTCCGACATCTGTGTGTGTCTGGAGGGGAGCCACACGCTCTGTCTACTTGGTACAGTTTATTTTTTTTGTGTAAATAACCTAAATAAACAAAAACCTTTCACTTATTTACCTGCAGATGAAAATGCTCATGACTCCATCTTATCCATATTTCTAAGGCAACCTGATTCACTTGGGTTACATAACTGAGAAGGTTCTGGAAGAAGAGGCCCATCATTTTGTGAAGGACCTGACTGTCATGCTGTCATACTGTCAGAGATATGTGTCCCAGAAGAAGTCCAACCTCACACACTGGCATCCCGTGCTGGGCTGCATCTCCCAAAATGTAGACTACGGGTGGGTAACAAATACACTCTTTACTTGACTTTATTTATTTGCCAAGTAAAAGTAAACTTTAAGATTTTTTTTTCTAGGCAGAAGTTAACTCACAGATGTCCAAACCTTCCTGTGTATCTTTCCTCACAGCCTGAATGAATCAATGCCACTGGTCACCAAACAGCTTCAGCACCTTTGGGGCGTCTCTGTCATCCGGACGCTCTTCAGTGATGTCCTGTCTAAAAAGCTGGAGAGTCAAGAACCTACTCCTCCACCTCCACAGCCCAGCACCTCGCAGAACAACCTGCCTGTTAAAAGTATGAATCGAAAGTTGTTCAAATCAGTAAAAAAAAGAATTTTTTTAAATATCCTGTTATATTTCTGTGTTGACAGACCTTTTTAAGAGAGCGTTTCAGAAGTCCGCTTCAGTTAGGAACATCCTGAAACCAGTAGGTGGGAAGCGAGTCGACTCGGCCGAGGTCCAGAAGGTGTGCAGCATCTGTGTACTGTACCAGACCGCTCTGTCCACACTGACGCAAATACGTCTCCAGATCCTCACAGGTCGGTGTCAGAAGATCTCACATTAATACCATGTAAATATTATGCAAATACTGTCATCACAACATGTTTGTTGTCGACGTCTGTAGGTCTGACCCACCTTGACGACCTTCTACCCAAACTGTGGGCCTTCATCTGCGAGCTCGGTCCTCAAGGTGGACTCAAACTCTTCATGGAGTGTCTGAACAATGATACGGACGAATCCAAGCAGCTTCTGTCCATGCTCATGCTGTTCTGTGACTGCTCACGTCACCTCATCACGTAATTTCACATCTTCTCTGCATGACACACTCCAGACTCATTGGTGCAATTTCTCTGACCCTGGTTTGCGTTACAGAATTCTTGATGACATCGAGGTTTATGAAGAACAGACTTCCTTCAAGATAGAGGAGCTCATCACCATCTCCTCGTTTCTAAATACATTTGTGTACAAGATGGTGTGGGATGGCATCTTAGGTGGGTGTGGCCACCATCGCATTGTGAAGGGAGCGAATCTTTGAAAGGTGTATTTGTCATGGAAAATCTTTTCATGTATTGGATAGAAAACGCAAAAGGGGAGAAACTGGAGTTGTTCCACAGCGTTCACGGCTGGCTTATGGTTCTGTATGAACGAGACTGTAGGCGACGGTTCACACCGGACGACCACTGGCTACGCAAGTAAGGACAAACTGAATAGTCTTAAACAAGTTGGATAAGACTGTCTTGATTTTAATTTGCGTCTCTAATCTCTGTGGTGTTGCATTCAGGGACCTGAAACCAAGCTTGTTGTTCCAAGAGCTGGAGAAAGGAAAGAAAAGAGCTCAGCTTTTGTTGCAGTACATCCCACATGTCATTCCACATAAAAACGTAAGCAACATCATTTAAGTAGTGTCCGTTAAATGTCTTTAATAATGTAGAATTGTATCAGTATTTCATTTTTTTTATTTTTCTTTTGTTTCAGAGGGTTCTGTTGTTCAGGAACATTGTAACGAAGGAGAAGGAAAGCCTGGGTTTGGTTGAAACCAACTCAGCTTCACCTCATGTCACACATATTACCATCCGCCGTTCTCGTATGTTGGAGGTAAAAATGAGTTCCGTGAGGGAAAAATTTTTGATAAAGCTAAAAGTGAAGATGCACTAAATGAATTACTTGTAAATGAAAACCATAGTCATAGGCATAAAGTCAATGGTACTAATGACAGGCATAAAAAATGTCTCGGTTTTTCAGTTTTTTTGTTTCAGCCAAGGATTTATATTCTGGTGCATCACTAGTTACAAACCTATTGATTAGGAAAAATAAATCATATTTTCAAACCGTTTTCCAGGATGGATATGACCAACTACGTCGATTACCGGTGAATTCCATTAAAGGTGTAATTCGTGTGAAGTTTGTGAACGACCTGGGAGTGGACGAGGCCGGCATCGACCAGGATGGGGTTTTTAAGGAGTTCCTGGAGGAGATCATTAAAAAAGTCTTCAATCCAGCTCTGAACCTGTTCAGGGTAATTCAGGCAGATTCTTTGAATGTATTATGTCTTGGCTGTAATTGCAGAGCTTTACCTTCACTCACAGAGTTGTTTATTGTAGACTACAAGTGGAGATGAAAGGCTGTATCCTTCACCTACGTCATACATCCATGAGAACCACCTACAGCTGTTTGAGTTTGTAGGGAAGATGCTCGGGAAAGCTGTCTATGAGGTACGTGCCACCAGAAGATGGCGTCTTTTCTAATACATGGTCGTCGAGTTCTCACTGATGATTTCGTCTGAGCCTAACCTTCAAACTGGTGTGTTTCCAGGGCATTGTGGTGGATGTGCCATTCGCCTCCTTCTTTCTCAGTCAGGTCCTGGGTCACCATCACAGCACCTTCTATAGCTCCATTGATGAGCTGCCCTCCCTGGACTCTGAGTTTTACAAAAACCTCACATCCATAAAGGTAACAGGGAATAGATTTAACTGAATTCTGAACGTTTCTTCTTCTGTCCTGGTTCTCAAGTTGTTTCATTCGTTAAATCACAAATAATGTTTCCTTTTGGCCCCATCTGGCTATTCCTTCCACTTGATCCATACCCATATCAACAAAAGAACTGACCAATAGAATGGCTAGGATTCCATCATCAATAATGCAACTATATTTGATTAGGAAATATTTTCTCAGTGAAGACAACAACAATAAACTCAAAATGACGCTGACAGATTTAAAATGTTTGTATTGATGAGTCATTGATATAAGAAACTAACCTTGTAGACCGCTCTGGTAGCAGAAAGTTATAGGCTGTGTGCACTTGAGAAATCCTTGTCCTGTGCATGCACAGTTAATTTCGGGTAGGAAGATTTTATAGGTAGGAAAATATTTCAGAACACAAGAAATTAAGGGGTATTTATCTGTCACATCTTAAAGACCGGTCTGTGAAAAAAGTACCAGACATCTAATGGGTCCGTAGTGCAGTAAAGGTTGGAGAACAGTGGTTTAAATGTTTCTTTGAATGATATATAATTGTTGGTCTTTTTTCAGCGCTATGATGGAGACGTAGGGGATTTAGGACTGACGCTCTCCTATGATGAGGATGTCATGGGACAGGTAATGATGATGACAACATTGAATGAAATCTTATTGCTTGGTGTAAAATACAATGAAGCATTTTATTATTTAATATTTCAGCTTGTCTGTCATGAGCTCATACCGGGTGGGAAAACAATGGCCGTCACCAATGAAAACAGGTTTGTAAATACAACTGATTGTGGGTTTGCTAAGAATGTTGTTTCTCTCCTAGTGGTAATTTACTCATCTATTTATTCCCACCTCCACTCTCCAAACTCCTACAGGATCAGCTACATCCACCTCATGGCTCACTTCCGTATGCACACACAGATCAAAGAGCAAACGGCAGCGTTTATTCGAGGTTTTCGCTGCATCATTAATCCTGAGTGGCTGCACATGTTTTCAACACCTGAGGTTCAACGTCTTGTCTCGGGAGACAACGCTGAGATTGATCTTGATGACCTCAAGTATGTGATGTTTTTGTTTTTTATATATATATATATTTATATGGGGGGCAGTATTTGTATTGGTTAATAGTAGGGATGTTTGATATTACCTTACCCAATATCTGATTTTGCAAATATTGTCCAAACAGTGAAACCAATGTTGACCTACCATTTGCCCTCTAAACTGAGGTCTCAAGCCTCAAGATCCTTATGTGATTCCAGTGAATTTGTCAAAATCTTGGTATTGTGTAATCAGATGAAAAACAGATATTTATCTTACCCATTTCACATAATAATGCTAATATTTAGCCAATATTACTACCAGACATCCCTAGTTTGTCTCCCTACTGCACACTTTTTTTTCAAAGATTAAGAGAAGACTGCCTTGGTTGGGCCTGGCTGAATTTATTCTTGATTAAAAGCTTTTACTACCAGCTTTGACACATATTATGCATGTTGTGCAACAGTGGCTGCAGGAGTTCATGCCAAATGTATTATGTCATTGCAAAACCTGTGCTAAATGCTGGTTCAGCCTGCCCACAGATAGTAGGGTTCAGAGCCAGTAAAAATAAAAAGTAAAGTTTATTATTAAATATTATACAGCAGCTGTAATTTTAATGCAAGGTTCCATTATTTGTATAACTAGTAGACAGAAAAAAGACAAATAAATACCATTTTGTTATTTTAGTATGTCTATTCCTTAAATTGTCTTGAGTTTGACACATTTGCTTTGGACACCAAAACAGCACCTAAAGAAATAGTATTTTTATTTAATTATTACAACACTATTCAGCAGAACACAGTGATTCTCAACTGGTGGGTTGTGACCCAAAAGTGGCTTTGCAGACCTGTGGTGGGGCAATGTGATCTGTGCTTTCATTTTATGCAGCGGTGTGTCATCAACATTAGGTGGCGATAATGCCCTGAAATGCTAATTGACAGCCAACATTTACTTTGTTTTTTTTATTAGAAGCGGTTTGAGCATAGCAAAACATAAATAAATCACCAAATATAAGTATTTAGTCTATATTAGTACAGTTATTAAAGTGAACAGTTGATGGGCTGTGGTGGTGGCTTAGTGGATAAGAAAGCAGGCTTGGGAACGCAAGGCTTCACGTTCAAATCCACCAGCTGCCAGGTTGCCATTAGTACAGTAGTCCATTAGTGTAAACTGGGAGACATTTGTGGTCCTGGCTTTTGACCAGTTTGTAATCTCTGTTCTAACAGAAGCTGCTTTAAAATGACTATATGAATGTTGTTTTCTGCCTTTTTTTCCACAGGAAACACACAGTTTATTATGGAGGTTTTCACAGCAGCCATCGAGTCATCATCTGGTTGTGGGACATCCTGTCCAGTGACTTCAATGCAGATGAGAGAGCTATGTTCCTAAAAGTGAGCTGAGTTTATATTTCAACCTGTTTCCATCATTACCAGGTTATTGACCGACTGCTTTAAATGTTTTATTCCTTACAGTTTGTCACCAGCTGTTCGAGGCCACCTCTGCTAGGATTCGCCTACCTCAAGCCACCTTTCTCCATCCGCTGTGTGGAGGTTTCAGACGATCAGGTGATGGCGCACACACACTCGCAGCTTTGGGCTGTAGCTGTAATACAGTATATACTAACAGAGTTCATTCCTGTTCCCAGGACACTGGAGACACCCTGGGCAGCGTTCTGAGAGGATTTTTCACTATTCGCAAGAAGGAACCCGGGGGTCGACTTCCCACTTCCTCCACGTGCTTCAACCTGCTGAAGCTGCCCAACTACAGCAAAAAAAGCATCCTCCGGGACAAGCTGCGCTACGCCATCAGTATGAATACAGGCTTTGAACTGTCCTAACTCTAATGGATCGTGACAATTTGCACAGAAGGCCCATGTCCAACAGCCAGGCTCAGCTTATCTGGACTCGAACCTGTCACATTAGAGGGAACGACCCACGGACTGAAGGGGAGTCACTGCGTCGTCTTTTATCTATCCAGGACTGAACAAACTCAGTTTTACTTTAGTTGCAGCACAATGTGATTTTTTTTTTTTAAAGATTTCCCTCTGCCGTTACAAATACTCTAAGGTGTTGCGTCCTTGACTTGGTGAAATGCAGTTGCACAGAGGCTGAATCTGTTTCTCAGGCTTAACAGAATCATAATGGATCCAACAGGCCCGTTCTAGGTGAACTGGAAAGCAATACAGATGCAATGCAAGCCATCAGACACAAGGTTGACTCGCGTGAGTGAAACCGAGCAACGTATGGTCCGGTACTCAAATCTTTGGACTTGCTGTGGTAGGACGAGTCCTTTAAATGTTTCGCTGAACAAAGTCATATCATTCTCATGTCATCTGTGCATAAGTAGTGCTCACAACAACAAAGTGTAAATGTGTTGACTATAGATGTATCATTGTCGAAGGAAACAACATCATTTATTTTCACAGTACAGTAGAGGACACTGCATATTAACAGAGATTTATATCTTCTTGGTAAAAAATGAAAACACTTGTGCGTTTCTTGAACAGCACCAAAAAGCTCCCGCTGTTCTATTCGGAATAATTCCCTCTTGTATTGGATCTTTTCGTGACCTGCCCTTCCGTTCCAGTGCAGCAGACGGTTCAAGTGTTCATTGTGTTGTGTTTGGACGTACACTCCTAAAAAAAAAAAAAACCGTAATGTCAATCAGTGATTTGTACTTTGTTAAAAAAAAAAACGAACTCTTTCTTACACTACACAGAGTGCCTCATGTAACGTCACCCCCTTCATTCTAACAACAGACTGTTTCAGCTGTGACCAGTATCCACAAATATATTGGAGAAAGCCATAGAAACAACGACAACAACAGCATCATGAAGGGGAGATAACACACAGCGATCTGTCCCAACTCTGTGGACGTTGTAAGCCATGCTGAGAAGATTCTCAAGGTGTAAAAGCCTTACATATGATGTCGTGAACTGGTTCCTTAACCAGATGTGACTGTTTGATTTGACGCTCCCTTTAGGTGGAAATCTTGCACTGATACAACAGTTGGTTTGACGCTGCGGGGAAAATAAACATGAGGGTGAATCACAGGGTTCAACTCCATTAGAAAAGCTTTTTATTTAGACATTAACCCCCCCCCCCAAAAAAAAATCCACGTGACTCTCAAGGAGTCTTTTAAAAATACACCCTTTAGTTGGAAATCTTGCACTGATACAACAGTTGGTTTGACGCTGCGGGGAAAATAAACATGAGGGTGAATCACAGGGTTCAACTCCATTAGAAAAGCTTTTTATTTAGACATTAACCCCCCCCCAAAAAATCCATGTGACTCTCAAGGAGTCTTTTAAAAATACATTATAGAAGGTTTTATCCTAAATAATAAAAAAAAACACAAAATAAAGATTTTCTTTATTATGCAAATGTGTTCTGTCATGAATAAGAGAAACTTCAATGTCAAAAAATGAACATAAACTAAATCATGTCATCTGATTTGTTGTTGTTATCCTCTTATAGGATTAGGGTTAGTTAAACTATATTTTATAAAACTATGATTTAACATTTGACGGCTAAATGACTGACACTGACAGTCATTCAGCTGGACGAGCAAGAGTGTTGACTTTAGCACTTTTATTGTCAGAGATCAACAATAGGTAGGCCCTGATTATACTGTATATTTGTGTATATATATATATATATATGAGAATACACAGAGTGTATTTTAAAGTTATTCATTCATTCATCTTCCTCCTTTTACCCCTTACTGGGCCCCAACGGCAGCAGTCTCCACAACTGCCATCCAAATCACACTGCACACAAAGTGACCCCAAAATATATGTGTCTTTACCCTTTGAATAGTACTTCAATGCATACAAAAACATAGTATAAAACCATTGCACAAACAGGGTGGCACCAAATAACACATTGCTGGCAATTACATTTAATTTATTATAATTATTATTATTAGTAGTAGTAGTATTGCTATTATTAACAGCAAAAACACTAATAGTTGTGTTTTATTTCTGAATCTCTTCACTCTGACTGGGTTTATTGAAGTCACCTGTGAGTTTGATGGAGGACGCGGAGCTCTGCGCATGCGCAACACGTTCACCCCCCCAAAAGCGCAAAACTTGTGGAACGGATTAGTGCGAGTGATATTATTACATTCTTTTATTTCCAGGCAGACGGCAGTGGCGTTGAAGGGGCTGAAGAACCATGAACAACCGAGGACACAGTCCTTCTCCAGGCCGTTGGTTCAAAGCTATACGGAGGTAGGCTCCTCAAACGGGGAGGGACAAACTATTTATTCACAGTACGCTTTAGTTTATTGTTGCAGAATCATGGATATTATGGTAGTTTTCGCTTCAGTTGAACACAGACTCTTATTAAACAGCCTTGTTCTTTAAGAAATGACCTCAGTCTTTTGAGTTTAGGTGAAGATACTTATTCTGACTTCTGTTGTTTTATACTGAGCTACTCGTGTAATGTCTGAAAAAACGTATAGTTACCAGTAAACCCACTACATAAATTAAGTACTTTAGGATATTTTCATCTTGTGAGTCAGTAAAAGCCAAACACCTGAATGGAACCCGAGCGCTAAAAAAAGAAATTGTGATAACAAATGGACTCGGGATGTTTCTAAGAATTTTGCAGGAGTGATAACTAGTGATTTTTTTTTTTTATGTTCCCAGGACCAGGTTGGAGAACCCGAGTCTAAAGACATACACCCTAGATTGTGTGGATTTGCTGAGAAGAGCCAGAGTTGCCTTTCAAACCGGACATACCTTGAAAGAGAACTTCAGGCTGTCTCAGCTGGGGAATTTGGTGCTGATGCTGGAGGAACATGAGTGTGAATTTGTAGATGCTCTTGGAAAAGACCTTCATAAGGTGTTTGTAAACTTCTTTTCATTTTCCTTTCAGCTGGGCCCTTTTTTCAGGGGTTGCTGCAGTGAATAATCGTTTTCCATCTCCCCCTGTCCTCTGTATCTTCTACTCTGACTCCAACTACCTCCTCTGTCTCCTGTCTTCTATCTATTCTTAGTGTTTGGCCTTCCTCTCTGTCTTCTTCCTGGTAGCTCCATCTCCTGCATTCAATATAAGATGTCCAAAAGAAGAAAGAATATAGAAGCTTAAATAAAACACATTTGCTATTTTTCCTTATCACATTGTGTTCCCAGCCAAGGTTTGAGACGGTTGCGTTAGAACTGATGCCTGTCAAGAATGAAGCTCTTTATGCCATCAATAACCTGAGGAAGTGGATGCAGCCACAACATGTGGAAAAGAATCTGGTAAGTTTGTCGTGATAATTCCTGACCAATTTTTTTTCTTGAAAATAGTCTACTTCGCTGGAACAAAGTCAGGCATTGTGCCTGTCCAGACAAAGCTGATTAAAATTAAGACACATTGTGCTTTTGGAGGATTAACGTGGTCTGGAGTCTGGTCCAGTTTGTACCTAATTTGGACTTTTGGTCTGATTTGTTCAGTCGACCACATTGGATGAGTGTGTGGTGGTGAGAGAGCCGCTGGGGGTGGTGTTTATCATCGGAAACTGGTGCAGTCCAGTCCAAATGTGTCTGTTACCACTGGTAGGGGCCATTGCTGCAGGTAAAATGAACCGACACACATTTTCACACAGGTTTGTAAACCGTATGATGTCCAATGCTTGTTTCCAAATGAATCTGTGCAGGAAACTGTGCATTCATCAGTCCATCTGAGTTCAGTGTCCACACATCTCTGCTTCTTCATCGACTTGTCCCTTTGTACTTGGATACTGTAAGTACTTTCAAGAATGCAATAACAAAGGTTTGACCAACCGTGGTTTCAACCAGGTTGAAACATGGTCTTAATTTGTCACATGAGAAACTTTTTCAAATAATTAAAAACAATGATCTACAATTCTTGTTTTCTTTAAGGAATGCTTCCATGTGGTTCTTGCAGGCTCAAATGATCTCCCAGATGTTGTGGAGCTTAAATTTGATCACGTCTTCTTTTCAGGTAACTACAGCAAGGTCAGTCATTCTAATGCATTTTAATGAGTGCCTCCCAAAGTAAAGAAAAAAATCTGTCAACCTTAAGGAAACAAAGAAGAGGGGAGCAAAATAGCTCAGGTTGCAGGCCGGGCTCTTACCCCTGTCACCCTCATCTTGGTAAACAAGAATCCATGTTATGTCGACCAACACTGTGACATCACTACCGCGGCACAACGTATCACCTGGGCTCGATTTCACAATGCTGGACAGAGTCTAGTGGCCCCAGACCTCCTTCTGTGCCACGTGGACGTCAAGGAAAGTCTGTTGGAAGCCCTCAAGACTTGCATTACCAGATTCTATGGCTGTGAACCCCAGGAGTCTCACAGCTTTGGACGCATAGTCAACATGGAGGTCTTCAACCGTACAAGAGACATGCTGTGGAGGTCTGGCAAGGTGGCTGTGGGTGGGCAGGTGATAGAAACAGAGAAATACATAGGTAAAATATATCTTTATCCACAAAAAGCCAACAGATAGAGCTTTGTGTCACTAATCAGTTTTTCCTCCTCTGCCCAAGCTCCGACTGTTTTGACAGAGGTGACTGAATCAGACCCCATCCTCCAGCAAGATATTTTTGGTCCAGTTCTTCCTGTTCTGACTGTGAAGGATCTGGATGAGGCGATTGCTTTTATAAATAAGCAGGAGAAACCTCTGTGTGTGTATGCATACTCCAGCAACAGTAAGGTACTGTTAATGTACTTTCATTGGTGTTGTAATACCAATACAGACCAATAGTTGCGGGTTCATTCTGACCGCATCTGATCTTGCAGGTCATAACACGACTCATGACCGAGACGTCCAGTGGAAGCTTTTGCTCCAATGACAGTGTTCTGCAGAGCCTGATGGTGGCGCTGCCTTTTGGTGGAGTAGGTTCGTGTGCAGCATCACAGAGGAAATGATTTGTGCCTACTCTGAAATGCTGAGATTTTTATAATGTTTTTTTTTTTATTTTGAAAGGTGCAAGTGGAATGGGTTCTTGCCATGGACACTACAGCTTTGATACCTTCTCTCACAGGAAGTCCTGCCTGCTGAGAAGCACACGGTTTGAGTGCATCACCTACCTGCGTTACCCTCCCTACGACGACCACAATCTGTCTCTAATGACATGGGCCAGTACCCTGTCTCAGAGGAGCCAAGGCTGGTGCCAGATCCTGTGACTGTGTGCTGGAGGTGGTTATAGACCCAGGGCTTAAACCGTGATGTCCAAACTGTCCCACAGAGAGCATATAGTTTGACCAATCAGCTGTCTGAGGAAGGAGATCAGTTGATTAAACTGATCTTACTGCTTGGTTGGACCAAAAACCTGCAGTTACAGTGACCCTTTGTGTAAGAGTTTGGACATGTTGAAATGGGGGAAAAAAAAAACATAAAGAGAATCATTCTAAAATTAGTGTCAATGTTTATTACCAGTATAAGACAAAGACAGGTGTAAATCAATAACAAAGAGTCATGTCAAATTGGAAAAAAAAAAAATCAGGTTGTTTATTATAATCATTTAAAATATTTCCTATATTCCTTAATCCTCCTTATTCAGGTCTTTTGTAGATTTTCTCCTCATTGCCTTCTTTCATTGTTGCATATCTGGCCAATGTGAACAGATAGTCGCTCAATCTGTGTAGAAATGTAGAAGGTCAAAATACATATAAAGATTGAGATAACTATAAAAAAAGTATATTATATCAAGTTTTCTAACCTGTTCAGGAATTTGGCTACATCAGCATCAGCTTCCCCCGAACGCACAATTGGAGCAACACTGAATCAAGAAGAACAAGTTGTAAAGACCTTCACCTTGAAGGATGCTTCAATTAAAATATTAATTATTTTGGGTAATTTCTCAAATTTAACAAACTGACCTGCGCTCAGCTCTGCGACAGATTGTCCGAGCTACGTGTAAAGCTGCACTACTTTTTCCTCCTGACTGGGGAATAGCAAAAGTAAAAGGGTCAAAGGTTCATTCCATTTGTTTACATAAAAAATATGTATACACATAAAGATTACTCACAGGTAAAATAAAGTTAGTCAGAGGAGGAAGTTCATTTGTGAAGCCGTCAATCCATGTCTCCAATTCTGTGATGGGCTGAGCAGTGAACTTTGTTTTCTCTTTAAAAGAGTAAATCATCCATCTCAATCTCTTAAATATGAAGCTTTTGAACAAATTGGAACATTAATGTGTTCATACTTATGTGACTTTCTCTTGCAGATGATAAAGGAGTGGCAATATTGGAGCCGACATCCTGTAAAACACACTGTATCTGCAAAAAGAAGAGAAATAAAGAAGCACTACATCAGTCTGACACATGTCAAACGTCATCTCTGGTGAATAGAATAAATGAAATATGAGAATCAAACCTTGTCAAGCTGATACGTGAATGTATGTCCTTTGTCGAGACAAAATTCTCTGGCCATGCTGGAAAGTGCGGATACTCAATCAAAGTGAGGATGAAGAACATTTTAACACAAAATAAATTAAGAATTAGGCTCCTCACCCTATAGCTGATGACAGTTCATCTGTATTTCCCAAGGCTTCAAAGATCTTATCTTCTTTAGGTCTGCGTTCTCCTGTGAATGTGCTTGAGAAACCTTTTATAGTGGGAAAGCAAGAATAAAGAGAATTATTCTTATCATTCTTTCAATATCCTGAACCTGTATGCATATGTTCAGTTAGTCACGTTGGGTATTAACCTTTGTCACCAGTTTTGGTGTATATTTTGGGTAATCTGTTGTCTCCTTCAGCAGCATAACTGTTGAAAGAAAATGGTGGTAAATGAAGACATGGAGGTCGATAAATGGTAATAAAATGTAGTAACAACTGGCTAAACACACATAACATTGTTTATTATCTGGCGTTTTAACTGGCTAAAAATATGGTTCGCGTTCTTATAACGCATCGTTATCGCAAATCAATGACATGCTGTTCTAGTATAATCACAGGTGTAGCAGTACCAACACATGACTGTATCACATTGACAGCTGCATCAATAACAAACACCGAGAAGAATCTATTAAAAAACGACAGGACAATAATTAATAAAACCACCTCCTTTCTGCACATAAACTTATCCTCGTCCAGTTTTCATGTATCAGTTTGTTTGTCTTAAATACACAGCGGAGGTGGACAGGTTTTACAGTGAACAATGCCATGTTACGACTAAAAAAATGCTAACAGCTACGAAAACGCGTTGTGTCTTTTGTTCCCCTGCAGTTTCCGTAGCTGGTGGGCGTTTCTTTTGATCGCACGATTGGTGTACTTACCATGTGGTGGGAGTTACTCGAGCGTCGGTTGGTCAAAATGGTATCGCCGAATTATTTGGAGACGTTGATTGGCGTTCACAGACCGACTCTCTTCTAATGATACAGCGGTGTGTCAGATGTTTTGGCGTGTAATTATCAGAGTTGCTCTCAGATAGATGGGCCTCAGTAGTGTGCCTGTGTGTTTAAATGCCAATTATTTTATGCCGTTTTTATTTTGAAACTGTCGACTTCCTGTTTTTGCTGTGGGGGATTAACTCACCGTAGGGGGCTAAGTTGCTAATAATAACAACAACCGTAAAGGAGAGTTAAGTCTTCTCTGGACGTCGCTTTTTTGCCTGTCATAAAACATGATAGTAAACGACTGTTTTATCTCCGCTCCTGGGAAGGCTATTCTACATGGAGAACACGCAGTAGTGCATGGGAAGGTAAGACACAAGCTAACATATACTGTCCTAACTGCATGACTAAATATTTTGAGAAGATTTTGATTTAATGATCTTGTGGTCCAAATATATTGACACTGTGGGCCAGATCTTATCCCGAACCCGGTATTTGACATATGTTTATTAGACTTACGATTTATTTCTTGTGAAAACTACTTAAACTTGTACCTTATTCAGTGCTTGTAACAGCAAATTAGTGTCTCCCTCCTCACTCCGTCCTATGTATCTTCTGCACTTTCCCCAACTATCTCCATGTCCTCCTTCACTGCATCCATCCAATCTTCTCTTTGTCTCCTACCTGGTAGCTCCATCTCTAGGATGATTCTTCTACCAATGTATCTCCTGACCCTCCTCTGAACATGTCCACACCATCTCAGTCTGGCTTCTCTATCTTTTTCTCCAAACCCTCCTGTCTGTGTTGTCCCTCCAATCACCTCATTCCTGATCCTCTCCATCCTTGTCTCTCCTAAAGATAATCTAAGCATCTTTAACTCTGCCACCCCCAGCTCTGCCTCCTGTCGTCTGCCTAATAGTAGTGTCTGTAAACCATACATCATGAACCAAAGTATAATAAAAAAGTCTATTTGAAATATCGTTGGGTTTCAGTGCCCAGGGAGCTGTGTGTGGGGACGATGATGTGGTCAGTGCTACGCAGATGAACACTGCCCCAACTCATGGGAGAGTAAAAGCTTAAACTAGTACAAACTAGTTAAGTAGTATATGTACACAGATGTGTTGTGTTTTTTTGTGACTGTTGATTGCTGCTATAGTGTGTTTATATCCTGAGTGACACATTCTTCCTCTATCCTTCTGTCACAGGTTGCACTTGCTGTCAGTCTGAATCTTAGAACATATTTGCATTTAAGGGCAACAACAAATGGAGAAGTTTGCATCAAGCTCCCAAATATTGGCACATTTCTCAGCTGGAACCTGGATGATCTTAAGCAACTCAATCCCTATCCCTGTGGTAAGAGATTATGGACTCTATATACAGTACACTGTACGCCGTGTATCTCATTACCTACACAACACACAAACCAATTAGCTCAACTTTAAGTAATTAACTTGCTCTGTAACTCAGTTATGTTGTGGTCAGCTGCTCTGTCCCAGTTTCTGTTACTAAAATAACCGAACTGAAGGAGACTGTAAATCAAATCTTGTGTGACAGGAATGTTGGTTGTATTTCAGTTTTTGTAGTTTTTCTTTTTAGTGATACCCATGTCTTGCTATTAATGACAGGTCAGAGTGAAGAGCTGAACCGTCTGGACCATGAAATTGTTAGACGGCTGCATTTTGTTGGTGCCGCTGATGGAAAGCTGGACACAAGCAAAAATGCCATTTTAGCCTTTCTCTACCTCTACATCTCACTCTTTGGATCAGGGTAAGAGATATTGGGTTTCTTTCCATCTTTTTTTCTTATTTATGTTTTATAATATTTATTAAGTAATTATTATTTTTTTTATTTTATTTTGTTATTATCTTTTTTTCATCTTAGCATTCATATATACAAAGAATACACATAAACAAGCATACATGAATACTAATATAAGAAAGAATATATATATTACTGATGATGCGTATATTTAATAAACACAATATGCTTAAAAAATATAAATATTATTAGTTGATGATGAGTCACATCAAGTCACAGATTAACTGGATTTAATCTGGCCTTGTTAAGGAAGGCCCCGGTTCGAATTCATAATTACAGGGAATCATAACATTCATCATTCATCATTCATCATTACATTTCAGAGGTTTTTGTTCATTCTTAGTAATGTCACTGAGGAAAATATTATTCTAATTTTCTCCAGCTATTATTAATTACATTAATTACTTAATAATTAAATGGCACTACAAGATAAACAACAGCATTTACTTATTAATTTAAATAATTCACAAAATTATAAGAAAGTGTATAACATGTTTTACAAATGTTATCAAAAATATTAATTTTAGAATCAGCTGAAATGTTCCCTTTTTATGTTTTATTTTCTTCTCTTTACCTCCATTAAAGTGTGAACTCTCTCATTGTGATGCTATGAACAAATCTTTGTGCTTTTAAATTTAAAAGGTTGTTGGTGAAAAAAAGTGGGAATTTTCATATTCATGTGACCATGTTTTCTGTCTTTCTAAAGTGATCAACTCAAGTGCTTTAAAGTTAGTAGTTCTGGCAAGGAGAGCTACAAAAATGAAAAATCCTCCCTCTTTGAAATGAAGTTAGTACAGAGGCAGACAGACAGACAGGCCCGATGTTAGTTTAAGCAGCTGCAGGAGCTGTGAACAGAGGAGATGTTTTCCAACATTAGAGCTGCAGGTTGTTGGGAGGTTTAGCCAGAACTGACACGGTGCTGGCGTGTCTGAGAGAGGTGATGGGTTCTGACAGCATGGCCACTAATGAGAGTCTGGCACTGGGCCACACTGTAGCCCTTAACAAGTCTGGATGTGTGTTTCCCTCGAGAGAAGAGTCAGACAATTAGCTTGGAGTATTCTCCTGTCTGCCCAAAAGCTGCTTCCCTGACAGACTCTGACAGCAATGTCAAGCACGATTGTGTTCAATTTATAGCAGTGTATGAATTGTGATACATTATACTGCAGCTGCATGGGTGCAGGTGTACAGTTACTCTGCAAGGAGAAGCCATTGTGATAAGGTACAATATGATATTTATTGACTTGATTATTGTTGTTCTCTTGTCTGAATTGCATTCATTTTTTTAACCTACTTTTTGGCATGGCATCTGTGAATTCATTGTCACATGTTAGGGCTATTGGTTTGCTTTGCAATTCTGTGCTATTGCTAACTACTGTATACCATACCATACAATACCATAAGATACCCTACCATAACCTCCCATACCCCACCATACCATACCATACCATACCATACCATACCATACCATGCCATACCATACCATACCATACCATGCCATGCCATGCCATGCCATGCCATGCCATACCATACCAGGTCAACCACTGCCTAGCCACTGATCCTTTATTTATACTCGAAGTCATCCAACATAATAAATATGTTAATGCAACAAACCATTAGCTCTTTTTTCTTTGTATGGCTCGATCACTTGCAGAATAAAGAGGCCATAACAAGCACAGCAGGAGGAAACAAACCGTTAAAAAAAACTAGTTAGAATTTAGATTTTTTTTTTTCTATTTCTATCTATTTTTCTGTTTTTGTCTTTAGTAATCTGCCCAGCTTGACCATATCAGTTTGGTCAGAACTGCCAACCGGAGCAGGACTGGGATCCAGTGCTGCCTACTCGGTGTGTTTAGCTGCAGCTCTGCTCTGTGCCTGTGGAGCAATTCCTGCCCCACTCAAAGAGTCGGATCAAACTGCCAGGTAAAACATGCATAGAAAAGAATTATATGAGTGTATCTCTACGGTCTACACCATTGGTCCCTCTGTTTATGAAGTGAAAAATATCATATTTTGTTGCACTGTGGGAGAACTGAAATGATTTTTTTATCTTTTTTTAATTATCAGACAAAACATTTTGTAGGAGTTAGATTTCATAATTGAAAGTAAAATTTGGAAGACATTGCCTAAAATGTGTGCAATTTTCTGACATTGTGTATGTGTATATATATATATATATATAGAAAGAGAAGAATAAATATATAAAGTAACAGATAGTTATGATAACACAGTGCAGGCCTGTCAAAGTGCCAATATCCTGTGTCTTAAATTCTTTGTGTTTTTATAAGAAAAATATATTTACTGTATTTACAGTCTCTCAGCTGACCAGTAGGCCTGAACATTATCATTGAATACATTCATAAGTGAGGTGGAGTTTCAAATTTTATTTTGAATATAATTTTATATTTGCATTGTTGAAATACTAAATATATTAAATATATGTACCAATTATCTCAAACTCGCGGTCCGTGGGCTATTTCCGGCCCGTGGAACGAGATTTTGCGGCCCCACCTCGTGAAAGTTGAATTTATAAAAAGATTTTATAGAATTGTTCTCCACATTTTATGGTAAATTCTTTAGTTCTCCAAACACTGTTCCACAGTCTCCTTCTGGTTCAGTGTTGTATCAAGGAGAAACTATGGGAAACTGATTTTTTTATTGATTTATTTCTTCTGTATTGAACACTGAAAGATGACGCAGCCCTTTGGTGAAACAATAGTGTGGGTGGTGGCACTCAAACTTTTTGAGTTCTAGACCCCTGATATATACTTATTACAGTATGCTAAATATATGTTGTCAGGATTTATGAATTGCTTTATTGGAACATTAATGTAAATATATCCAATTTCTGTAGTAAATGTGCATTGAATTTGATATGGATGCATCATTAATACAAATGCTTTGCTGTAAAGCATCTCACTCAACATGTTATTTTTTTATTTGTCCTGCCAACCAAGATGTTTTAACTCAGTGATGAGGTTCTTTTTGATGTTAGATCACAGTCCATTGGCTTTTAGTGTTTTGTTTCAACTTTAAAGGTGGTGCCAGGAGGATCTGGAGTTGATCAACAGCTGGGCCTTCAAAGGAGAAATGATCATCCATGGAAATCCCTCAGGGGTGGACAACGCTGTGGGGACATGGGGTGAGGCCTGAAACCGCTGCAGCTTGTGGTCTGATGTCTTCTCCGGTCTCTGTGGACACAGCGTGCTGGATTAAAGTCAGCAGAGAATTGAACTGCTGCCCTTCATCATCATCTGATCATTACCTGTTTAATCATTTGGGTTTCTTTTTCTGCAGGTGGCATGCTGAGATTTGTGGTTGGGAAGATAATTCCTCTCAGCAGGTACTGGCACTGATTAACTTTGCTTAATTCTCTTCCATTTAAAGAGAGAGAGGAGGGGGTGGGGGGCTTCTTTTTTTCCATTTCCTCTCGCAGAAAACAAATGTAGGCTGAGTAAAATTAGCACGCCTTAATGACGTGTCTGTTTAAACACTGCGATCTGTCTGCTTTACTTGCAGAGTGCCGCTATTAAGGATCCTCCTCACTAACACAAAAGTACCACGCAGCACCAAGGTACTTGTTGCCAGGGTGAAGGACAAAATTAACAAGGTACTAAATGGCTTCTTCCTCCCCCGTGAGTTTCTTGTCGACTCTGTAATTAATATGATAGACGGCACTTTTTCATGGCAGATACTCCAGAGACCGGCGGTGAGTGCCTTCATAAAATATTGAAATGAAACTCTTAGCCAGAACCCCTGTGGGCCGTTGCCTTGGTGACACTCAGACGTCGATGGTCCCGGGTCCTGTTGTGACATTGTTGTGATCTGACTGATCAGCACAAAGACAAAGCTGACATTTAACAGTCTGTGTTTATGGAAAGGCTTTCTGTCAGAACCAATCAAATTATAGGCAAACTATAAGAAAAAAGGAGACAAGTTTGTTTCCTTCTCACTGTGTTTCACCACCGTTGAACTGTATCAAACATTGAGAGAATAAATTTGTCTTAAACATTGGAAGATGAGAACAGGTTTTTTCAATGTAGGGGTTGGTAACCTACATGGGTTACAAATTTAAAAGTGATTAAAACAATATATATGTATGTGTATATATATATATATATATATGTATATATGTA
>JAFBJS010054507.1:16885-47457 GCA_016785265.1 Paraplagusia blochii | reverse complement strand
AGGTCTAAACAAGGGCATCAGTGATCACAGTGAGATGAAATACTACAATCTGTATATTTGTGAAGGTACCATTGGTGATGAGGTCAGTACTGAAAGTCTATACCAGGCATGGGCAAACTTTGTGACTTTCAGGGCCAATTGGGTGGGGGCGGGGGGCGGAGTCCAGAGAAAGATGGAGTGAACGTCCAAACTAAGATAAATGGCACCTAAAGTCACGTATAAAACCTAAAATCTTACTTTTCTGATACCCTTTGTGACGCCAGCTACTGGGGAAACACATTATTGCAGGGAAAAGACAGTGGTATAATGATAAAATTGGTAAATTATTTAATGTGGACAAGGTTGGCAGGACGCATTACCAAAGCTCAACGGACCGCATCTGGTCCCCGGGCCTTAGTTTGCCCATTTTATGCCTGTACACTCCTGTCTTTTCAGCAACTCTCTGGATTTTACAGCAAAGCTTTGGAAACCTGCAGTCCAGATCCTACTGATATATTTACAACAAAATAGTCATAAAATTCTATACTCTTGGTTACTCCCAGTATCAGTGATGGCTGTCATGGTGCAGATCACTGAAGGATCATGAACCATCATTCAGGATCAGAGATCCTTCTTTCAATGTGGACCATAACCAGATCACACACTTATTGCTACAGGTCCACACACCAGAGTTTGGGAATTATTGAATTAATCTTAGGTTTTAGAATCGGTTTTTTAATATATATTTCAATATATAAGTTCTGTTATTGAAAAAAAAAAATGCTAGAGAAGCCAGATGGTTATATCGGTAGAAGGATGATCCTAGAGATGGAGCTACCAGGTAGGAGACAAAGAGGAGATTGATGGATGCATTGAGGGAGGACATGGAGGTAGTTGGAGTCAGAGTAGAGGCTACAGAGGAGGGGGGAGATGGATATTGTTGACTCGCTGTGGCAACCCCTGAAAAATGCTGAAAGGAAAAAAGAAAAAAATAATATACATTTTTTTTAATAATTGCCAAAAATATTACATTTCCATTGTTTTAAACCCACAGAGACCTGACTCGTTAATTATGACTTTGTGAACAAAAATGTGCTCCATCGTTGAATGCAAATGAGATGGACGTATCTCACAGCTCATCTGTGCACCGGCTGCTGAAGGTTATTGTTAATATACAGGTGACTTTTAACCACAATGGCTGCCAAGCTATCTGCAGCGTGCCCTTCACTCAGGTTTTAAATGGCACTGTCTTTAATCAGTGGAGAGAGGTCAGAGCCCTGTTAGATCAGCCGCCCCGATAACCAATGGAATCCAGGCAAGGCATTGAAAGTTAACCTACAGTAGGGAACAGATTTAATCCAGGATATCTAACGGTAGAAGTCTAGTTACAAACGAAACCTCCGGCGCTTCAATTAGAAACGGTCACTGTTTTAATCCCACTTATTTCTGAGGCTGTTCATTAAGCAGCTATTCATTAACATTGGAGTTGATTTACCGCTAATGTCGTTAGATACAGTCAAATTTGTTTATTTTATGCTTGACCTGTTAGAGTAATGGAGCGGTTAAACGCACGCTAAAGATCTTGAGCAAATAAGTTTGTTCAAAGTTATGTGGAGTGTAATGCAGCTAATATTTCACTGCTGCTGGGTTCTGTCCTCTTTCTTCTTCTCCGCCTAATCATGAAGGTCTCACTCTGCTACTGCTGCCGGCGCGTTCTGCTCTATAGGCCAAGCCCTGCATCCAATCAGGCTTATCATCTATTAAGCAGATTTGCTCGTCAGCTTGTGAATTGGAACAGTCTGCGAACACGTCATGACCCTGAACCACAAAGACTAATCTGAGCTTTTAGAAACGGGGGGGAATTGCTAGTTTTTTTTTTGTTTTTTGTTTTTTTCCCCATCCCTTTAATCAATATCTAACATTGTTATTCACAAAGTTTCTTTTCAGTTCAAATTAACCAGGACGCCTTAAACGACATGACTGGAAAAGATAGTTCTGTGTGTTGCCCATTGACGTAAACAAATATCTTGTTCCAATTGTAGTAATTTACAAAACCATTTGTCATCACAAACTACAACATTTGAAGTATTTGGAGCACGTTTTAAGTATTTTTCTTAAGTATACACACAGAAGACAGTGATGATTAACCATTAACCAACAGGTTTTTTTCCATACAGTTCAGATTCCAACAAAAAAATCAGATTCAAACACATGGCTTTGAGGAGGAGATGTGAGTCACGCTGTGTCTGGACGTTTTGCACATGCTCCTGCGTGTGTGTGTGTGTTTGTGTGGTAGAGGTGTGCTGGGAGACAGGAATGCAAATTTTACTGACACGCATCAGGGTGGATTTTCGGTGCAGGCACAGCTGAATGTTCCGGACTCACCCACTCTGACCAGGAACGTGTCAGAACAGCATCAGTCATTCTTTATTAGTGTTGGCTGTGAGTGAAGGGCCCACCTTCTTACACAAAATCGATGAGTGGAATAAATTATTTTTGATTCAGTGTGGAGATAGAGAAGGCCTGATGAGGTCGGCTCTTTTTGCTCAAATGACTTAAAGTGAGTAAAAAAAATAAAAAAAATTTAAAAATAATAATACACACAGACCTCAGACATTTTTAGGATTCTTCCAGCAAATCATCATTTCCTGACACATTTTCTGTCCTTCTGTAACATCTGTTTTTTCTCAGACCTTTGGTTTGTACTTTTATTTGAAAGATTTACTGAGACCAGCCACGATGGAAACGTTAGGGACACTACTGTAGGCAGAAGACAGGAGGCAGAGCTGGAGGTGGCAGAGATAAAGACGCTGAGATTATTTTTAGGTGAGACAAGGATGGGCAGGTTCAGGAACGAAGGTTTGGAGAAAAAGGTAGCGAAGCCAGTTTCAGATGGTTTGGACATGTTCAGAGGAGGGACAGTAGTTATATTGGTAGAGGAATCATCCTGTAGATGGAGCTACCAGGTAGGAGACAAAGAGGAGATTGATGGATGCAGTGAGGGAGGACATGGAGGTAGTTGGAGTCAGAGTAGAAGATTCAGACAACAGGGGGAGATGGAGAGCATGGATTTGCCATGACAAAAGGGACAAGCTGAAAGGAAGAAGAAGGTTTGATGGTGTGAAGACGTTTTTCACTTTCTGCATTATGCCAGGAAGTTGATGTTGTGGTTAGTTTAGTTTACTTCAGTAATAGAGAAAAATATGGTTACTAATAACGGATTAGTAAGGTGAGCATTCAGCTTAACTTTGGTTTTAATGAAGTCTTTCCCCCTCTGGTTTTTGGAACAAAACAGAATTTCCACTGAGCCAAAATCTACTTATTGAAGATCAGATGGATGCAGGTGGCTTAAGTTCTTACACCCCTGAGGAGCTGTGGCCACTCATTCCCATTCCAGAGACATACTTTAATCATGAGCCCCTGCTAACAGTGTACTGACCGAGGTGATGGAGCTAAAATTGAATCATTAAACCGTCTCCTCTTTCACATGAGTGCACTGTAAATGATGCAATTGAGGCCGAAAAGCAGATATGCCTTCATCTGCATGAATTAAAAAAAGAAATTCCTCGGTGAATATTGATATTTAAATATTTATTTTTCAACATGCTGCGCATCTTAATATATAACTTCTCTCTCCATCCATCACTCTGATATTCTGTTTTATTTAATCCCAGTCCTGGGAGGTTTTAATCGACATTTTATTGGTCAATCTCTTTGTTATCAGTTGTTGTAAACTTAATTTTTTTTTTCATATATATTTTCCTTAATATGCACAGAGGTCGTTGGTGTAAAACTGTAGGATTCACCTCCAGGACAAGTTCAAGTCCCGACTATTGTGGTTGGCTTCCAGTAGGCTCAGCACCCGCAGGAAGGTGCAACGTGATTAAGGTGGCAGTCTTGGAGACTGCTGTCCCTGGGACTCTGAACAGATCAGCGTCGAAGATGGACGGATGTGAGGGATGTTGTTTTTTTTTTCGCTCTGTTTACTCTGGTAACATCCCTTAAAACCTGGTCTGTCAGGCTGCTTTACCATGGGAGTGTTTGTCAGTAATTATTTTGGTACAAGAACGAAGACATTTATTACATTTTTTTTTTATGCCGTTTAAATGGTAATCTTTTGTTGAGATGAACAACCTCCCTTGGAATATTTCCAAGTACTTTTCAGTTGGTTTATTTGTGTCAATGCCATAAAGTGTTATTCCATCCGCGGAGAACTAAATCGCTATTGTTTTAAGCGGAATATCACTAGTCCAGATGTTGCCGATTACCCTTGGGGTGTGTTGTGAGAGCCAGGATGAAGCTCGTGTTAATTTGAAGTTAAGTGAAAAGCAACCGGTCACCTCCAAACTTTAGAGTACAGTCATTGTCTCCCTGATGTGGATTCATGGCCTGTAGACACCTATAAATAGGACAGGTGTTGATAAAAAATGTAGTACACGATGACCATTTGATACCAGGGTTGTTCTGATATCATTTCTGCACTTGTCATAACCTTCCAATACTCCTGTAGGTTGAGTTGTAATTATAACATCTTTGTTGTTACATATCTTGATGTCATGTAATCCATTTTTTTAAGATAAAGAGACTTAAAGTCAAGATGTAAACCTTGGTATCTGGACATTAATGGTTTTTACAGCAGTATAATTATTGTACTTTACTAAATTTCTTGTATCTCAACAGAACAGTGACAAATATTTTGTTTAAATTTCTCCAAACTGTTGACCTTGTTAACATTACAAATGAAAAAAACCCAAAATTATGGGCAAAGAGACTGAACTGCAGACGTAAAGTTATGTACAACCTACTAAATATATACATTCATCAATTATTATAACACTGATTAGAGCAAATGTTTAATTTAATATTAGTACAGTTCTAAAAATTTATGCGTCTGGTGTATTTTCTTAAAATCTCAGGTCATGCAGCAACACATACACAAAAGTTGTACATCTTTCTACAGCGTCCATGAACACAACTGAATTTATTACATGGAATTTAATTCACTTTTTTGTGACTCTTTAAGTGCATTTGTCCTTTATGATCGACAAAATTGTAGAAATTTTGTAATTCTAGAAGCCAAACTCTTCTTCTTCTTCTCTACTGCAATACGGAAGATTTTGCTGACACTGTCACTGCTACATCTCTAGAAAGTTTGTTCAAGAGGAGCGTCCCCAAAAGTTGGCTACGTTTAAGGACTTCACGTTTGGCAGAGAACTATCAGATGACATTGTATCTATGGTTTAAAAGAAGCTTCTAGTCACGCTGTGTGTTGGAATTGACATTTTGACAAAAGAGGTTGACATTTTGGGGACGTGTGGCTCTTTACTTTGTTGAGGAGCATTGACTGAGAAGATCAATAGCAGTCTCATACTTGTCCCTTTAATAGACGGAGAGAGAGCACACAGTTGGACTACATTCCCCCAAATGCGGTTGACAAAGAAAAGTTGCTCCGTCATTTTTATGCTTTGGTTTCTGTCGGCAAAATAAGGGAAACAGTAGAACGTTTTGTTCTTTATGTTTCATTTGAAGATTGCATTTCAACCCTATGCCTGTTGTGTGTCTATTATCAAGAAAATGTCTCCTTTTAAAACAAATCCCTTTTGTGTGTCCATAAAGTGGATGAATGAGAAAAATGAATTTCCACAGCGTGGAAGACAGAGTGTCTTGAGTGTGGTCTTTTGAAGTCATCAGTCTTCATGTCTCCTCTAAACACTTTCAAAAGAGTGCCAAAAAAAAAAACATGAATAAATCTCTGAATTTACCAATTTAGCGAATCCTTTATGTGTTTGGTATCTGGAGAATTGCCTTTTTCTCAGAATGCATTTGTGTGGCACGACTTCCTCTTTCATCCAGAAGAACCACTTGGAGAACACCACCATGAGAAGAGAGCTAATGAGGGGATCATTAATGAGCGGGGTCACAGAAATGCCTTCATGTGCTGTTAAATATGCATCACTACTGTCAGCAAGCGGCGCCGTTTCTGACTCCACTGTGTTTTTTTTTCCCCCCTTTCAAACATTTTTCCTCTCAATCAATCTGCATTGGCATTTTTTTTTTTCCGTTTTGTTTTATCACTGACACGTTCCCTTCAGTGGTTACTGTGAAGATTCAGATGAGCTGCGGACTCCTTCCTCTACTTCATACATGTTTGATGAATCTCTTTTACGCTCCTTGTGGGATACAAGCGTGAATGTCAGATATCTTGTCTGGGAAAAAAAAGGAACAAAAGACGAGAGGAGCCCACGTCAGTAATGAGGCGACCAAGAATCTCCTGGCTCACCAGCAAAGTAGGGCAACTGTGGTGAACGTGTGAGGAACCAGGAGATAGTGGCAGGTTTTGACAATGAATTGAGCCACAAGCTGTAGCATCGGCAGGAGCTGCTCACTGGATGTTGGGATAAGAGACGATGACAGTCATATTTACCAACTCACACATGAAACCGACAATTACACCAAGTCCGAGAAGAGCATCAGTGATATAATTTCACAACTGTGTTCGACACGCGGCTCTTTGCATTTGTTTTGTCAATATGTTTGTTTAATTAGAAACGCAACCACCATTAGCCTCAGGATGTAATGGAACCTTTAATAATCGTAATAACAACACAATTGTACATTTTCTAAATTATTTACGTAAATGAGCCTGGACTTAATTAGTGCGAATCCTAAATAAGATGTTTATAAATGACACTAATTAACGCCATCCATCACATGGCCCTAATGTTTTGCCCATTTTCCATGTGTCGTGATGATTTACAAGTGTGCGAACGTAACTTTGATGGGGCGGGGGCAGGTAAAGGACCGTGAAGACGTTTTTGGAGTGAGGGAGGGGGACAATTTATGGGTTTTAATTTGACGTGGACCCCGCTAATTAATGTTTGACTTGTGCATTGGGGAGTGAGAAATGAAGTTGAAGTCATTAAAGCCCTGCACACTGCTATGTCTATGTAGTGCAAACCATCCTACAGCAGCATCCTGACAAAAACTGTAGCCACATTTGCACCTGTACTTAAAGTTACACCATTTTTTTTGTTGTTTAAGGCTCAGATGCTAAGCCTTGCCAAAATTTTTGGTTGCCGTCCCTTGTTTATTGATGTTTGGTGCTCTGTGACATTCTCCCCTGCGGTGGTGGCCTTGTGGTAAAGGAACCAGACTGAAGTCTGAAGGGTTTTAGGTTCTAATCCATCACCTGCCAGAGGTGCTCTGACCATGGCACTGTCCCCACATACTCCCTCCCCAGCGCTGCCCACTGTTCACTTTGGTGATGGGTTCAATGCGAAGGTCATATTTGGTTGTGTGCAGCGGTGTGTGGATCACAATGATGGGATTTTAAAGTATTGATATCCATCAGTCAACCACCTGAACCGGGATTGGATCGTCCACACCAAAGACAGAGACATAAACAGAGAACTTCCATTTCTCTTTTGTTGTGAACAACTTTACACAAAAGCTGTAACAGATCTTAGCAGTGATCATCACTGTAGGTTCTTCAGTATACAGGTCCAGAGCACTGACACAGGCGACAACTACCAATATTTCCATTATTGTCCAGTCCTTAATTTCCAATACAGATACATTAACCAGTACTGATATACACTACTTCAACATAAGTAAAAAAAAAAGTGCTATATTCATTATGAGACACATTCTATCTGATACAGTCCTATGATTCTTTGTGCAGGATTTAAGTAAACAAACAATGTCTAGTGTTGGACAGAATAATTTTCTCCAAAATAATCATTAACATTATAAACTGGGCTCATTCAACCCTCATATCAAATGGCAATTAAAAGGAAGACATATATAGAAAAAGTCATATCAGCAATGTCCCAATGCAACGATGCCTGTTGGTGACGTGGGAGACAGTACCGAACGGCGGTTCGCTGCTGAATGTCTGAAAATACTTATGGATACATTTAGGTAGGACATAGCACACAGCTCAAGAAACTCCACATATTTTGTAAATTCAGCATCTTGAATGTGTTAGAACCGCTGGTTGTCCAGGATAATGAACTCCACGATTTTTGTCAGATCGATTTTGCTCTTTCTTACTCTTTCAGAGACAGCTGCGTTGGATTTTTGTCAGTGAGTCCATTTCTAGTTGTCTAGTTGCTTTACTTTGTTGCTTTATTTTGTTAGTAGAAGACGCCTCATGATAAAGTGTTAAAATCTCGACCCCCCCCCACTTGGGTTTGACCAGCTCCTTGAGTCATAGAGAATTACAGTTTTGTTATCTGGGAAAAAAAAAATCCAGACTACGGACATTTAGTGTAGCATCTAGCATTGTTGTTGTGCCTTCAGGTGCAGTTTGATGACATCATTTATCACAAGTCGGTCAAAGTGGCAGGACCCCATGAGGGTGTCCAGTAATTTGCATCAAATTTTCACTGACCGATTTATTCTGATATCAATAGTTCTGTTCATATCAGACCCATAATATCGGACAAACCTATTTTCACATCAACCAAGAGAATAAACCCTCTGAGTATTTATTTTCAATCAACTAGGGTAATTTCGATTAAACAAAGGCGGCAACCACACTCGATCCCAACAAGAAAACAGTTGGTCCAGAATATGGACATACAGTCATGGAAAAAAAATATATATATTAGACCACTCTGCTGTTTTCTTCAATTCCTTGTTCATCTTAATGCCTTGTTCCACTAAAGGTTTATCACCACAATGAACACAAAACCATGCAATGACTAAAAGCACTGTATTTGTCAGTACAATGTTATTGCTAGTGATGTAGGAACGGAAGTGATTTTTGTCACTGTCAATAAAACCATGCAAAATGACCAGAAATCAGCTCTGAAATTATACTTAATTATGATCTTTTTTTGTTGTTATTATATTTGTCCAGATTAATGTAGATTAAGTGGAAGCAGACTTTTAAATGGACAAGAAATTAAAGAAAGAGTGGTCTAATATTGTTTTTTTCCATGACTGTATATGCTAGTCTAATGGCTAAACTAAACCTTTAAGTTTAATCATAAGGAGAATATGAAGAACTCCGCAAAGTCAAAGCAAACAACAACAACCTTTGTGAGATGTGTTTTTCTCCAGCAACCCTGACACTGGACACTATTATCTACATATGCCATAAATAACATCTCACTCTAACGATATCACCATCCTCATAAGAAATACTGTTGGGAATATATGTTGTTCCCAGCCAAGGCCAACACATCCAATCACTGGATTTATAATGCAAGACCAACAGAGGGCTGATAAAGGTTAGCCACCTTATATATTGACTCGGTTTTGTGTTTTAAGACCTAGACAACAGTAAATTTTATTGAGCGCGAAGTGTCACGGCACGGTGTAGAAGACAAATACTCAATTACTTAGCTGGGTTTTGTGCGGAATCTAAGCTTTCATGGAATGACTCAAACATAACCAGTTCATTTTTAACCTGTAAACACTGTTTACACTGAGTTTAACCTTGACACATAAAACAAAACATAAAGCTTAATGTTGATGAGCTGTTTTTTGGGGGGTTTTTTTCCAGCTCGATGCTCCAAGTCGTACATTTCATAAAAAGCACTGCCATCATAGCCACTTGTTATTGCAGTGTTGTGCGTTACAGCTGCTCCCGGTCCATCATGAGAAGAGGTATCAATCTTATCCTCAGATGAGAACCCTCTGTGCACCTCTGTAATACTTGGTGTTGGCTGAGGCAGTAATGAGAATAACAGAAGATGATGAGGAACCTACTTGTTGCTAACAAGGAATAGAGACCTTTAAAAAAAAATCCCCCAAAAAAAGTAATCAGGAATTCTTCTAACTTTCTCCCTCTTTATTATGTTTAACACGATCCTTGTGAGTTCTTTTTTTTTTTTTTTTTTTTTTCTATTTTGCTTTGAGTCCAATTTAGGTCTTAACCGCACTGTGCACTCCAGCCTCGACGCTCTTATCTGGAATGTAGGTCCCATGAGAATAAATCTCAGCAGAGACTGTCTGAAAAGTAAATTTAGTTTACTGTCAGTATGAAGTCAGAGGAGCTGTGAAGGTGGTCTTAAATGCCAAAATTCTCTGCATGGAGAAAGTGGTTTGAGCTTCCACAGACCCTGGCTGTGTAGGATAGCTCTAGCTGGGGAAAAATATATATAAATCAGCTCACTTTGATTGCTTGGGTTGGTAGCTTTTGTGGCATTGGACATATTTTTTTTATGACGAAGACTCAAAGGGAATAATTTTAGTCTATATGGAGGTCTCAGAAGAGAGGATTGCACCGAGTGAAGACTCTGAACCACAGTGCAACTTTGACTCAACCGCAACATACTGATCAGGAATAAACAACCACTGATGATTTTGTTTATCGATTCACATAGCGTTTTATCTTTTTCAGCTGAGGGAACAAATCAAGATGTGTGCTACCAGATAAACTACAACATTTACGACAAAATGTCATATCAAATTATACCAGAAGGCACTTTAAGGACATTTCACAGCAGTTTTAATCTGGGCTATAAACATGTTAAAGGGAAGAAAATGGACATTTGAGTTTTGATTTTGCTTTATTTTATCTGTGTAGCCTAGATTCGAAGTCATTGGTCTCCTTAAAAAAATAAAAAATAAAAAAATCTGTGGTAGCCTACAATGACCTGATGAGGTTGACCTCCTGTGATGTTCACTGACTGAATGGAGAGAGTGGGTGGACCATCAGACTATATGGGGAGGACTGACTACCAACTACTGTCACATCTCTAAGGCAACAATAAGAGGAGAATATTTTAGTCTGACAATTTGGAAATGTTAGTTTGTTAGTTGGCCATGTTAATAATGGGCTGGTCAACATTAAATATAGCTCATGGGTAGAGTATTATACCCATGACCCAGTATTTATAGCATTTCTTTGGTAACGTGCAAACAAACTAATTCTATAAATGTATACATTTTTACTGTATAGATGACTATATACTATATATTATGATGCTAGATGTATACTATATGTATATGTATAATAAATGTATATATATACATATATGTACTATATACATATAATTTTATATATATATATATATATATATATATATATATATATATACAATTTCTGGCAAAATGAATCTGGTTTAAAGCCCTAGTTTAAATACGTTTCATTTTCTGAAAGAATTCTTGGATAGTTACTATGTCATTTTAACAGCGTATTTAGCATATATTTTTACTAGTAGTGGTTTTGTAAAAGACAAGGCATATTAGAGTGCTTATTTCTCATTTTCGATAAGAACAGTGCTAAATCCCGTTTGTGATTCAGTTTCCAGTTCTCTGTATGTTGCCCTGGATACGTACTTGGAATGAGGGGAAGGAATAAAGGGAAATCAGAGAGGCATTTAACACACTGGACACAGCCCCCCACGATGTTGCAGAATTTTACGCGGCTGTACTTGTGAATCCTTAATGCAACTTTTCCTTGATCCGTATCAACAGCAAACCAGTCGTGTAATGAAACTAGGTTAACAGCTGATGCCTTAAAGTAAGACAGATGCTGGAGCAGCACTTCTGAGATGACTAAATGGTGAATTTGAGATAAAAAAAAAAAAAAAGAAAACATTTAATAAATCAGGATAAGTAAGTTGAAGTGCGGAAGGAACACTGAAAACCATTAACCTGAGTTAAGTCATAGAAAACTGTTTAAATGTGCTGTGAATTCCAGCGAACATCAAGGTGATCAGACTAAAACTGTCTCCTTAACTGCAAATCTGAGTCTCATTGAAATGTCAAAGTCACAGGTCCAGGCTCTGGTTATAAAAAAAAAGAAATAGTAAAAATATTTTCACAGTTCCAGTGGCGGTAAATATCCTTAACCTCTTTGACAGGACACTTAGTGGAGCTGCCCTCTGCGTTTGGTCAACTTCATAAGAGCGGCTAAGGTTTCTTTCATCTACTAATGTCCTTACAAAATACCCTTGATCTGGTCTCTTTGGACTGGGTCCTTCACTGGACTTCTGACGAGTTAACAGCCATCATGTTCCTACCTCTCTGTTGTCACTGCTCGTTTTTCACATACTCTACAGTCTCTCTCCACCATCCTCTCCTTTCTTCCCGGTGCTGGAAGGAGCCTTTTTTGCACAGTAGCCTCTGAACGTGTCTGGTTTTACTCTCGTGTGAATATTTATCTTTTTGTTATCTTAACTTTTCTTCCCAAAAGGCAAAAGTGAGGTTACAGTCTCCGGTGATTAGTGATCCACTCAGTGAAATTGAGACTTTCAGCTCCCGTTTTTTCCCTGCAGATCGGATGTGGAATAAGTAGAATTATTTGGGGTATACAATAAAAAAAAAAACGAAAAAAAAAAGATTCAGCTTGATTCTTTCAGTAGATACAGTCTGTTGTTATCTTAGTTGTATTAACACTCATATATTTCATACAAATGGTTTCTCCTGTATGTCCTGTCTACACTTTCCCTTGGGATTTCCATTTGGGATAATTTCATCTTGCACAGATCGTTGCTTGAGAACTAAATCTCTGCATCGACAGTTTTCTCGTCCGGTCGAGGTCGATCTCAGCAATGCATTCTGGTCTTATAAACTTAATGGATTTTAAACCTACCATTGTCTTTAACAACCCCGTGCTGTTAAACACAGACACGGAGAAGTGGTTGTCAGAGTTCACAGTGGAGAGTCAAAGGAAACAACAGGGAGACGTAATGAATTTTCTTTCTAACATAAAAAACAATTCTTGACTTTGACATTAATTACAAGATTTCTCTTTTTTTCTTTTTTTCTTTTTTTTTTTCTTATTTATCAAATGACCATAGTCAAGTAGAAGTAAATGGTTAAAATCTCTGAATAATATTCCTACTCCTACCCTCCTATCATTTACACTTTATTTTTTTTATTTGGTCCCAGTGGTGGCCTAGTGGTTAAGGAACCAAACTGCGGTCTGGTGGGTTCCAAGTTCAAACCCACCAACTGCCAGGTTAAGACTGAGGTCCACCGAGCATGTCACTGTCCCCACTCACAGCTCCCCGGGCGCTCAAAGCCGCCCACTGTTCACTTTGGTGATGGGTTAAATTCAGAGATTGAATTTCGTTGAGTGCAGTGTTGTGAATCAAAATGTCACAATGACGAGGAGTTTGCTTTTTTTCCCCCTATATTTCATTTAGTTTTAATTATTCTAATTATAATAAAATAATAGGAGGCTCAAATCCACCAGCTGACGTCCCAACTCTCATAACCTCCAGTGGGCACACCACCCGCAGGAAGCCTCACAGTATGGTGCAGTGTGATTTGGGTGGTGCCAGCTGTCAGAGCAGCAGAAAATGAATCAATAAATCATTTTAAAAACAGATGAAATTCAATGCGTTGATACAATTTGAACCATAAAGGAGACATTACGTAACTTTCCATTCCGTATGTATGAGCTCTATGGTGACGTCTGTGGTACAGTGGGTCACGAAGCTGGCGCTGACTACAGAGGAGTGTGTTGGAAACAGGAGCAACTCCCAGCAGAGACTCAACACTTGCACAGGCAGCATATCTGCCTCTCCTGAGGCGTCTGCTCGAGGCTCATTAACAAAGAAACAACCAGTTTGGAGTTATTTCTGGAGGAACGGCAGTAAGTAATCTGTAAATGAGCAGTTTTCACAGGTGACGAGCAGTATGTTTTTAATCCATTACCCAGGAATAGCTCACATAACAGAATGGGTCTACCGCTCAATTCCCTGGCATTGGTGATTGGGTTTTATTCGCACTTGTTTGGCAAAATTGTCAATTTTTTGCTGCTTCAATATTCTGCAGCCGTCTTCAGCGTGTGTGCGATCAATCGTGGCTACAGCAGCCGGAGCGTGGGCTAATGCTGTTTGCGGATGTGCTGTTTTGTTGACTGACACTTAGAAGAAGTTTTGAAAAGAAACATATTGATTGCGTGTCAATAACTTGCGTTCATGTCTGTGATACGTCTGCATTTGGTATTGACCACATTGCAAAAACAGCTTTCTTGCTGGCAGTCTGACTGGATGGGTTTTCTCCACACCCTAGAAACATCACGCTCTGATAAATATTAACAAAGTTTTGGTGTTGTAAATTAGAGTAAGTATTAGAGTAAATAACAAACATTAATTATTTACACAACTGAATGTGAAGATCCTTTATTAATTATGACCAGGATTCACAACTGGTGCATCATCTACTGCTTTATTTGTTCATTAATTAAAGGGGTTTTTGCCATGTTTTGCCAGTGGAGGAGCAAAAAATGACTTGGGATCGGTTAGGAATTCACTACACAACGTCGACACTGTTTTGCTGAATAAACAATTGCCTATTTAAAAATGTAATGGTTTGACACAGTTGTTTTGAAATACCAAACCGCGGCTTATGCAGATGCAGGAACTTTTTTTTTCACTCTCGAAAAACATTCAGTAACCAATGCAAAAACTTCCTGGTAGAAACAATATGCGTTTTATGCCGCGCTGCACACGTGACAGTTGCCTGCGCCGCCGAGCCGAGGCTTTTCTTCGCACCATTGTTTGGCTGAAAAGAAGAGAGAAATGAGGATTGATGGGTTATTAACTTCCACAGAGATTCTGTTTACCACTCCACTTGATCAAAAGGCCTTTGCCTGTTATTGCACTTCCTTGTCATTAGTTGGGGGAGCATCAACAACGTGGCCCTAATTATGGTTAGTATTGTTTTTAAGTAGTTTCACAGTAGCTACCCACTCCATTGCGCGTTGATGTAACGTTAATAAGCGTCGCTATCGTGTAACACACACAGCTGAGGGTAACATGCTGGGAACAGATATGTAGGAAGCGTCTGCTTCAGGATTGTTTGTTTGTGTAACAGCATGTGGCGAGATACGAGGTGACAGATCCTCCTGACTCCCAACAGTTGATTTTTGTCTATTTCTAGACCCAAATATACCCCCTGCCTGCACTACCTATACATTATATTATGTTAAAGGCTACTCTCCAACTGGAATCCGGAACAGTTCCCCTTGCAGATTTTTACTGCATATTGTTCTTTTCTCTAGTGAAGGGGTTAGGAAGCTTCTGGATGACTTAAAATTCAACCTGGTAGGTTGGTAGCTCAGTGTGGAAGCTCCAAAGGTGCAGAGCTTTGAAAATATTAATTCAAACTAAACCAAAACATGTAGGTAAAATTGTATTAAGAATGTGCAGCATGAATGTGCAGTGTGTTAAAAATAGCAGAAACTCAACAATATATTCCTATATTGCTTCTCCCTTGCTAAGGTTAGCCCAAACTGAGCATCGTATATAAAGTATATATACAGTATATGCTGACCTGCTAGCCCTAACTCTAACTATGTAATTTACATTTGAAATTCTAATACTTTTTTTAAATAAATAAATAAATAACTAATGTTCTTTATGGGTATTACACTAAAGACTTGAACTTCTTTTAGAAGATTGATATAGAAACAAAAACAGATAAAAAGAGAAAATGCAGACAGAGGGCAATGCCATTCATCCATCTTCATCCGCTTATCCGGAGCCGGGTCGCGCAGGCAACATTCGGAGGAGGGATACCCAAACTTCCCTCTCCCTAGACACTTCCTCCAGCTCATCTGGGGGGATCCCAAGGCGTTCCCAGGCCAGCCGGGCAACATAGTTACTCCAGCGTGTCCTAGGTCTTCCTCTCGGTATCCTCCCAGTGGGACATGACCCAAACACCTCCGTTGGGAGGCGTCCAGGGGGCATCCGATGAAGATGCCCAAGCCACCTCAACTGACTCCTTTCGACGGAGGGCAATGTTATGTAACATAACAAATCACAATATTACGTCTATGTACCATCCTAAGATTAGTTTCCTTGAATCGGATGTACGCTGTGAGTTTTTATCTAACTGTGGCAGCAACATGCTGCTCACACTGTGTAAGTGAATCTCAGGTGTGATGAGTTCACAGCTAATGACAGTGTATTGTTCTCACACTGTACTCTCCGATGATCGGTGCGATCAGACTGATCAGACTGTGCGATCATGCACGACACGTCTGACTTTTGCAGCCAGAACTGGGTTTGCCAAATAAATTGTAATGTGATGTAATGCAATATAATGTAATGTGAATAAAAACGAGAAGGAGATTTTTTTTTCTCTTGTTTTGTCAACAATAGGGCCCAACCACCAATTGTTGTAGATCTGAAAAAGTATTTTTTCAGAGCAATACATACTCTTAACTTTGACATATTAATTTGTTTTAGTTTACTTTATCAGGGAATACTGCTCTACTCACCGTAGACTACCGTGATTGTTTCACTTAACACCTGAAAACACATGGAACCTTCTTGAACGAACTGGGTTTGCCAAATAAATTGTAATGTGATGTAATGCAATATAATGTAATGTGAATAAAAACGAGAAGGAGATTTTTTTTTCTCTTGTTTTGTCAACAATAGGGCCCAACCACCAATTGTTGTAGATCTGAAAAAGTATTTTTTCAGAGCAATACATACTACCGTGATTGTTTCACTTAACACCTGAAAACACATGGAACCTTCTTGAACATCTGTGTCCCCATAATCAAAAACAGTCTTTCAGCAAATGAAACCTTTGTCCGGGACAATATCTTTTGTTTATAACCCTTTATTAAGTTCACCCACAACACGAGCCGACTGCCAAATACTGGAAAGACATGGAAAAAAAAAAAAAAAGAACTGCTCGAGGTTCATAACATGAGACACTTGATAGACACAAAACGGATTTGTCGGCCCCAGTGAGTTGAGCCTCAGCTGTCAGCTTTAACACTGACAGTCAACTGTCACTCATCACGCCTTGCTGTTAAATGGGCATGCCATCCATTACTGGGAGTGTTTTGACATTGAAGGTGAGGATGGGAGGCTGTTTACATCTACGATATGAAAATGTCAGAGTAATATAGATGTAACGCGCTGGCAGTGACAACAAACAATACTTTGCTTTGGTACAGGGTGACAATTTTATTCTCTCTTTGTTTGGATTCAAGTGAGGTTCCATTGTGCTCCCTCCAAAAGGTGAGGTAAATCAGCAGAGGCATCCCTGGTATAATAGGGAAATATTTCAGATAATGTATCCACTTCAGCTGGTGTTTGCGACGCAGCCTGCGTAATAATTCAGCGCTAATACGATAAGAGGAGCATCATTTGTAACCATTTGTTTATTTGATAGGTGCAGTTAAGGGATTTGTGTCACGACCACATGGTAAATGTGTTCCCCGCATGCATATTAGGGGGAAAAGGAAAATAATAACTCCCACATCTTGGTAATGAGCTTTTATCAGTGTGATTTTGCCATCATTGTCTCGACCTATCACCCAGATCAGTGTTGAAGTGCCAACAAAAATGTGTTTGTCTTTGTTTTAAAAACCTTCGCAGCGTTGCGGGGTTAACGATGATGCTAAAGGTCGCAACACTTGGACGGCGCAATAAATATTCAGAAAAACATCATCCCACTCAGAGTGACCCGGTTGTTCAAACCCGTTCCCGTTGTTTTGTTCCTCCGCCCATCGCTCCTGACAATACCGTTGCTCGGAATTGAGGTCCAAAAAGGGTTTAGTTGTCAGCAAATGGACTTCTTCTTGAAGTTGAAAGACGTTTCATTCCTCAACTGAGGAACTTAATCAGTTTCTAGTTGATGTCAGAGGGAACTCTAGTAGTTCTAGTCCTCTAGTCCAGTCCCTTCACCACTGGACAAAGTTGTGAAGAGTTGTTTTGATCTCCTCACCTTTTTGGACAGAAACTGCTCCTGATGTTAATGAGCAGTTTTCTTGTCTCATGTCCAGATGTGAATGGGAGTCGTTGTCTCACCCGTCTAGAGAAGAATGCTCTGGTATTGATGAGCAGTTAAACTTCCTAGGATGGGATCTCAAAGCAGAATGGTCTGTAGCAGACACTTGAGGACGCAGACCTCCCCCCTCTATTCAAGATTGGTTGTTCTAGATGGGCATAGATGGCTTCCTTCACTCCTCTCTCGAACCATCTGTCCTCCCTGTCCAAAATATGCACATCTGAGTCCTTGAAAGAGTGTCCCTTTTCATTGAGATGGAGATAAACCACTGAGCCCTGCCCAGTGGTGTCCAGTGGTGAAGGGAGTGGTCTAGAGGAGTAGAACTACTAGAGTTCCCTCCAACAACAACAAGAAACTGATGAAGTTCCTCAGTTGAGGAATGAAACGTCTTTCAACTCCAAGAAGAAGTCCTGTTGCTGACAACTAAACCCTTTTTGGATATCATGACCTGGATGAGTGAGAATCTTCACAGACTCTGAAATGATACTAAACGACTCTTTAAGAGTACTTTTTAAGAGTAAGTGTCGGCTATTATACCAGTTTGGTGGGACAAAAAGTGCAAAAAACACAGCAGGAATTTCTGTCGGAGAATCATTTACATTGACACCCAGAGCTGTTTAGGAAATTGAAATAGAAAGGGCTTTTCACTGGTTTAAACTCACCAAAGGCATAAAGGAGAAAAACAAAATGAAAACTCTGACTCAGAGGCAAGTTTTGAAAGAGAGAACGGTGTGTGTTTTTCTTCCTCTCCGTCTCTTTGTCACCCTCAGCATCTCTCCCTCGATCTGGAGCTGGGTGTCACCTTGCGATGATTGTGTGAAATGTGATCATATGGTTTATCCTAAGGATTTCTCACATGTCACTGAATTGGCACAATATATGATACCTCCATTATGGCCCGTACGCTTTAGTTAGAAACACATATATTAACACTTTAAGTCAGGTTATCATGCCAAGTGAGAACGTGTTATTTCTCTTACAGGTTTTACCTAATGAGTTGGTTTTCACTTCTTAGTAAACAGCAGCATAATAGCTAACTTGAGCTTTCGTATCAACTTCTTAAGTAACATCCAGCTCATTACTTGGATCCTTACTTCGGTTCGGTTTCTGGATCCCGATGACTCATTTCATTCGGAATCTCACATTATACAGGAAAGACACTCACTGAAAATAGATCATTCCTTCCAGCATGGAAGTCCCATTCTGAGTCTTCGTCACCATGTCTCCAGAACACGGGTTCACACCAGAGTGAGGATGCAGTGCTATTAAAAGTCTGGAGTGACAGTTTTTTCACTTGGTGCCTGACCATTTCAGCTGCTTCTCCATCCTGGCCATGGACTCTCTACTGTGCTGCCCTCAGGGAAGTGGAAGTGGAGCTTCAAAACCTGCACAGGCCTAATGAACAGTTTCTTTCCCCGGGGCCATAGGAGGCCTCTACCAGAATGAAATAATAGAGAAAAAAATAAACTGGAAGTGACGGAAATAAAATTTTGAATTTTACATTGCCACAAAATGTGCGTAAGACATAGTTTGGACACATTGTCCAATCATTCCTGTCTCTATTTTTTGCTAATATGCTTTATCTTCTTTACATCATTGTCTCTGTCTCTGCCCTTTTCTGAGAAAGACTGACTCGTAAAACAAACTCTACCAGATGTCAAGTACAACAGTCACAAAAAATGACTCACCAATTGGAAGTTTATTTTTTTTTTTTAATATTTTATTTATTTGACAGGGATTATGTACACAAGCGTTAATCAAAGAAAAGATGCTTTGCACCAGACTCTAGCTCAGACCTCAAACTAAGGCCCGGGTACCGGATGTGGCCCATTTGGCGTTACAATCGGCCCACCAGAGTCGGCCAAATTATACACATATATATATATATATATATATATATTTTTTAATGTGTGCAGCTATATATATATATATATATGTATATATATATATATATATGTATATATGTATAGTATATATATATATACAGTATATATATATATATATACTGTATATACAGTATATTATGGTTATCCTCCTACCATTTCTCTGCAATACAAAGCCAGCATTCCCCCAATAGATAGTCTAAAGAGGCTTAAAGCATTTTTGCCTTTATTCAATATACTTTACTCATCATTTTTCTTACTCCACGGAAATACTTAATCTTTCTGATCCAGTCCTGGTCCGTGTCTCAAATTTTAGCACCACCTGTGGCCACCAGGCCTGGTCTAGCTCTTAGAACAATAAAAAAAAGACTATTAATAAAAGAGAGCAACTGAAAATAAATACAGACAGTGTTAAATGCATTTCACGTAGTCAACGTTAGTTCAGTTAAGTAAATAATATTCATTCACACCCGCTCATCCTTGTCATCTTTAAATGTTATTGGTTTAATTTAGATATTGAGGTGTAAAAAATGTCCATGTTTGAGTTGAACACAGTCTGTTGTTGTTACTTTCAGGTATTTGTGGAAACTTTAATGGAATGACTGGTTCATCATTGATAAAAACGTACGGACACTTGATTCCTGTGTAGTGTATTAACTTTTAAACCATGACTGTATCAGTAATACTGGAATACACAGAAGACTCATCACATACACGTCCACCTCGAGCAGACAGGGTTGAGAATTGGTTATAGGGTTGGGACTGGGATTAAATTTATGTCCCTCTCTCTCTCTTCTTTTTCCTTTTTTTTTTTTTGTACTTGTTCTACCTGCACACCGTTCTCTATCTTTACAGAACACCTTGAGGTTTTATCAGGCTGGTCCTGGATGGACAGTCTGCTTCCCCATTTAGATTATGGATGGTTATTACTGTCTCCAGGCTGTCAGTCAGATTAGACCAATATGGCCCAGGATGGAGCCTTATCATGCAACAGAGAGGTTCATTTTTTTTCTGTGAAGTAGGTGGAACCATTTAAATGAGTCATCACCACAGCCTTCCACAGTCTACAGATTTATTAACACAGCCAGTCTCCATTTAGAATGGCATGGATGTGTTGTACAAATTTGAACAATCTGTGGGGAAACCACAGGTGGGAATAGAGACAGGAGACGGTTAGAGGGTTGTTGTGATTTGATGAAATTATCCTAGTGGTATAAACTACCAGTAGTACTGCAGTTATATTATACCTGTGTCCTGTGTACGAAATCCCAGCGTACACCGTGCGATCTATGCCAATGGGTGACGGCAATATTCCTCTCACACTGTTCAAGTGAATCACAGGGTTGACGAGTTCACAGCTCACGACAGGCGTTCTCACACTGCGCGATACGATGATTGGTTGCGATCGAACTGATCTAACTGTACACTTGTACGCGGCACGTCTGACTGCGACAGCCAGAACTGCTTCGGATAAAAGTGTCTGCCAATTGTAATGTAATGTAATATAGTATAAGGCAAATAAAGAGAAAGTATATTAAGATTTTTTAAGCAAAAATCTTTATTGTCACAAATAAAAAAAAAAGCCAAGAATACTGTTGTGATCCAATGTAGAAGAAGCTGGTAGTGGATGATGCACGGACTGTCACTGTTTTTCTGAGATTAAATAAATAAAATAAAAACTAATTTCCCTGACTTTTAATAACGGAGAAGAAAAGGTGACTACAAATGTAAGGACAAAGAAATGACTTGGTATACGTGGTCAGTCTGATCTGTCAGTTCTGCCTTGCTTGTCTGTGTCGTTTACCTGTTTTCTCCACTGTATCTACATTCGTGCAGTGCAATCTGTTATGGTGAAAGGGGAAATTGTGGACATATCTGCAGGATTTAAAACATGTTTGATTTTCACATGATCTATGACAGGCCTCCGCAATTATTTTGACTCACAGGTCACAGTTGGTACTAAAATCTAAGTCACGGGCCAGGTCAGAATCAGAAAGATTGGCTATTTGTGTGCACTAAGATAAACGATGAGTAAAGTATTGAATAAAGGCAAAATGCTTTAAACATCTTCGACACCATCTATTGGGGCAATACTGGCTTTGAAGGGAAAAGGTAGAAGGATAACGATAATATAAATTAACAGCATAACTTGGACATGTTTGGCAGCCCGGATTAGAACGTCAAATAGGCCGCATCCAGCCCCACGAACCTTGGTTTGCCCAGGTCTGATCTATGAGATACTCTGGAGGCGATGAGGTGACAATCGCTTGTTGTAACCCGGTGTACACTGCACGACTCAAGCCGATAATCGGACCAGACTGTCGATTATCTTATTACTGATACGTGGCAGAATTATTCAGTGTACGCTGGCTTAAGACAGTCAGTGGTTCTGCTTCTGCATATTTTATAGCCATTATCTGTGTGTGTGTCTGGGTCATGTTTTTTTTTTTCCAGATAGATGTGCAAACTGCTATGGAACTATGGGATCAGCACCTTAAAACTGTCTGTCAAGCCAAAAAAATCTCAAAGCATTTTATCGTACAGGTCTTAGCTGCTGCAAACAAGTTGATGCGGTTGGACTCTTTTTTTAGTTTTAATGATGAAAGTTTTTTTTTTTTTTTTTTTTTTTTTTTGTTTTTTTTTAACCAGCTGAATTTTGCAGTTCACTTGAGCACATGAGCACTGGATCATAATTGTTTCAAGAGTTGTTAGCGATCACTTTTACGATCCCACCGTTGAATTAACTACTGCGTTGGTTTTTACGGGAAGTGAAGTTTTCAGACCTGTTACGTTTTGTGAATTTTATGGACAACAACAGTTTACTGCAGAAATAAGAGATTTAGGAGGTGCACAAATCATGTTCACAGTCTTTGACTTTAACTACAAACTAAGAACATGGAATGGCTCACTTGGTGCCACGGAACACACTGTAGCTGCAGTTAAAAACTTGTTCACGTACGGACGGTGATTTGAGTCGAGGAGCATCTGTACGACTGGAATCAGTCAGCGAAAAAGAAATCCATTTATTATTGACCATCATCGTCAAAAGCTCCAGTTTTTTTTTTTTTTTTTTTTTCTGTTTCAAACTTGTATTCATTCATGTTCTTCTGTTTGTCTGTTGCCGGGGCAACAGGCTCCACCCAATTCACACAGTTCCATACTGTCAGCCTTCCTGTGGGTGGTGAGTCTGCGAGAAGTTATGAGGGTTGGGACGATACTAAGCTCAGAGCTGGCTGTGGGTAGATTTGAACCTGAAGCCTTGCGCATCTAAATCTGCTTCCTTAACCACTAGGCCACCACTGCCATATTAACATACATATATAACTATTTTTAAGGCAAATCTGGATGCATTTTCCACATACTGTTTTACATATACTTAATTGTAACTCAGATATGAGAAATTAATTTCCAATCAATTGTACTGCAATACATGTAACTAATATTTATTAACATAACATGCCAATGTTACCATATAAAAAAAATGAAAACAAAACTCACTCCCAAAACTCTTTTCTTTTCTCTTTCTCAACCCAGCGTGTGTGTGTGTTTTTTCTGCGTGGGTGTGAATACCTGTCGGCATCCAGCGTCATGTGTGTTCTGCCTCTTTCTCCGGCTTTCATTTCTGATGTTTGTATAATTGCGTGTATACACAGTAGACAGCGTGTGTCTGCGAGATCCCGCGTGTGTTTTGACCCCTACGGTGCGAGAGCAGAGGGAAAATGGCAGGGAGAAAAACCAAAGTCGGTGAAGCGTGGAATGCGCTTGGTTTAGGAGATTACATTGGCCCGTGTGCATGTGACAACACAATAAAGAGCTTTTTGCTGCCAAACAGATTAGAGGTCAGAGAAGCACAGGGGTTTGGATTTTTGTGTCTTCTCTCAAGGCCTTTTTTTTTGTGTGTGTGTGTGTTTTTGCCACTTTGTTTTACGCTTCATGTCTTTTTGTCTTCTGTCGAGGTGCTTGAGTAAAAAACTCTTTCTCCTTCAACTGAGAACAGAATTCATTTTTATCTACTGGTCTGTCTGGTTGTACATTTACAAAGTATTTTTAATAGTACTCACTTGCCTTCAATAAATCTCTGAGGCTTTACACTTTAGATGGCTAATCTATGAACATTTTTAAAACAAATGAATGTGATTTCATCAAACAATAACCCAGTCTTGGGCAAACCTTTTGAGTCACAGTCAACAAAGTGTCCTAAAATTTGACAGGGGGACACAGCAGGAAGTCATAGATGGAGTGTTTTATGCGCTTGAGCTACAGCATCTATTGGGGACATGCAGGTATTGCAGGGAGAAGGCTGATGCACGATCATGGTGGGTCAGAGCAATGAGTCAAATGGGCTTCATCTGGGCCCCGGGCCTTAGTTTGCCCAGGTCTTCATTACGCTCTGTCTTATATACAGTATTTACTCTAATTTGTGGCCCCATCTGCTTCATGGGTACTTTACACATACTTATAGGAACAGAGTGGCAGTGGTTGCCTAGGGGTTAAGAATGCAGACTTGGACTTGCGGGTTCGGGTTCCCGACCCAGATAACTTCCAGTGGGCTCACCACCCACAGGAAGGTTGACAGAATGGAGCAGTGTGATTTGGGTTGCAGTGGTGGAGACTGCAGCCCCTGAGACCTGGCAACGGATACATGATGAAGATGAATGAATGAATATGGAACAAATAAAAAGCAAAAATATATATTTGGTGTTAGTACTCATACATACACAACATCCACACGTATGAGTGGACAGACATGGTTCTTCATTTGTCTAGGAGTGCAGGAAAGGACTGCAGGAAAAAAAGAAATCGTTTGGGAACTCCTTCAGGATTTTTGGAACGTTATTAAACGGAAAAGAGAATTCCCAATTGAGTGCAGATTATGGAAAAGTTTCAAATGTTGTTTCCGAACACTTTCCTTGGTGTATACACTGATAATCAAAATGAGAAAACAGGTCACATTTGCCAATAAATTGCAATGAATGCATCGCTTATTTTTTTTCTATTAAAAGAGTCAAAGGGTGAGTGAGGCTGCACGTAGAAGTCGGCAAATACATTAAGAAACCCACCCTCTAGGTGTTCTCCATCTTCCATTTAATCCATGAATCCATCTGTCCATCCGTTCATCCATCCGTGACACTCTCAAAAGGTCAGCGCCTGGCTGGGTCCGAAGGACACCGGGCGCCATCTTTCCATTCATTATTCCCATTAAACCAATATACCTGTGCCCAGATTTTATTTTGCTTCCTCCTAATGGAGATAGAGGGCTTTGGTAATGATGGCAGACGGGCCAAATTGCAGCCTCAGAGCTCAACTGAGGGATCTGGAGCCAAGGTTGTTGGCCACAGGGGGCTAATCCTGCACTGGTTTCAGAAAGATGATCGCAAATTAGTCAAATGCCACCAACCAGGCCAGAGCACAGTTGCAGGGTACAAATTGGAGAACTGTTTTTTTTTTTTTTTTTCCTTGTTGGCTGGAAATGAAATCCTACACAGGTGGCAGGTGTATCCGTCTCTGACATACTGTAAATACTCCCACTGATAACATGTAAAACCCTACTGCACATATGACAGTGTACAGTGCAGTAAAAACCATAGTAGAATATACAGACTACTGCACTGATGATTTGTTAAAACTAATACGTGTTTTTTTTGTCTCTCTCTCTCTTTCTCCCCCTCTCTCCTCCTTGCCTTGTTTTCTGATCCGTGTCTCCACAGCAGCAGATGGTGAGGAACCAACTTCAGCAGGTGGGAAATTTTTATGCTTGGTGACACGAACCCCCGTCATTAGTGAATTGCAATTGCATGTGTGTGTGTGTTTGTTTGTTTGTCAGAAAAAAAAAAAGAATCAGAACGAGAGCAATATTTTCTTTTTTTTCCTCACCTACTGAATCTCCACCTTTACCTCAGTTTTCCGGCCGACTGTGATTTGTGCTTTACAACCACAGCTGGAAAGCAGACGTTTCGATTGAACGTTTGCTTGTTGATTAGAGAAGGAAAGCTCCCTGATGTGACTCTGGAAATCTTGCTTTTCTTAGTAAATATTTTCTGTAAAGCTTTTTTTTTTTTTTTTTTTTACTCCACAGTCAGTTTGGTGAGATGAATGCACCCGCTTGATGGCTTTTCATCACACAATGTCCTACATATCTGAACATTTAGCATAATTCCTGGGGCTGCTTTTGAAATAGTCTCCCATTGTGTGCAGTGCCATAAGTGCAGCATCCATCTAGGGCAATTTCTCTATCGCCTTCCCCACCTGTCTCTTTATCTGCTTCACACCGCATTATATCCATAAACGGCAGCCAATGATTGAATGTAAAGTATGCCAACTCTCTGGAGAGAACACGGCACTTCTGTATGGAAGCAATTTTTACACGGTACACATGGTACCCCACTCTTTAAGAAATAAAAAATTGTCTCCCTTCCTTCACGTCGTTCTAAAGCAATAACAGATTTATTACACGACAGGACATTGGTAAACAATGAATCTGGTTTGTCTTCGTCTCTGCAGTAATTAAAATGTCACTCCACATCATTGGGGGACGGCTTTTTACTAATTCTGAGCACGTCTTCAGCTTCTAGAAGAAAAAAAAAATAAATGAAGAATTTCTCTTGGATTTTTTTTTACTTCAAGATTATTTTTTTGCCATTTTTTTTGTAAGATTAAGTATATAAGAACCTCAAGTGGTGACAGATTACAGCGCAAGTTCTTCCTGGTTTGGACAAGCAGTAAAACAAATCAAGTAACAATTATCACATCAAAAAAATGCTTTTTATTTTTTGCGACTGGCGACCACTGACCTGGAACTGGAGCCTGGGTGTAAGTGGGACGGGGCGACATGTGCGGCCGAATTACTTATGACAGGATTGTGGCATTTCACGTTCATCAGCTACCACTGCAGTCTTCTTAATTTTTAATTTATATGTTTACGTTGTCTTGGCTCTTGAAAAATGCTGTTCTACAACTTTAAACTGGAATCACACAGATGTTGGAGTTCTATGCTGGAGGGATGCTATATTCCACCTAGTTATATCAAAGAAGAAAAAAAAAATACGATTTCCAGTTCTTCTGGAATATATATATATATATATAATATATATACTTATATATACTTATATATATATATACTTTTGTGATATCAACATGGAAAAAAAAAAAAAAAAAAAACTATTTATATTCTCCTTGAGTTTCTTAAACTGCAGCCATGTTAAGGGCCCCTATTGTTATTGTTACATCCATCCAAATCTCATTCCTAAAAAATCTAAACACAGACGTTACCTTCTTTTGATTCCACTATCAATGATTTTCTACCTACATCTCTATAGAACATTGTTCACTGTCAGCAGAATTAGAAGAAATATCTTTTCAGACAAGAGTGAAAAGCTACGGCTTCGTAACGCTGACATTTCCGTGGCATTTACTGACAAGACAATCTCCACTCTGCTTCACTCTGCATTTTTTTTTTTCCTGGAAGAATGGTGATCTTCAGCGCGAACCCTGCCTTTGATTATTTATTAAACATACTCCCAGCCACTTTGTTTCTGCATGATTCTCACTTCTTGAACTCTGAGTGCCTTTGTCTGATAATGTCAAATGATGATGGGCTGAAATAGGGAAGGACGCAGCAGGGAAAGGGAAAAAAAAGTGTAGCTTATAGTGAGAGCACTGCTGTAATATTGGTGCTTTTCCAGCATCCATCAGCCGAGGTGAAAGATGGGTGCATTGACCATGAGCCCCAGACCGAGTGATGGCATCAAAAAAATGAAGAGAGGATGGAAATAGATCTGACACAATAAGGTCATGTCACAAGTCTTTAGGATTTCTTTAGTTTGTGAATGTAAATCCATCTTTTCTAAAACACAGCTAGATGGATGAATGGATGGATGATAGATGATGGGTGGATGGATGGATGGATGGATGGATGGATGAATGGATGGATGGATGATAGATGATGAATGGATGGATGGATGGATGGATGAATGGATGGATGAATGGATGGATGGATAGATAGATGGATGGATAGATAGCAACAGTACAGCTTAACAAAAGATATTTACAGACTTGAGAGTTTGAAGCATGTAAGACCTGACCAGTGGATGTTAATGGATCAGTAGGTTAGTAGTAGATAGATAGGTTAATATTAGTAGCATTTGTGGATTCATAGGTAAAATTATTGCCGTGTCTGGTGTTGTTTCAACATTTACTATTAATATTATTCTTCTTATTATTATATTCCACTATATTCCACTACGACACTATTACTATAACATATATATATATACGATTATATGCATATGTATGGTAGACACACAAACACAGTGTATATATATATATATATATACACTGTATATATATATATATGCTGTATATACGTATGTGTGTGTTTGTGTGTCTACCATATATATGCATATAATCATATATATATACTGTATATATATATGCTGTATATTTAGTGTATATTGTTAACATAGATGTTTATGTGTATATATTATATCTCTTTTAAACAAAACAAAGGCTGAACTGAACATTTTAAATAGGTCAGGTAAACAAGAATAACAAGGATGCCATGGTGACTGCAGGAACCGTTGAATTATCAGTAAAAGCGTCTTTGTCTCAATGTTGAAATTGTTTTGAAAGCTACTCATCCACCTCACTTCCTTTTTTCAGTAATCACACACAGTTCTGTCAAGGGAGTGAAGTGCACAGAATGTGGAGTTGTTGAGAAAATCAAAATTCAGACACACAATTCTCCGTTTAGACTTTGGCAGAAATGGGCCTGTCTTCATGTCAGTGTTACCTGGAGTTGGAGACATTGGACCTGAACCAGAGGTTGAAAGTCTTATCATTGACTTCCAGTTGTTTAAATCTTTTTACTCCAAGCAGAATATTGTTGCACGTATTTTATTTTAAATACGGCTTGTTGCAACTGGGGAACAGTTGCTCAATGCAGTGATTAAAAGAAGATCGAATCTGAGCAGAAATGCTTGTCTGTGGTACAGCCATTAGTTTAAAGGCCTCCCCTCTGCTGCTGCCTTGGCTCTGAACTGGCTGCGCAGCACGGCTCAATTGTCTGGATTCAGTCGAATTTTTTTATTATAGCACAGTCAATAAGGCTTTGTGTGACCTTTGCCTGAACCCACAGAGTCATGTAAAATCCATCCAGTTCTAAGGAACACCTTGGTAGTTAAACCCACATTCCACTTTTTCCTAGTTCTCATCATTTCCGACAAACTATTTAATTATACTCTATGAAAAACTTACTTGTGCAATATAAACAGGCAGATCAATGTTTGATTACTTTCCATTTAAGAGCTCAAGTAGGATTTAACACCTCTAGTCCCTAAAGTTCAGTAAAGAAAAGTACCGCTTAGGAATTTACCTTTTTACAACCTTTAAAAAGGTAAACAAACAACACATCTATATTCACACTCTATACAACAGATATCATGTGGCTTTTGTGCAGATTCTCAGTCATCCAGGTCATTTAATCCAAAAATAGTTGCTTTTTTTTGGTCAACTGGACATAGTAGAGAGCTTAAAGATGTTTCACCTCTCATCTAAACCCACCAACACTGTGAAACAAAGACTAGTCCATTCAACGGACGAATACCTCAGCATGAACAGAGCAACGTCTTGTACTCTGTACATTGTAAAGAGGACTGCTCTGATCCAGGGTTATAATAGTTTTGGATTTTCCATTGTAGTTTCGTTTTAGTTAGTTTTGCCTTTTAGCACATTCGTTTTAGTTAGTTTTAGTTTTTCGTAAAAAAGCTACTAATTTAGTCTTAGTTAGCTTTAGTTTTGTCCAAAATGTTTAGTTTTAGTTTAGTTTTATTTAGTTTTAGTTTTCGTTTTAGTTTTTGCGAGGTTCGAACAAAGACGAAAACGAAGGCTAGTTCATTTCTAATTTCAGTTAGGACATATTTTCGTTTTAGTTAGTTATAGTTTTTTTAATTTAATGATCGTTTTAGTTAGTTTCAGTTAACAAAGAGTTTTTTTTTTTTCAGTGATCGTTTTCGTTTTTTTGTTAGTTTTCGTTAATGATGATAACCCTGCTCTGATCTTCACTATGGTGAAACCAAACGACCCCTGTTCAAACTTATGCAACAACACAGAAGCGTTCATTTACATCTGGAGAAGGGACACAGCTTTGTGGATGAGGATGTCTATATCCTGTCCCAAGAAGACTACAGATGGTTTGAGAATTGAGTAAAGAAGGCCATCTACATCTAAGGCCAATCTGGAGAAACCTTCTCTCAACAGAGGAGGCTGATTGAGACTCAACCTTTCATCCACCTATAGTGTTGTTCTGAGCTCTCTTATTAAGAAACCCCCCCCCCATTCCTGACAATCAGACCACAGTCTCATCACAAACCACAGCAGAACAGCATGACTCATTGATACCAATACCACCCCCCCATTCACACCTCTTAACTTGTGAATGTGCACTCAGCTCACCTGGAACACATCTAACCCCCAGGGTATGCAGCCTCTTTGAGGCTTAACACTACAACTCCCATGTAGTCAGTTAGAACTAAAGAAGCCTCTTGGACGAAAAGGTGAAACGTCTACTATGTGATCTACTATGTCCAGTTGACACCTATGTATAACTATTTTTGGATCATGGAGCCCTGGCTTTATGTCTGCAGGTGGTGCTATAAACCACCTGCAGTTTTATTCCTACTGTAGGACAATGTATCGAATGTGAAACCTACACGTAATGATAGACAAATATAAAATATTCTCGATCCTATTTGGACATTACATTACAATACATTGAGCAGATGTGAAAAATAACACAAGGTCATATTAAATAAATGTAACTTTTCCCACCTACAATGCAAACGTAAATCACCATAAACTTTAATTAAGAATTTAAAAAAAAAAAGCGTGGATTTACTTTTTGTACAACATGTATAAGAGACAGGTGGTACAGCCATTAGTCTAAAGGCCTCCCCTCTGCGGCTGCCTTGACTCAGAACTGGCTGCGCAGTACGG
>JAFBJS010054507.1:0-12708 GCA_016785265.1 Paraplagusia blochii | reverse complement strand
AGTAAATACATCTTAAACAAAGCCAACCCATTCATTTTATTTTGATCCAACACATCACAATCTAGCATGTGTTTGCGCTTCTTCACATTTCACACTTCACATTTTCTATTTAAATTTGTGCCACATCAGGTCAACATAACACTTTGTATATCAATCTCACACATATTCCGATATCACTTGATCTGTCATGACTGTACCATTGCCTAGTTTCAGTATTTAGGTTAAAAACTTTTATTGTATGACAGCCTAAAATGCCTTGTACCCTATTCCAATATTTGATGTCCTTGCATCCTGGAACGCACATTTGTTTGCAGTTGCAAATGATTGCAAATCCATTATCTAGATACAGCTTAAAATATAGAAAAAAAAAAAGAAAAGCTCTTTGTGTTGTCTATCGAACAGAAAATGTGCTTTTTGATAGAATGTGCTGAACATTCCCAACCTCCATTGCATTGTGGTTAATGTTTACCTGCCTTTGCAAAACTTTTTGTGCCTTTACCTTTGGTTTAATCTGTTATTTCTGCAAATAACAAAGTCAGCAAAAAGAAAGTTAGTTTCCTCAACAAATAATGTTGCTCATAAGGCGACTGAAATGCCTGGTTTGCATTTCTGACTTTGTAAAGAGACATACACTGCTTGCTAGATGAGTTTGAATGCACTGTGTGGGATGTTTTTCTCACGACTAATGGGAAAGACATAAATGGACTTTACGTCTATTCAGACAGTTGTTCCCAACAGAGCTGATAAAGGTGTTTGAGGTTAATTCACCTGCAGCATGAATCAGCCCCTCGTGTTGTAGACGACATCATCTAAACCTATAGTCCCAAAGAAGAGCCTTGCCCAGGCCGCAGCTGTGGCATCTACACAGTTTTGACCTCACATGTCATCCAAGTTTTATCAGGTTTGGATTTGTAATTCTTTGTCTGGCCTTCGTCAGACCCACTCCAGTTAACCTCCTGGCCAGATGGCAGGTTGGACGATACCTGCATACACCTCCATCATGTCTATCCCCATCTGGACAGGCCAGGTGGTGGAGCTCAAATCATGTTCTTTGGGACAATTAACATCATTCAACCTGCTCTGCGGAGGAAAATGTTGCACGTGCACGGATGCCTGTCTTGAGTCATGGAAAATTGATTACCCGCCCGTATTTGCCTTTAGAGTTATATGTCTCACAGTGGTGAGCAGCACTGAAGCTCCATTGGGGATTGTCATGTTGCTTGTTATTTTTACACTGTACACCTCACACTGCGGGTAGGACATAGAAAAATTTGTCATCTCCACTAGTTACCTAATGTCTCAGCAGTTGTTGGATTCATCAGTGGGAGATCGTTTCCACTGCAGAGTCCGTGTACTGTGACCTAAGTCTACCAAATAAACCCAAAAGTAATCTGTAGGTGGCAGACTTCTGGAGATGTCAGAGTCTTTTATCATGAGTTTGGACTAGCATCGAGTGTTGCCAGGTGTACGATAATTATCATATTTGTGCTATAATGTGATGCTGTCTACGATGTTTGTCTAATTATTTCAAATAAACAATAATTCGGTTAATATGTGGTTGTTATAAGAAACTGTAGAAAAAAAATTGTGAACCCCTAAATCCGACCTAGGAAAACTAAGGCCCTGGGGCCGGATGAGACCCGTCTGGTGTCATAATCCAGCCCGCCAGAATTGTCCAAAATTTTCCTTTTAATTCATTCAATCATTATCCTTCTACCTTTTCCCTGCAAAACCGGCATTTCCCCAATAGATAGTCTAAAGAGGTTTAAAGCATTTGCCTTTATTCAATACTTACATCATCATTTATCTTATTTCACGGAAAAACTCAATCCTTCTGATCCTGACTTGGCTCTTGACTCAAATTTTAGTGCCACCTGTGGCCCGCGAGACAAAATAATTGCCCAATTGCAATAAGTAATGCTGCACTATCAGGTCTGCTACTGTACCAGTGGTACAGTCCAAAAAAACTGTAACTATTGTCCTGTTTGTGAGAAAATACCGCTTCTTATCTCATGTAAAATCCTATACAATTGTAAAGTTTATTCCCGTGAGACTTCAGTAAGTGCTTCAACATTCAGACTAGATGTTCTCGTCCTCGGTGTATTTTGATCAGGGTGTGTTTAACCTCTGGTGCTTTGGATGAGTAATGCTTTGTCGAAAATGAGTTCCTTCACTCAGTATTCTGCACTTCACTCTGTCCCTGCACTCCTTTTTTTAGGCATGTTGCATGAGGAGAATACATCGGAGAGTAGGTGATAGGATCCTGTCCTTAGAGTTGGGCTGTATTTTGCTCAGCATTTTGCAATGCAAGTATGGGTCGCTGCCTTCCTGGAGGGGACGTTTTCACTGATTTATAGACAGCGCCTTGGGGTGCCCTCCAGACCATAGAGATCAGCTGCAGTCACCAAAAAAAAACACGGTCTCTTCCTGGGTCTTTTTCTATGGTACTCTTTATACTGATGTAGCATCTTTGCTAAATATTTTATTTATACTTAAGAAAGAACACACGTACCTGAATTCCTAGCTGAGTGTTTGATAAGAAAGGTTCACTGTCAGTAGAAATTCTTTGAACTGTCAACGACAGGCATGCTTTATTTCACTGACCTTTTCAGAAATATATTTATATATCTGTACCACATTTATAGTAAATTACAAGATAGATTTAATAATATATCTTTAGAAACTATCAACTTCAAACAGCGTCCATAACATACTTGTTTTTTTTGGTTGTTTGTTTTCCTCACAGGACCCTGCCATCCAAACCCCTGCCACAACAGAGGAACCTGTGAGATCAGTGAGACCTTCAGGGGCGACACCTTCATAGGCTACGTCTGCAAGTGTCCACCTGGGTTCTATGGAGTTCACTGCCAACACAGTAAGCTTGTCTGAACTATTCATGTCTGAGATCCAAAAGTACACGAATATAGCAGTTTAGATGATGGGACGCATCTATTCTCAGGGGGTCCACTACAATTATTTTTTTTATAATAAACGAAAAAGTAAAATAAGTTCCTTTTTGTTATGTGGTAAAACATTATTTAAGATACAAGTTTGAGTTACAATATGCACTCGTATCTCAAGATCCGCTGTATTAATTGCGTTTCCCTTTTTGGCGAAACACAATATAACACAATATAATCATAATATAAGGATTTATGATTGCAATCAAAGATTTATTTAAATTAACATTTAATTAAAGGTAGTATAGTTTCTCTTGCAATACAAAAGTATAAACAGTGCACATTTTTCATCTTTTGTTACCATCTTAGGTGCTGCAGGTAAATTTTGTGACTGAATATTGGCCTGGATTAAATAGAAATTTGAGCGCAAATAATGACCTTGAATAGTGAATGGATGTTTAACATCAGACGACAAGTAAATCTCTGTTTAAAGGGCGTGTTCAGCAGAATGGTAGTTGGTGTGTGGAGAAAAGAATTGCTGAAGTTGCTTTCTTTTGTTGGGTGCACTCTTAATAAAGGTTAGTGTCAGAAGTTTTTTTTTTTTTTTTTGCTGCCTCTGAGATAATGCCTTCGATAGTCACGGGACTATTGTTCTCATCCCAGCACAATTTACACCCTGTCTTCAAACTGACTCTGAAGTATAAAGCTTGTAACCAGCCACAAGGGGGATCACAATGGTGTGCTACAATACATATATATATATATATATATTCATATATATAAATATATATACATATACATATACATATATATATATATATATATATATATATATATATATATATATACACACATTCTGAGGTGCAACAAGTCCATCTTGCTGTTTTTATCATATTGTCTTCAGATAAAGTCCTGATTTTGTTGCATTTTCTACAAAACAATAAAGTATTTTATTGATTCCTTCAGAAACTTTACAACAGCTAAGTTGTTTGATTTGATAACTGTTCCTAGCAGCGCCAGAAGCAAACTTTTTTACCCCCAAAATACTCTTGAGTTATGTCTCCTATTTTCTCTTGAAGCAGACTGTGTCTTTTATGTGTGTCCCTGTAAGTTAATACTTCATTATATCTGCCGGTCTGTGAATCAATACATGCTTTGAATACATGAATGTTAACCTACACTAACCCATCAAACTGAGCTGAACCCTGCATCTCTCTCTGTATACAGTGAGAAACTACTGGGAAGCACATGTTGTAAATGGCCGTCTTTTATAGGTTTTCTCATTTATTGTTTTTCTCTCTTCAGTGAACGCTCGCACGTAACGGCAAAATGGAGCGAGTCAACCAGATAAACTATTTGTCATTGCATGTCTATAAGGCGATGGCTGAAAGGCAGTGGTTATAGCGTAGTCCTCGTAATTCAGTTATTGTTTCCCATTAAGCCCTCAGGGTGTTGGGAAACTGATTTGATCTGGTGTGACTGCACATTAATGTCTGACAATTTCCCACACGGATGTAAAGGCTAAGTGAAAGACAGAGGGTGGCGGGGAGAGAAAAAAAAAATCTGAATATTTTAGTGCTAATAAAACACTTTAAGTACCTATATGAATTAATACGGTTAAAAAGCGGCGGCACTGGTGGCCAAGCGGTTAAGGAAACGGACCTGGGTCCACAGGGTTCGGGCTTCAAGCTGTCGGGTAGCCACTAAAAGGATTTGAGCATAGCAGTGTCCTGATCCATATACCTTCCATGGGTCACACCACCCGCAGGAAGGTTCACATTATGGTGGAGTGTGTTTTGGGTGGCAGTGATGGAAACCTGGTAATGAATGAGCACATGAAGATGAGTGAAAGAATTAATCGAATGAGGGGAAACAAAATAATATTGGTCTAAATAGTTAGTTGCAAATATTTTGTTACATTTCATGTAGGAAATATGAATAAATAACATTTATTTGCATTGTGAAGATACTTACAAGTAGCTTTTTTTGCATTTTTTTTTCTTATTTTGATTTTGTTCAATTTATTTTTATTTATAGAGCACATTTGATGGATAAGGTAGACTCATTGTGCTCTACAAGGGCATTTACAAAGACAGCAGTAAGTAAAGATACTATGTAGCTCAAAGAGAAGAGTTAGAAGATTAATAACATGAGTTTTATTTATTTATTGGGTGTACAATTTTCTGAAAAATGTTCTAGTACACAGAGCTAAGAACATTTTGGATGATATGCATTTATAAATTTGTAGAAAGTTGGTACAGGCAACTTTAACTTTAAGAATAGTGGTTAAGGAAAAAGAGGGTTGCAGGTTTGAATCCACCAACTGCCAAGTTACTTAGGTGCTCTAAGCATGGCATCAAAGTTGCCCAGTGTTCACTTTGGTGATGGGTTAAAAACAGAGGCCACATTTGGTTGTGTGCAGTGATGTGGACAAAATGACAAGGAGTTTACTTTCCCTCCTTCTTTCATTGACGAACTTCATGGCATGTCCTTCAAGGGAGACAGAGCAAGGACAACATTATTATTTGATGAAAACAGTTTAATATGAACATGTATGTCATATGTACCAGCTGAACAGCTTCATAAGGACATATATATATCCTTGTTGTTCTCACCACAACCTTTGTAAGTGTCAGTTCTTTTATTAGAAGAGGCCTCATTACCACCGAGGCATTCATCTTCTGCGCTGCGTGGTATCACGTCCCTGTCTTGACAAGAGAACAAGTGCCACATTATTGGGCAGGAAGCCAAACATGGTAATGGACTGCCACTGAGTGAAGATTAGAACGGATTGGCCTGGTCATTATTTTATGTCACACTTTCATACTCCGTCAAGGGCAATGGGGTATAGAGCCTTTCACGGGACTTCAAGTGTATTCATTTGCAGGGGGGAAAAAAGGTCAGCAACAAAGTTTGGACATTTAAGATGGAGCAGTTTTGGGTTAATATAACCTTCGTTTGTCAACGTTAACCATCTGCTACAAGTTCACTTCCTTGGCTAGAAAGTGTTCTGGTTTAGACCCACTGGGAAGTAATTAATGTATCTAATATTCTATCATTCATTTCCATTCATTACCTGGTCTCACGGGTGGCAGTCTCCACTTCTGCCACCCAAATCACACTGCTTCATACTGTGAGCCTTTCCTAACCCTAACCCATTGGAAGTTATGCAGGTTGCGCTCAGAGCACCTTAGTGGCAACCTGGCGGCTGGTGGATTAGAACCTGAAGCCCTGCAGACCCAAGTCTGCTTCCTTAACCGCTAGGCCACAACTGTTTCTTAATAAGTTTCTATTATTATCTACACAAAATAATGACTTATACCATACAGATTTTTGTTTACTCAGAGAAAAAAGAGAAAAAAAAAAAAAACGGACCAAAAATACAAATGAAAGATCAGATGTAAATGAGCTCAGTGACAGAACATACATTTCTTTAGTGCAACTTAGATTAGAAAAAGATATACGTTCTTGCAAAAGACCAAATAAAATACCATAATATGCTACAGCAAGCTTTGAATCTGATTGTAATTCTGATGTGATCACAGTTGTAGTATAATTAACATATTTTAATGGTAGAAGTGAGCACTCATACTTAGCAGTGACTCAATGTAATGAGGTGTTTTTTTTTTTTTCCCAGTCTCGCTCACGGCCTCTCTGAGCTGTTTCCCCCCCTTCCCCTCGGATCAATACCTTCTTTGCCTTTCCTTTAGAAACACAGCAGCAGGGGAAGACTGATTGAGGCTAAATGCGGGTTGTGTGTGATCTTTCTTTTTTTTTTTTGTGCTCCTCCTCCATTTTATCCTGTATTGACAGTTACTATGACGCTGCGTTAGCCCCACTGCCTTTTGCTACAAAATAATCAGCAGTGTTTATGACTGTGGCCTGATGTGAAACCACAAGGAGCCATTATAGTTTGTCAATTCACTTGGGGCATATTCCAGGCTGCCTTTCATTAGCAGAGGAGAACAAAAAAAATCTGCCATAAAGACTCTGTGCTTACTCCTTGCTAATGCAAAGTATTAGTGACCTTTTCCATGTGTTCTGTAGGTGTTAATAGGCTTTTAGTTGCAGTGGTTCACGTTTGACGTCATCCCGTGACTGTTATCGTCAACACCATTATAAAATGGTCAAGATGAATGAAGATATTAATAACAATAATATTAAGAAATGCTTTGTAAAGTGACTTTCATGACACCCAAAATACAGAATTAAGTACTGTGTAAAAATAAGCAGAGTCAGAGTTTGCAACCAAGCGAAAAAGGAGTTTTCAAGGGAGAGTAAGGGGAGGTAATGCCTCCCCACTGGCTGGTAAAGACGGATTTTATTTATTTTATATTTATAGAACTTTATTAATCTTTCAGGAAATGATGCCTCTGCATGTGTTTGTAGAGACAATACAACGCTCAGGGCACCTCAGCTGTAACTTTGAGGGGCCTAGGGGGCCGGGGCCTTGAGGACTCAAGTCCGTTTATGGTTTTTTGACAATGTGTCTCAGTTATGTGTCAACATGTGTGATGCACTGTCTAGGTTGGCTCGGTGTGTGAAACTGGTGTGTGCAAATTCATTTTGTCCATACAGTTTAGCATGAAATAGTTTTGTGGCGGCTACATTAAATCTTTTAAAAATGAGAATAAAGTAAGTGGTGTAGTTTTATGGTAAGGTTGGTTTTGTTGTCTGTATATATGTTATTTAGAGCAATAACGCTAGTTCTTTAATCTAGTCCAGGGGTCTCAAACTTGCGGCCTGTGGGTCATTTGTGGCCCGTGGAGCGATATTTTGTGGCACCCACCTTGATGTGAAAGTTGAATGTTAGAGCGCCCACAAGATTATAGATGATGGAAGGATTCTGCTGCAAGTCAATGCTAAAAAATTGTTTTTGTTGGATGCACTCAGTGGTAGACACTGGTGTGAGTGTCCCGTTTGTCCCAATGTCTCTACTGTACCTTTAAACACTACTGTTCTTTAAGCAACAAACTCACCATTACTATGAATCTCTGACTGGCGACATTGCTGGATTGGGTAAATTTAAATGTAACTCCCTTTATCATAACATACTTTTTGTTTTTTGTCATTTCATTAAAGTGAATTTAGGAGCTACAGGCAGCGCAGGCAGTTAAACAAGAGCATTTGTGACTTCTGTTCTTGTGGAACCGTAGGTGTAAACGTATAATCGACCACATTAGCATTGTTAGCGCCATCACTCCTGTAGCTGCTCCTCTGACAGTAAACAGACTGTTTCACATATGGATTAAATGAGTGTTTGTTTCCTCCTTCTGTTCACCATAAATGCTACTTTGTAGACTGATAACGTCGCCAATGAATAGACACATATTCCCCACTAATGGTTTTTGCTCACTGCGTCCACAAATTAGCTCCCTGTTCATCTCAGTACCACAGCTCAACAAAGTGCTTCTGCTGTTTTGTTTAGCTCCGGGGAGGGTGGGGTTGTCCATATTCAGAAATGCACCAACTGTCTTACACCATGCATAAAGAAGTGGTAAATTTTATGTTTGGTTTCAGAAATAAATAAGTTTAGGAGGCAGCGTTTCTTAAAGGGATTAGACAAGATTTAAGTGCAGCTCATTTTTTAAGGCAAAAATAAGTTTTGTAGGAAAAACTTCCATCTTAAACAAGGTGAATAAATTCTTGGTCCACAGAAAGTCAACAAGCAGCACCGGTTTCGTCACAGTGCCTCAGGTGGCTCCTTAAATCTGTCTGTGACTGGACTGATATCACAATAATCGCTTCTATAGTTTTTTTTTTTTTTTTTTTTTTTTTTTTTTTTTCATATCCATAGCTTGCATGGAATCTTTTTGTGTTTTTATTTTTCATTTAATGCATGATCACACAATAATGTACATCCACCATACTGTTGAAACTCAGTATAGGTATTTCCTGTTAGAGCCTAGGGCGTACATGTCTGTTAAGAAGCTCCCACTGTTTGTCTTGTCAGTGAAAATTTACACATCTAAAAATACGCCTCAGTACCTGAAGCAGCCTCAGAACTCCTGTGAACGGCGTCAGCCTCAATCCCTTTTCCCCAACTGCACCGTTTCTGTGATCTCCAGCTCTGCAAAGGCGATTTCCAGACACTCTCTCAACATTACAATTTATAATTCCGCAGCTCAACTGCTGCCAGAGTCTGTGGCGGAAAAAAAGCTGCATTTACAGAAATAGATGAGTGTAGAGTCTCCTGAGGGGAGAGGTCCATACCAAGTCCATCAAACAACCCGAGAAGCCACCACAGTCACACAGCCATACTGACAGACACCGGCGATCAACAATCTGCTGAGAGCCGCTGAATGTGTGTGTTCCCTTTCTCGGTAGGTTGAAATAGAAGGAGGGATCAGTGTGTAGCAAAGCAGTCTAAGTTGGCTCTGCTCAGGGGGTGGACACAGAAACATAGATTTTTTATATATACATTTTGATTCAGTACATATGACATAGTTTATATGATGTTAAAATCTGGCGCTTCAATCTAATAATAACATTAGAATAACTCAAAATCACAGGATATCAGGTATTTATTAGTTCTCTATTGCAAGACATGGCTTGGGATTGACCGGTTGCCAGTTGAAATCCCCAAAACCATTAAAGTAGTGAGTTGTTTCCGTGCAGAAATGGTCAAATAGTTCATTCACTTGTTTTTTGTTGATACACATATCAAACATAATACAATCCCAAAGGCCACCAGCAAACAAAATATTACATATATATTACAGTGTATATTGTATTTAATATAATATGATGACCATTTCAATTTACTGACAACACACAGTAGCTACTCTGTGTGAAACCTGTGCCTGTTTAGTTAAAAACAGCACTACCAAGCTCGCAGGAATTGAAGAAAGATATTTATATTTTCTTTTGCCATCTGCCACCACCTAATAGAAGACTATTTAGTCAGTCTACCTGTCACTCACACTGCAGCAAAGTCAAATTGCTATGAAATTTAGTTTTCAGAAATGTGAAAACGTGAAATTGGATATTTTTCCACGGTTCATCAATGATCTCTCAGTGTTTGACAATGACTTGAATGAGGAGTCAGTTAAAGACATGGCACTGGTAAGAATCTGGTTGTCTCTACCCAGTGTTCGCAGTAAAATAAGTCATTAATAACTAAAAATCACAGGAAATCATTTGCTTGGAGTTCCGCCTATGCCGGACGGCTTGGGATTGACAGGTTGCCAGTTGAAATCCCCATAACCAGTAGAGTTGTGATTTGTTGAGCCTGCACAGAAACACTCGTTAGCCAATGGGTCCAATATCCTGTATATACAGTAAATGATCCAGCATTATAGGGTCATCTGTTAAAACAATCTCATCTCATCTAAAGTTTTCCCTCATTACCTTTTTCTGTTTTTTTTTTTTTTGGACAAAGCCTCTGTTGTTTGAAAGTAATAGAAGTTTTCTTATTAAAGCTTTAGATGAGGATGTAAAAGGCACAGCAGTGTGACTCACTGAAAAAAGAAAAGAAAAAAAAAATCCACCTGAAAGAGGCACGATGGATCATTTAGAGCAGTGCTGTGGTATTAAGCCAGACACAGTTCATTTCCTGCAATAGTTTTTTTGGCATTGTTGCAAAGCTGGCACTGGGTTTAATATATATTTTGTATGTTATTTGCCAGAAGGGAATAGAAAGCTTGTCTAGGCCACTTTTTCAATATATACACACATGCGTTATATTAATTTCAATATGAAAACTGACAATGGCCTCGATGTCAGTTTACCATAACTAAACTAACATAATGGTTACAGAATCCCAGTAGCTTCCATACTATGCATTTATCATAACTGTAAGTAAGCTAATTTTTGTTTAGTAATTAAAGCCTTTTCTTATTCCATCCAAATCTATAATAATAAACCGACTCCATCTGTTTAGTCCGTGTTTGCTTACTTTAACACTTACTTCATCAAGTTGTTTAAAAGTTTAATTGGGCCTGGAGGAAGTGGAAGTAAATTGCAGCTTAGTTCAATAATGAGTTCATTTCTCTTTCGCCACAGTTAATGTTACTGTAACTACTCTAATTTATTTATGGTTGGCCCTCTCTTCCACAAATCACAACGTTTTCTAAACAATTATTTCCTCCGGGCAGTTTAAACACAACTATGCTTAAGTTCTTCTCCCTTGTTATTCTTTAAATAAACACCGCTGTGTTTTGGACAAAGAGGCTGTAGGTTGGATGCAGACAACATAATGAGACCTGTTAATCGTAATGTCACTGATGGTTCCACAAAAATGCATTTTAATGTGCATGCAAACCTTGCTTTGTCCTCGTCTCCGTCCTAGAGGCAGTGTGTGCTACAGCTGTTTGTCAGGAAGGCTGATTGACTCTGGGTGAGTTGGTCGTCCTGGGACGTTGGTTAAAAAAAAAAAATGATGCAGCACAAACAGATGTCTGGTTTTGCATCAAGCTGCCGCGGTTAACACATTGACAGAAGCATAATTATGTCTGTTGTCTGTGACATATTTGCATAAATTAGCATTACAACATAATCCGGATACAAAAGCCATAGTTAAACTTGGGGTTCAAGTACATAAAGCTGCAGGATTTTCTCTATTGTAATGACAGCATCATTTCTGGTGATAATCCAGATGGCGCTCAGTTACAGGTCCTGGTCAAGAAATGACCAGCTTTCCACTCGATTACGTTCGTTTGGTTTGGTATTTGCAGCGTCGACACTTGATTCATTCTTAACACTTTGCGAATCTGGCAAAGATTGCAGCAGCATCTGGGAAATTTGGCTCCAAGTTAAATCCTGTAATTTGCTGTGCTTGCTATCACAAGTCCTTACAATGGGTTCAGCCTCTCCTCTCTGTAACGGTATTTGTCACCATACGTTTACCTGCTGGTATAACTGCTGGGTCGTGTTCAGTATCTAAGGAGGCCTTAAGTAAGAGCAAAATGATTAATTAACAATAAATAATTTGGAAGCATAGCTTTAATAAGATAATTATTATACATACATATATATATATATATATATATATATATAAATTTTTAGATTTTTTCCTTATTCCTTTTTCCAATTTATTAGCAGAACTAACACTCGCTAGGGCCTGGGGTTAATTAACAGAATGAGGCTCTTTATATCGTGTACCGATCACAGCAGATACACTATCAAAAGTCTTCTGAAACCAAAGGTTTCTTCCATCTTTATGTTTATGTTTGTGTCTTTGCTGTGTGTCATTATAAAGTCTAGGTGTTATAATTCAGTTCCTTTTCTAGTCATAATATTTTCCTACCCATAGTAAAAAATGCATAGCTATATCTGAAGTTTTTTTTCCTACCCATTATATTTTCCTACTCTTTGTTTCAAAGGTGGTAGCACATTCTTATAGATGTTAAACACATGTAATAGCTATCTAACACTTATAAAAGATAGAGTAGGTGGATAGTATGGGTGTTTAAAGTGGAGTATAATTAGTATAACTAGGTACTTTTTCATCCTGTTAATCCATATTGGTTAAGGAAGCGACCCTAGGATTACAAGGGTTCAGGTTTCTAATCCATCATCTGCCACTGAGGTAATCTGAATATAGAGCTGTCCTGCGGGCTCATCATCCACAGGAGGATCACAGTATGATGCAACGTGATATGGGTGGCAGTTGTGGAGACATCTGTCCCTGAACAATGTCTACCTGCAGCTATTAGTCCTATTGTTCTAAAGGTAAAGAGGGTAAAGGGTTTCATGATTAGTAACCGTCAGTGAACAACTATTGATTAATCATTACCTACCTGTGTAGTTTGGTAAAGCTTTGGTTAAGCCTTAAATCCTTCATTTATACTCGCTAGAAAGACGTCAA
>JAFBJS010054506.1:33162-54077 GCA_016785265.1 Paraplagusia blochii | reverse complement strand
TTGCATGGTTTTATTGACAGTGACAAAAATCACTTCTGTTCCTACATCAATAGCAATAACATTGTACTGACAAATACAGTGCTTTTAGTCATTGCATGGTTTTGTGCTCATTGTTTCCCTCCAGGTGATAAACCTTTAGTGGAACAAGGCATTAAGATGAACAAGGAATTGAAGAAAACAGCAGAGTGGTCTATGAATTTTTCCCATGACTGTATTTTAAAGTTAACTTAGTGCAGTGCTTCTCAAAGTGTGGGGTGGGCCCCCCAAGGGGGCGCGATGCGATGCTGAAGGGGGCGCGTGTGACCCTGGGGAACATGCTTTTTTTCCGCCGTCCTACAATAAAGTGTAATTGCACATCCTTGTAAGTTGAACTATATCTCTTTTTTTTGTTTTCTTTATGTTAACAAGGATACGATGTTATGCAGAGGTGTAGCTAGAACTATTTTATAGACAAATGCTGTTATTTATAGTTGCGGCGGAGAGTGGGTGGTGGGGTCGGGGGGCGCGAATTGTTTTCTTCTTGCTAGGGGGGGGACGTAACAGAAAATAATTGAGAAGCACTGACTTAGTGCAAACTATTTTACGCGTCAGTCTCATGTGTTGACTGAAGTTTTTCTCAGTGGAGACTCCACAGACGTGTCTCTGAGGTTATCTCTCCAACTGTAACAGGGAGTTAAATATAGCGCCCTGGTGTGCAGTTTCACACACGGGCGTTGATAACGTGTTTCACTTCTCTCCATCTCCTTATTTTCTCTTCAGAGGCCTGCAGTGAGGGCGGCTGCACCCAGGACATGGACGGGGGTGCGGATGCACTGGCAAACTGCACGTACCGCTGCCACCCCACCAGCAGGGTGTGATCTCTGCATTTGCGCCAACTACCTGTTTGATCACTACCAACTACTTTACAATTTTAACCCTCCCCCCGTGGTGGAACCAGTGGCACCATTTGCCCTGTAATCTGGGTCTGGAATACTCTGTCGTTCCAACCTCTCACCTGCAGGGGGAGCAAGCCTGTTCAGCCTGGGAAGAAGAGGAGATTAGAACAGATTTTAACCAACAGAGGAAGAAGAGGGAAGCCTGCAGAAAGGGAGAGTTTATGGCTGCGTTGATGGTGAAGGAGCAGAGTAGATTTTTGTTTGTTTCTGACGTAAACTGATGGTTTGGGGTTTAGCGGAGTTTGAGGGAAAAAAAGTAGGAAGGAAGCAAAGTGTTCTACGCTCCGATCGTCAGGTCATTTTATTTTTTTCTTTTTGGAACAGCAGGACAGGGCTTATTGGACAGAATTTTAACCAATATTTTTATATTCCTCAAAATTAACATTGTCGTTTAGTTTCTTTCCTTTGTTTTTTTTGTTAGATGTTTTAAAATGTCTGTTTAACCTCCTCGGAACAACGACTTCTGCATGATCAGGCCAGAACGTTTCCTCAGTGCATGTTTCGTTATGGTTAGAGCACAACGTGTGCGGCAGTAGCCACGGGAATAAAGGGTCCGATTGATCGTCCCGTGCACAACTTGTCCAGGTTTTAGGGCCAATAATGTGGAAAATCACGTTAAATAGTGCAATTTTATATATTTAAAAAAAAAAGATGTGCTTTTAGACAATCAGTGAAGAATGTTTTATGCAAACATTAACTTTACAATGTAGCCTTTTTCTCGTGGTGATGTAGTGTTGTCATGCAGTGGTCAGGCTCTTTACCAGAAGCTTCCTCACTTCCTTTGCATTATTTATTTTTAGTTTTTTCTTTTGTTTTGTTTGAGTTCCTTATGCCCTAACTCTAAACCTTTACAGCCACTAGAGCGCAGGGATTTATCTTCGTCTAATGTGCCTTTAGGACATACACAGTATAAATATTATGATGGGTTTATTTTTCTGGTAGCTTTTGAGAAAGATTTGTAGCACAGAGGCTTTGTGTAACTTAAGATTTTTTGTGTATATAAACACATATAGCTCTATATATGTTTATATATTATATATATACTATTGTGAACCACTTCTTGAGCTTTAAAATATCTTTTAATGCTTTTCTTTATGTCAAGTACTGTAATCGCAGATACTACACCTCTGCTCTACGTCAGAACAACAACAGAAGCAAAAACTCTACGAAACAAAAATGAACCTTAGACCAGGCCTGGGCATTTATTTTGACCCACGGGTCGCGGGTGGTTCTAAGATTTGAGTCACGCCCCAAATCAGGATCAGAAAGATTGAGTATTTGTGTGGCAAAAATGCTCTCAGTTTCGGGTAAATGCTGGTTTTGCAGGGGAAAAGGTAGAAGGATAATGATAATATAACAGTACAATTTGGACGAGTTTGGCGGGCCGGATTAAAAACCCAAATGGTCTGTATCCGGCCCCCGGGCCTTAGGTTGCCCAGGTCTGATTCAGTTTCACCAGTTTCGCCAATTTGTTTCAAGTCTGTAGTTGGATTTAAGACTCTGCCTGCTCCAAATACGATGTACGTTCAAAATTCTTTTTCCTATATATTATATATCGAAACATAATAGAGGTAAATTCAGCGAGTTAATTGTGTTCAGGCATCAGGTATATATTTACAGCACGGTCTTTATTCCAGTTCCTGCAGAGTAGAACGGAGTTATTGTGCTCACAGCACCATCTCCAAACATGTACCGTAAACAGAGATGTTGGTCTCTGGTCACCTTCATCCATCCGATCCCCCTTTCTGAGGGATCACCTCCTCGGTTTCCTGCTGGGTATTTTCCCTCTTCAGCAGGAGAAGCACTTTGTGTTGATGTGGTTGAATGCTCGTGCACACGTGCGCCAAGAGAGTGGCGAATGTTCGTAACAACTCCGTGTGAAAATCGGTGCAGTGATGATGTAACAGTTATCTCTGGGCTTCATTCAGGCGTCCTCCGTTGGACGGCACTGTTTTGTTTTTGGACAGTGATACTTCAACAAGTGTAGTTAAAAAGATGGTGGTGGTGTTTAATCTTTTACCTAATGATATACTGGTTTTAAAGGTACAATATGTAAATCTTGGTGACATCTAGTGGTGAGAACTTTTGTTTATTTATCACCTTTTTTTTTTTTCTTCCCTTATATCTGGACGAGCGTCAAAGACAAAACTGAAGTCGTTGGGGAAACGCATGTTCAGTTGCAAAAATAATATTCTCTCTACGTCAGGGGTCTCAAACTCGTGGCCCGTGGGCCATTTGCGGCACGTGTAACGATATTTTACGGCCCCCACCTTGATGTGAAAGTTGAATTTATAATAATATTTTATAGATTTCTTCTCCACATTTTATGGTAAATCCTATAGTTCTCAAAACCCTGATCCACAGTGTCCTTCTGGTTCGGAGTGGTATTACACAGAATCTTTGTGAAACTTTTTTTATGAAATGTTTTCTGACACCGCCCTTTGGTGAAATGATAACTCAACTTATTTGAGCTTAAGATCCTTGCTCTATATATACATACATACATATATACATATATATGTGTATTTTTGGTAATATGCAAACAAAAGTGGTTAGATTTAAAAAAATATCCAAAGTTTATTTTCATTCCTAATAAATATTCCTTGAAAAGTTTAAAGAAAAAGTAATATTTAGCCAAATTATATCAGAATATTTTAAAGTGACCAAAAATTTTTAACATCACACGAACGGGAAACGATAAAACACTGAAAGAGGAATTACCGTAAATACAGCAACTGGCAACGTTAACCTGGGTTCATGCGTAAACCCCGTGATGTTTGCCAAATGTGTGGCAAGATTGCGTCAGATATGGGGGAATATTTGCCAAAATTGACTTAAAATACGGTCGGAAACCGCTGAAAACAGTGGAACAGCTAAGAAGATGGAGCCCAGGCATGAGTGGGAAAATGAATAGACGTCAACGCAGGACTGGCCAAAAGATGACTAGGCGTGAATGTTCATCAAAAGGTATTTTTTACATTCTGTAGGTTTTAAAATGATCTCTGTAAATGATCCAAACTTTCCCTTTCAATGTGTTTACCTGGAAAAAAGGCATTTTTCCAAATGGACTATGCTATTACTGATGTTGTTTTTGGGGTGTTTGGGATATTTGGGGGAGAAAAAAGGGAAACAAAATATTCTGACTTCACAATGAAGTGAAATACAGATTTATAGAAGACATATCCATCTCCTGTTACCTAGGCACACAACCACTTTGGTAGGAAAATAGCAGCAGGACCATCAGAATTACAGCTGTGGTCGGATCTTCTATCCCTGCTCTGAAACTGCAGGGCATCTCCTGATGGTTTTACAGCATCCGACTCTCGGACTTTGCCGAGCATCAGGCCAAAAGAAGAAGAAAAATTGTTGGTTTTAAAAGGTTTTCCACTTTTGTTGCTTTATTTAATATTTTCCAGAGAAGTTTAAGTGTCTGGTGAAAATTGTTGTACAGCTGACTGTATTTGAACCCTTGATATGTTGCCTTCTGATAAATGCCGTGTTGGGTCAGTAAACTGCAGTGTGTACGGACATACACAGAACTGTGGGTTGTGGAAAAGTAATTACTGCTCAGTGTGAAAGCCAGTGATTTGTGCTTGGAAACAGAATTATAGGTGAAATGTACAATAAAATATCCGTCTATGCATCATGGAGGTCTGAGAGTCTTCTCTACGAAATGGTACAGAAGTACGTAATATCGTAAAGAATCGTTGCGTTCCACCACAAAACTGAAAACCCAATATTAGTTTTTGCCCACATCCAATATTGCCCAAACACTTCATTTCTAATATCAATTTGAACTTTATTTAAAAACGACAATACGCAGTGCTACATTTAATGTCCGTGGTCTGGATAAAACGGTAATTCGTAATGACTGAAGGACAAGATTTCAGCACACTACGATACACCACGGGACACAACAAGCTGCTTTAATGAGTATCGGAAATCGGATATGCCGATATTTTTGTTAGTATCAGCATATCCGATTAATAGCAAAAAGTTGACATCAAAAAACCCTTTCTCAAAGATTAATAGTGTGTGTTTACACACACATATTTTTTTTTTATATTTTAATGAGCTGCAATGTTGCCCTCTAGTGGCATTAACTTTCATATACAGCAGTTTATCCCCAAAACTATGTAAAAGACACACAAACGCAAGCTTTGTTTGGAAAAAAAAAGCAATAACGCTACAAAAAAAACCATCGTTGTTGAACTTGAGTGTGTCCTCAGAAACAATTCCAAATAAAACTTTCTCACAGTTGGTCATATTTTTAGTTCTGTTCAACTTTGATGGCTTGAAGGCTTTGGGCTCGACCTAGAACATTCCAAGTGGAATAAGTCAGAGATCCCAGTTCTCTGGAATGCAGCCTTACCTCCTTTTTTATGATTTTGTTTGATTTTTTTTTTTTAGACTCTTTATATTTTGTACTTTTTTTTCTTCTCTCCTGTATGATTTTTCAGTTTCCAACCTCACGCTGTCTTGGTTCACGCTCTCTGGCGCCCTCCCATGTTGAGGACAATTCCCGTGCACCTTCTCACACACTTCACTTGCCCTTTCATTTACAATACTCCTCAATAAACACTCCCCTCAGAAGGAAAGTTCTGTGACTAAGTGTGTGGCTGCCGCAGTTTACGCGACAGGAAGCTGTGCCACCATTGTCCTCACGCCAATCCCACTTAAGACAAACAGAAGAAGAGAATTTGCAAGTGTTCCTTTCATGCGATGGTTTTGTGGTTTTCGAGGTTTGTCATGAATGTTAATTTCATACTCTGCTGCACATGAGGCCCCTCTGTCTTATCCAAGGAATGCTGGGTAACGGAGGCTTGTGGTTTGGCTTCTGGACCACTGCTCCGGCGGAGAGCGGAGATGGTGAGGGTTTGGTGGTTGACCCCTTTCACCGAGACACTGGGGAAGTGGGACAAAATAAGGGACTGAGACACTGAGTTAGAACCCAATAGCTAAGAATATGCGTGAGTGTTTTATGGAGGAAATCAAACATGGGGTCAAACTCTGGGTTCTATCTTTTTACACATGTGCTTAGTCAAAAACCTCCTCCTCCTCCTCCTCTTCCTCCGCCTGGGTTTCTGTTGCCCATGCATGTATGGAATGTGAAGCTCAGACTCAACGCAAGGATGAGCCAAACGTGAACTACTGTTGTGAGATTACGACTGTCTAATCGTCGTTATTGACAGTTGATTTATTAGTGCAGCGTTGCACATTCAGGCGCTGACCGTAAACTGCTGATGTGGAGCTAGAAGCAGCAGGAACAAGATATCAAATCATTATCGTTCCCTCTGGAGAAGTTCAGCGTTCACCACAGGTCCAAGTGCAGTCACACAACAGCTGTTAATCATATGGTTCAATGACTTGAAGTAAAGGAATCCCAGTCGAAACAGCAGTTTTTCCTAAAACCTAAATTTACAATATACAGTTTGTCTGTATCTCACATCAATATGGCTTCTAATCATCTTCACCACTTCTGCTCAGGGCCGGATTAACACACTCTGAGGCCCCGGGGCTAATTTACCAGGAGGAGGCCCTTTATATTGTGTCAATCACGACAGGTGCACTGACACATAGGTCTACACACCATGTCCACAAAGTCCACAAATTCCGTATAGGCTTTAGGTACTGCAGACAAGTGTTTCCAAATGTTTTTAAACAGAAAAAAATCACGTGACTTAGCTCTCCCAGTGATTTCAAAAGTTTTAATCGTGCCACAATTAGGCATTTAAACCCATAATATTTTCCTACTCACTGTTTTTAAAGGTGGTAGCATATTGTTATAGATATTAAACACCATAATATCTCCCTACCCTCTGTTTTAAAGGTGGAAGCATATTTTTATAGATGTTAAACCCCCATAATATCCCCCTACCCTCTGTTTTAAAGGTGGAAGCATATTTTTATAGATGTTAAACACCCATAATATCTCCCTACCCTTTGTTTTAAAGGTGGTAGCATATTTTTATAGATGTTAAACACCCATAATATCTCCCTACCCTCTGTTTTAAATGTGGTAGCATATTTTTTTAGACGTTAAACACCCATAATATCTCCCTACCCTCTGTTTTAAATGTGGTAGCATATTTTTATAGATGTTAAACACCCATAATATTTCCATACCCTCTGTTTTAAAGATGGAAGCATATTTTTATAGATGTTTAACACCCATAATATCTCCCTACCCTCTGTTTTAAAGGTGGTAGCATGTTTTTATAGATTTTTAACACCCGTAATATCTTCCTACCCTCTGTTTTAAAGGTGGAAGCATCTAACACCTTTAAAAGAGAGGGGAGGAGGATATTATGGGTATTTAAAGTACTGTAAAAATTTGTATAAGGAGACTACTTCCACTTATTGTTGTCTCTTGACATTAGCAATCATTAGTAATCTTAGTGGGGGACTGCGTCCGTACTTGTGAATTTTTGGGGCACAGTGGTAGCCTAGTGGTCAAGGAGCGTAACTGGGGTCCGGAAGGGTTGTAAGTTCAATTCCACCAAATGCCAGATTATGGCTAAGGTCCCCCAACCATGGCATCCTCTCCACTTACTGCGCCCTGGGTGCTTTAAACTGCCCAACTGTAAAATTTCAAAAGACGCAAAAGCAAAGAAAACCTTGAAATGCTTTGCTTACAATGTCTCTTTGGGAGCTCCCCCAGCAGGCTAGGCCTATAATAGTATAACTAATGCATAGTTTCTGTCTAAGACTGTAGTTTTTGGAGGAGAGTGTGTACAAAAGGAGAGAATCCAAACAACTGAGGTTTCTGCTTCTGTGAGGAGTCACACATTTCTTCAAGTTCTGGATTTGTTTAGATGATGGTTATGGCAACAAGCTGTGGCCTGATCAGGAAGAAGAAGCTGTTTTGGTTTAAGCTCCCGTACAGCAGTACTTTTTATTAGCTGGAAACCTTAGAGACATTATAACGCATGATCTGATCTTAAGCTGTTTTTGAGAGTTTTTAATTTGTGTTTAAAGACATTTATGAAATGAAATATTAGGGTTTATGTTGCAGCTTGTTTTTAAAGTTCGCTAGAAAGTTGGGTATTGTTGTCGGCATTACAATTCCGATTAATTTTTGATACCTAACCTGGTTTCGTGCACCATGAACATGCACAGACTCGCGCTGCTCTTCTTCCAATCAGAGGGATTTATTTTACTGATATCTGTCAGTGCTCAGAGGTTTGTTCACTGGTTCTTCTCACTGTTGTCCTTCAACATCCTGCGTCTCCTGTGAGTTCCTGCCTGTTGTCTGGGCGTTTTACTTTTCTACAAGTTGGAACAATGAAGTCAATATTTGTCGGATGTGCCGTGGAGCGTACTTTATTTTACAGATACAAACAAATCTGTGCTCTGAGGGGGAAAAAAACTGGATCAGTTTGTGTTTGTATAAGAAATAAATCTGAAGCAATTTTTGTCGACACACAACAGTCTTTTCCCACACGTTTAGACGATGATTTTGTGCTGATCTATGTTTCTTGGACGCTTGTTTCCAAACTACTAATTTCTTTTGGTTGTGATGTTTAGGTGGGAAACAAGAACCACAACACACACACACACAGGCCCTGAGTCTGGTTAGAAAAACAAAAACACATCCACTGAAGATCAAGAGGGAAATGAGTTGGAATGAGGGAAATGAGTGAGATGATTATTCTGAAGCTTGAAACAACAACTCCTCATTAAATCACAGTAGGAGATAAAGTGAAATCCATTGAAAAACAACAGCATGAAGTAACAGAAAGTGCAAGAATATTTTTTTTTTCCATGACTATAGCTTTCAACCTCATGTCTCTGTTTGCTGTTTTTATTTTATGTTGTTTAACTGCAACTGCAATGTTGCCACAATGTTTGTCCTTTTTGTTGTTGGAGAATATCCTCTTATTGGTTGCCTCGTTGCAGGAGCAGCAGTCTCCACGACTGCCACCCAAATCACACCGCTCCATACTGTGAGCCTTGCTGTTGGAAGGTGAGCACAATCATTTTTACCATGTTTTTATGGGATTTTTTTTATGATTTTTGTGTTTATTTGGGCTTAAACAGAAAAATTCATTCATTCATTCATTCATTCATCTTCAAAAGAGTGAATCCACCAGTTGCCAAGTTTCCACTAAGGTGCTCTGATCACAGCACCATCCCGACCCACATATCTTCCAGTATGTTGCAGTGTGTTTTGGGTGACAGTGATGGAGACTGCTGCCCCCTAGAACCTGGCAATCTATAAAGATGAATGAAAGCAAACAGTCAGCAGTCTCAGGCACCAGGCGAGCAATGAGTGGGGACGATGCCATGCTCAGTGGTAACCTGGCAGCTGGTGGAATCAAACCTGGAACCATCCGGACCCAAGCTTGAATTCCCATTCCTTAACCACTGGGCCAACACTGCCTCGATATTGATATTCCCCGATTTTGTCAGATTACTACTGACGTACAATACTTCTGTTTTATTCAGTGTTAAAACTTAAAACTAACATCCTTGAATTAAACTATGATGCAGAGACTTGCCTTTCATCCATGCGTCAACCTCAGGTCCGGGGTCCAAATCTGGCCCGCTGTGTTATTATTTTTGTTCCACCAGATCAGATCAAATGTGTGTCAGAGTTGGGCCCTAGGATATGAAGTATTAGTGACAGTGTTGTGACAGGGGTCCTGGTCACAAAGGGGCCCCAGTGCTGTGTGTACTGAAAGGATGGGGCCCCCAGCGATGTCTTGCTATCTTGCACCGGCTCTGATTAGTGGTGATGTTATTGTACATCCGTTGTCTGTTGTTGTTGGCCTGCGAAAAGAGATTTATGGTAAAAAACGTAACTGGAAAAGCAACAGAGAAAGAGACATAATAACAAACAGTTACTACTGGATGTGTGTTTTATGTTTATAACATTGAGCTTTGTTTGTCTCAGGTTGTTTACATTAAATAACAGTTTATGTCTAGTAGAAAAACCTCTGGAGAGAAGGTAAAAACATGAGCAAAGATAAGAGAACGGGGTTCTTTCTGCTAATACAGGGATGTCAAGTCCCTGGAACAGTTTGATCCTAAATTACAGGCTGATTTTTCCTGTAAGTGGAAAATTAGTGGCTCTCCTTATTCTGCCAGATATCCTCCACGTCTGAGTGTGTGCACGTTTGTGTGTGTGTTCTCCATAGTTTCCATCCTGTTTATCAAAACCAATTGTGGTCTGCAGAGTCATGCAGGACTCTGAGGGTCTGCAGAGCTTCATGAACTGCAGCTCCGTGGCTTTCTCCTAAAGAAAGCAAAGGAATCCGAGTCGTTTTCACTTTTCACTTCAAGTCTGAAACGAGGAGAAATCTTCTGCAGTGAGTCATTGTCAGTGGGTGGATTGTTGTCCAACCGCCTGTCACCTGTCTCCAGGGCAGACGCAGCAGATGAAGAATGATCTGGCCGTAAAAGCTGAATAAAGTTTCTTCTGTCTGCTGCCGAGCACCAGCACCTATGGGACGTAGACTCAGTCGAACCCAGACAACCTGGTTTTACTCTCAGAACAATGTAAAGGCTGCTAGAGCGCTGAGAAGTGACACCAGGGGGAAAGTGGGAAATTAATGATTTCTTTCTCTTTTTCTGTGCTTGGATCCAAAACTAATACTTTGTCTGCCAGGTTATTGGAACCCGTCTGAGGCTGCATCCAAAATAAACGTACACAGAAGAAACAAGATGTTCGTCTTCATTGGAGATAAAACAAAGATTATAAAACTGATTCTTTATACGCCCAACATTAGAGACAGAGTAAAATTGGAACGATTCATATTGAAAAAATGGGAATCGTCATCATTAATGAGGTTGACTGAAGCCCATGTTTGTATTGTGACATGTATCATCAATAGAGTAAAACTAACCTGTTTCACGACGATCTAAACCCAGCTCACGTTCCATAATGGTGGGTGAACAATCCAACGCTTGGTGAATTCTGCTTCACAATGATAGGAAGAGTCGACATCAAAGTATCAAAAAGCGTTGTCGCTGTTTTTTTAAAGTTGTAGCACAAAATATTCACATGGCAACATGTTTTAGAGCATAACCTTGCATTTTGAGGCATTTATTTTTCAAAATTTGCCCCTTGGTTCTTTTTAGAAGAAAAGGGTCCCCACTTATGTGTTTGACAAGATTTTGACATGTTCAAAAATGATGTTTTTTTAGAATTTGTAGCACAAAATATTCACATAGCAACATGTTTTGGACCATAACCTTGCATTTTGAGACATTTTGTTTTTCAAAATTTTGTCCCTTTGTTTTTTTTAGAAGAAAAGGGTCCCCACTTATGTGTTTGATAAGATTTTGACATGTTTAAAAATGATGTTTTTTAGAGTTTGTAGCACAAAATATTCGCATGGCAAAATGTTTTGAACCATAACCTTGCATTTTGAGGCATTTCTGGAACTCTTTTTTTTTTTTTTTCGTAATTTTGGCACGTTTTTCTGGAAAGGGTCCCCACTTATATGTTTGACAAGATTTTGACATGTTCAAAAATTATGTTTTTTAGAGTTTGTCGCACAATATATTCAAACGGCAATATGTTTTGGACCATAACCTTGCATTTTGAGGCATTTCTGGAACTCTTTTTTTTTTTTTTTCGTAATTTTGGCACGTTTTTCTGGAAAGGGTCCCCACTTATATGTTTGGTAAGATTTTGACATGTTCAGAAATTATGATTTTTAGAGTTTGTAGCACAAAAAAAATCACATGGCAGCATGTTTTGGACCATGACTTTGCATTTTGAGGCATTTGGGGACATAAATTTGATGTGAAAGTTTTGCCACTTTTTTCTGTGATGACGTCTAAGATGATGATGTCAGCATGAACCAGTCAGGGAGAAAGAACCAGTGTGTGGAAAAAATAGATTTAAAAAAATCTATATTTTTTTTAAAATGTGGGATCTTTAGAGATAAATGTGGTGCAGCGAATGGTGGTGTTGGTTTCAAAGATCCAATCACTGCAGCTTCATCATCCTCAAGGCAAAAACCAAAGTCAGCTGTCAGCAAGCCAGGGCAGGGGAATCCCCTTCCCTCGCCTGTCACACCGATGAAGAAGAAGAATTCTATTTTTTTTCCCTCTGAGTGTGATCTAATATTCTGGACAACTTCATTCTTTTAAAAGGAAGTGGCTTTATTCGAAATAACTAGGAGAGATAGACAGACAGAGGAACAGACAGACAGGCAGAAACTGAAATGAAACTCATGACTTTATTCTATTAAATGCTCAATTCTTTCTTTCACGTATATTGTGATTTACCATTGGTTTTACACCCTTTTCTGCTCTTTCATTGGTTCTATGAGTTAGAAACCTTTTACTTTATACTTGTAAACGTGAGATTCTACCGTATAGTCCTGATTCTATATTTAGTCTGTACGTTTCTTTTGTGTTTTCCTTCATTAAGACAGACAGTCATTCACTCCGTTGATCAGCAGTCAGTGAGTTTCTCCTCAGACTCTCCGCGCTCTTTGGTTTTGTTTGTGTCCTTGGCGTCTGAACCATTGAATCTCTTTTACCACTAAACATTAGGTAGAATTTACAAGACCCACATTCTCAACAAAACCAAACTCTGCGAAAACAACCCCAAGGTTTTGTGATTGTGAACCATACACACACTCGTTTTTGCAAGCAGCAGGATTTTTCTTTTTTGCAACACGCGGAGACAAAACCATGGTTCTCTTGAAGGTTAACGTCTAGAATTAAAAAAAAAAAAAAAAGCTGATTTCTCCTGACACTCCCTCACATCACTGTTTGTCCAATTTTTAATTGTTATTTTGCTTTATTTTAAGGATACTAGGGAGGATCCTTCGGGATATTATGCCTCTGCATTTAACCCACCACCGTAGTGATGGGTTAAATGCAGTGTGGGGATTTGAACCGAGGACCTTACGGACCCAAGTATGTATTTATGAGAAACAGTCATCACAGTCATCACTAAAAAGAAAAACAGTACTTTTGTCTCTGTTTTCTTCATCGAACCTCAGAGATAAGTAGTTGTCTACCTTAAGGGTACCTACCTAAGGGTACAAAAAAAATCTATAAAAAACTACAAATTATTCTGATAAAGCAAGAAAAAAATCTTTGCAGAATTTCCTTACAGAGTAATCAACGTAGTAAAACATAATTTCATTCCTCCCAAAAGTAGTTCTACAGCACTTCCTGATAAAATGAACTGTATTCTGACTTTAGAGCTTCGAAATTATTTTATAAAGAGAAAAAAACATTTCTCAGTCGTAAAAATGTGGTTATTACTGTTTAAATATATGACTTACCGTAAGTTTAACAACTATGTTACTGTTTAAGCCCAATTAAGTACAGACATCACAAAAAAATCCCATAAAAACATGTTGAAAAAGAATCCCTTACATTGTTACAAGTGAAGAGACCAGAACATCTGGGTTGATGTATATAATGACGCAGTGATTAGTGCAGCTCAGTAGTAAAGTTTCAGGTTTTTCCTGGTTTCCTGTCACTAGAGGAAATCATGTACGTTGTTATGTTAATGGCCACATGGTATGTGTGTAGGTTCGGACCTGTCTGTCTGTCTGTCTGTCTGTCTGTCTGTCTGTCTGTCTGTCTGTCATTACGCCTGCCTGGCTGCAGTCACTCACTGTTTTTTTAAGCCTTGGTTGTAAAATATCTTTATGGTTCGGTTCAAGGTATTTGACGAGAATGTTAATCATTTTGTAGAAAAACAGTCAATTGTGAGAAATACATACCAACATCAAAAGATATCACATTTAAATTAGATGAGATTAATAAAGCAAAGCGGTTAAAGAAGCAGACCTGGGTCCACAAGGCTTCAGGTTGGAGCACCATTCAGACCTCCATGACTTTCATTGAGGTCACCAGTGGCTCACACTGTGGTGCAGTGTGATTTTGGTGGCCGTCATGAAGACTGTTGCCTCCGTGACCCAATAATTGATGAGGTCTTGTCCTCCTTGGAGACAGTGTCACACTTAGTGTAGTAAACTGGCAGTTGGTGAATTTGCACCGGGAATCCTCCCGACCAGACCTGGGCAAACTAAGGCCCAGGGGCTGGATGCGGCCCGTTTGGCGTCATAATCCGGCCCGCCAAACTTGTCCAAATTATACTGTTAATTTATATTAGCGTCATTCGTCTACCTTTACCTTGCAAAGCTAGCATTTCCTCAATAGATCTCGGAGACGGAGCATTTGAGCATTTATCCTTTATTCAATAGTTTACTTCATCATTTATCTTAGTTCACGCCAGTGCTTCTCAAAGTGTGGGGCGGGCCCCCCAAGGGGGCGCGATGCAATGCTGCAATGCGTGTGACCCTGGGGAACATGTTTTTTTTCCACCGTACTACAATAAAGTGTAATTACACATCCTTGTAAGTTGAACTATATCTCTTTCTTTTTGTTTTCTTTACGTTAACAAGGATACGATGTTATGCAGAGGTGTAGCTAGAACTATTTTATAGACAAATGTTGTTATTTATAGTGGTGGTGGGGAGGGGATGGCGTGAATTGTTTTCTTTTTGCTAGAGAGGGGCGTAAAAGACAATTATTGAGAAGCACTGGTTTATGCAAATACTCAATCTTTCTGGTCCTCACTTGGCCCGTGATCCAATTATCAGTGCCACCTGTGGCCTACGAGTCAAAATAATTGCCCAGGTCTGCTCCAGACCAACGTCTAGTTCTTTGACCACTAGGCCATCACTGAATGAGCAGCCAAGGATGAATGAATAATGGAATAAATGTCTTCAGAATGTGAAGTAAAACCAGATTTTAGGGAACAGGTTCCTGGAGAATGATGTTATTTTTTCATTAATCACAATGTTGTAGTATTCTACCCACGGGCCATTCCTCAGTGAGAATGTATACATTACCCACGATCACTGCCCACTGTCAAAGAGTGTGACTTACTTCTGTTGGCTGGTCCTGACTCAGCTCAGGTGTCCGTCTGCTGAGAACAGTCTGCCCGGAGCGGAAACCAACTGAGCTGAAGTGGAAACCAGTGGTGTGATACCTCCACCGGGTAGCTGCTGAGTGGGAACCTGAGGTTAAAAAACGTCTTCCCACGGAGACAGCCACAGAGGACAGATGTGAGGGTGAGTCTGGAATGATGCAAAAATCATCAGAGTTGTAATTATTTAGTGGTTCTTCTTCTTTGTCTTTGGACTGTCCCTTATTTAGGGGTTGCCACAACAAATCAACGTTTTCCATCTCCCCCTGTCCTCTGTATCTTCTACTCTGACTCCAACTACCTCCTTGTCCTCCCTCACTGCATCCATCAATCTTCCCTTTGGCCGTCCTCTTTGTTTCCTACCTGGTCCTGCATTTCTAACTTTCCTTTTTTCACTTTTTCCTTGGACCAATCTCCCTCCTCTTGGTCTTTGTCTTCAAGACTAAAAGAAATCCCAGTTTCCAACACTAACCTGTACTTTAACAGCACCGTTGGTGGTCGTTAACCCGGGCACCACCAGATGCCCCTCCTGACTTGGGAACCACACTTAAAAATACTGGCTTGTGCTCCCTAGTGGCTGGTTTTGGTCATGCGTACTCTTACTGATATCAAATATCATCCAGTAACGTCCCACACATTTCTAAATCTAATATAAGATTTTACTAACATACGCAGGCTTTTGTCCCTAAATCATTTAATTTAACCCCATTACACACTTCCTCTCTCTAAGGCCTGGCAAACTGTCCAGGATGTCAGCAACAGCGCCTCCCGTTGGAATAGATTTTGCTTCGTGACATTATGGAAGGGGAATTTGTTTTGACTCAGAGGCAAAGTTCAAATCCCGGTGGTTAGCTTCCAGTTGGTACGGTGTGGTGGCATTTGGTTGGCAGTTGTGAAGACTCCTGTCCCCCTGCCTGGTGGGACATGGAAGCCTGGACATTACTGAAAGTGTACAACAAAGGCCATTGGTACAATTCCCTCCAAACAAGAGAAGTGTCTGCTCCCAGGCAAGGAATTAATAATAACTCACAGGTTAAGAAGCACATTTTTAGTTTGAAAGTCTTCTGTTCTGCTCTTTGTATCTATGTATGTATTTATATATTAGCTTTTTGAAATGATTTTGGGGTTGGTATGACCTCCTAATGTGAGCTTTAGTCTGACATTATACACCATTTTGTGTCATCCTTTTTTAATCTGTTCCGAAAACAAAATTCCATCTGTCCCGTAACTTCTAACGCATTACTTTTTTTTTTTCTTGAAGGCAATCTCCATAAGCATCTATTGTTTTCCAGTGGGTGGAGGAAGCCAATCCCTGTCATCAGGTGAGACAGGTCCAGTCCATCACATATAGATGGATGGACTGTGGATCTTCTCTCTTTAAGACCCAGAGTTTTTAACATGGACATGAAGAACGCAGCTTCAGGCGTGCGTACCTATTGGTTTAAAGTCAACAGTTGACTTTGCATTAGAAGTGAAGCACCATCTACTGTCAACTTACATCTGCAAACAATGTCCTTGTTCAGGAAAAATAGCAACATCTGTCTCCAGTAAAGCCATACGACGGCTGGATTATAGAAGTGAAAAAGCAAAACAAAACTGGAGAATTTGATGTCCCTGTCTTGGCCTTACACAAATGCTTCATGTGGTGTTCAGGAAAAAAAAAAAGGAACAAAAAAAAAAGCTCTGGTTCCAGAGTAAACACTAACAGTGATGTAAACATCCAGGGTGGAAAACATGGCAACATAAACCCCAACTCTGAGCGTTAGACTGAGCATAAAGCCATTTTGTTAATAACAAACACATGCCGTCCTCCTGGTGCTTCTGTCCACAAACTGGAGAATAAAAGAATAATTAGTAAAAGATGGAAGAGGAAAAGACAGAGACAGGGCAGGAAGTATGTTGAAGGTCTGCCGTCTGGCACGGTGGAAAACATGGAGATGTAGTAAAAAAAAAAAACAGCTTGTGAACTTGGAAAACAACATCGTCAGAAACCAAACCTGATGTTTTCCACTGTAAACAACAAAGAAAAACCTAAGCAAATATAAACTGGTGTTTTTGTTATTACTGCGCCCTCCACATAAATCACTGACCTCACTCTTCTTGGCAACATTTGCCCTTCTGTGTTCTTGAGGTTGGGTTTACAAAGCATGGGAGATGAGGATGAAAGCGACGTGTTGTGATTTTAACCCCGACTGCAGCGGCAGATCAGTCTCTGAGGACGAAAGCACCCATCAGTCATGCTTATTGAAACAGACGTGGACAGGGGGAAAATGAAAAATCACCTCCTCCTCCTTCACCTAGCCGGAACGGTCTACAGCTGGTCGGGTGTAATGAGACAACGAGGATAAGTTTGCGCTCAAATTGAGAACAGAACGTTTAAGACGGTTCTGTTTGAATAACGCTGACTTCATCAAAAAAAGAGTGACAGAGGAGCAGGAAGCAACGGGAAAGAGACGATGTTTTCTTATTTCCACAGGGGTGTGATGTAATATTACATTTATTTTTCTTCTCACATCACCTGCCACAGGGGACAACATTTTTTTTACTTATATATGTTTAACCTGATACTCATTGAATTTAGAAAGTTTAGTCAAGACTTTATGATCTGGGTGAACTCAAACAGCTTACTTGACAGCTGTTCTTTACTCTGCGTCTGTCCATTGTGTTGGGAAAGGAATCCAGGTGGAGACAGTGTTACAGCGGATACTGTTATAAGAACTTTATGGTTGAAAACAAGCCAATGCTGCAGTCTCCACGACTTCTGCCCATAGGCAGAAGGGTCTACAGCTGGTCGGGTGTAATGAGACAACGAGGATAAGTTTGCGCTCAAATTGAGAACAGAACGTTTAAGACGGTTCTGTTTGAATAACGCTGACTTCATCAAAAAAAGAGTGACAGAAGAGCAGGAAGCAACGGGAAAGAGACGATGTTTTCTTATTTCCACAGGGGTGTGATGTAATATTACATTTATTTTTCTTCTCACATCACCTGCCACAGGGGACAACATTTTTTTTACTTATATATGTTTAACCTGATACTCATTGAATTTAGAAAGTTTAGTCAAGACTTTATGATCTGGGTGAACTCAAACAGTTTCTTACTTGACAGCTGTTCTTTACTCTGCGTCTGTCCATTGTGTTGGGAAAGGAATCCAGGTGGAGACAGTGTTACAGCGGATACTGTTATAAGAGCTTTCTGGTTGACTTCTGCCCATAGGCAGAAGACAGGAGGTGGAGTTGGACGTGGAGGAGTTAAAGATGCTGAGGTTCTCTCTAGGAGAGACAAGGATGGACAGGATCAGGAATCAGGTGATTAGAGGGACAACACAGACAGGAAGGTTTGGAGAAAAAGCTAGAGAAGACAGATTGAGATGGTTTGGATATGTTCAGAGGTGGGACAGTGGATACATTGGTAGAAGAATGATCCTATAGATGGAGCTACCAGGTAGGAGACAAAGAGGAGATTGATGGATGCAGTGAGGGAGGACATGGAGGTAGTTGGAGTTAGAGTAAAAGAGACAAAAGGCAGGGAAACTTTGATTTGCTGTGGCAACCCTTGCCTGACACGCCTCAGAAATATCAGTTATTTAGTCTTTTCTATCTAATAAACCAACCAGATTGTCTAAACACAACCCCTAGTGGCCTTCGGTGGTACTGCTGACAAACTGTGCACATCTTTGATTTCAGAAATGAGAACCTAAGGGGAAACTTTCATTTATATTGATGTTGTATAAGATAATCATGTATATTCAAACAATCTGGTGACAATGTTGATGTAAATACATTTTGACTCACTGTCTCACAGTCTTAAAATGGCTGGGAAAAAAAAAGGAAAATATGAAGACGGGACATTTTTTTGACAGAGGGACAGAGTTTATTTTTTCAGGGATGGGGCAGTTCATGTTCACGCCCCTCTACTGGTCACTCCAGTCAACATAGAACCTCCTGAACCAAACACACATGTTAAAACCCAGAGAGTCCCAGTATCCAAATATTAAACGTGCCATCACCTGTAATAGCGCTTTAATTTTTGAGTACCTGCTGCACATTTGGCTGATAAAACAACACAAACACAGCAGAACGGAGACTTCCCGTGAACCGCCAAACCTGTATACAAGAGCGGTAAAAAAAAGAAACGCAACCCAAAGTAATTGCCCCTCGAAAGTGAAGCCAGAGTCGGGAGGTTAGAGAGCACAGTTAGGAACGTCTTTGATGAATAACGAAGTTAAGCCGTCTGTGAAAATATGGAGCGGAGAAAAAAAAACATGGAAAAACAATATTCTGCTGTAGGCCTATTAATAAATCACACATTCAGTGATTATCTGTAAAAATGAGAGCCAGCTCGCAGCCAAAGAAGGTAACAACGTTTCTGAAACATAAAACAAGTCAAAGTAAATATACCATGTCTACTTATAGCCATGTCCTCTAGAGAGGACCACCTCCGTGCAGCTGTAACGCTTGACATCTGTTTTGCAGCTTGACTGGTTTATGTTGAGAAAGCATTGTGTGTGTGTGTGTGTGTGTGTGTATATCATCTTTGGCCCCGGTCCATGAGGTTTTGACAGTTGGCTGCAGGCGAGGTCGTAAAGGTTGCAAAGGTTGGACCGGGCAGAGGAGATGATGAGAAGATGAGATGAGCAGTGAAGGAAAAAGACCAAAGCCTTCTTTCACTCATCACTCCATATAAATGTAGCAGTGGAGCTTCTGACTTGATATAACATTTAAATTTTTCCTTTTTGTTTCTGCTGAGGTTCTGACATAAAAAACACAGCCAGTCTCCGCCTTGGTTTTCTGCTACAGCAACATATGGAAGAAATTTGGCCCAGCTCTCCTGGCTCAGTGTTCCATCTGCCAGCACGTCTTTGCGTCTCAAAAAATCCTCACACAGTATGTTTGCAGCGCACGTAAACTACACTGAAGTTTGACAGGGAGATGTCAAAATAGAGATTTTTTATTTTTTTTTTTACCCAGGATTTATTCATCTTTTGAATTTACACTGCTTTTATTGAAAAATCTTTGATTTATCGCCGCTAAATCACACTAACTGTATGGCTCCTGCCAGAAAACATCGATCATTTCTGACGTGAGTACAAGAGAGAGCAGGAAGCACTGCGATCCAAATGTGATAAGTTTCCTAAATCCTTCATCACATCTGTATGACAGAGGAACACACAAACATAATCTGTGGAAATTTTATTTATATACTGTATTGGGCTATTCAGGAACAGTGAGGTACCAAGAGATTAGATCAGTTCTGCCGTTGTTGATAAAATCGATCATAACAGCTTTAGTTGAGTCTGCTGGTAGAGGCTTAAACGTTAAATATTCCCAAACAAGTTAAAAAATTTAAAAAAAAAAAAAGTTATTTTGTTTTTTTTTACAAGAACCGAAAAAATATAAGCCTATATTTTGCCTAAATCCTCTGAGCCAGGCAAAAAATCTTAAAAATTCTTAAAACAGCACCTAAGTCAGGGAAGAAAAAATTATAGTTGTTTCTAAGAAATCTTTTTTTTTTTTTACAACAACTTCTAGTAACACTCTGTGGTGCAGAGACCGGTGTTTGTAGCACTTTATGTCAGTCTGGTATTCAATTTATTTTCTGTAAGAACTTTGAGTTTAAAAAAAAGGCTTTTATTTCTGACAATCATCCACAGAAACCATTTTGTTGAAGTTCATTTATTGATAAATGTATAAAAGACGTTAATGACTGTTAAATTGATAATGGTATCGGCAAAGCAAACCAGATGTTTGGTGGAAACCCAAAACAGAAAGGGAAAGAGCGTATAAAAAAGTATAACGAAGCAAACAACTTCTTTTAGACACAGAAAATGAAAAGCCACAAAACCAGGCTTTCTGACTGGATTCATTAGGTGCTCAACACCTGGTTCACAGGAACAAAAAAAAAATGAGGGAATGAACTCAGGATAGGTGTAAAAAAAAATGGTACTTTCTTAGAACAGCACATAAATACATCATATATTGGCATCAACCCCAGGCAGTGTTAAAGATGACGCCACATCAACATTAATAGATTGAATTGACGGAGTTTATCATCCTGTCTCTTATACA
>JAFBJS010054506.1:0-20602 GCA_016785265.1 Paraplagusia blochii | reverse complement strand
AGGGACAGTGGATGCATTGGTAGAAGAATGATCCTAGAGATGGAGCTACCAGGTAGGAGACAAAGAGGAGATTGATGGATGCAGTGAGGGAGGACATGGAGGTAGTTGAAGTTCAAGTAGAAGATCCAGATTTGCTGTGCAATCACTGAATAAGAGACAATCGAAAGGAGAACAAAAAGACCAATATGTCCTTCAAATTATTGTTAATACCAAAACACTAAACCCAGTATAAACAACACCTTCTATTTAAGCAATTACTAGAAACTTGACTTGACTCCAAGTACCAATAGCAAACAGGAGACTGAAAATCAGTCTGCATTTATAAAGCAGGAGTGGACACAATAAAGAAGGATTACCAAAGTCAAACACGCCTGCGGCAGCACCAACCGTTGCTGCTCACTCTGTGTGTGTTAGTACTGAGCCTGTAATTCCCTCCATTTGTCTGTGTGTGTTTTGAATGAAGGCTGCAGGCTTTGGTGTACTGGGTCAGTAAAAACCAAGTCATCTGACTTTGTAAAGCCACTGCAAATAAACAGTGATAATTTTCAGAAAAGAGCTTAAGTTTAAAATTGTTTAATCTCCCTGAAGCAGAGCAAAAGGAACCACAGAGGAGTTCATTTCACGGCTTTGTGTCCACCAGGTTTAGATGTTTGAAGAAACCTTGGCATGTATTGCGTCAGAGACATGATGATGGAAATTTGCCATCCTTAAAGTATACCTGAGTAACTTTTTTTTTTTGTCTAGCAAACTCAAATCAGAGTCTCTGAAGCTGCGAGCACACATGTTCCCTTTCAAATGTCTGGATTCTAGAGCTTAAAACCCAAACATTTGTGCATATTCTGAATTATTAGCAGATCCAAAGTCTGATACTATTCAACTTCAGGCATTTTATAGATGATTCAATCCAAGTAATGACAAGCCAGGCTGAAACGCTGGGCATGCTTCATATCTCCTCCTTGTGATGTCAAGACCGTTTCCATACATCTGCGCCTCATAATGAATCCCTTGTGGGACGTTAAAAAGTTTTGTCACTCTGTCAGACTGTGTGCGTTGAAAAAATAAAAGCACTGCTGACACTGGTGTTTTTTTCATCAGAGGGCCTTTAAAGGTTAAATATCAACGCAGTAACCACGACGTCAGGAGAACTCCACGTCCTCAGGAACTTGACTGGACTTTACCACTCAGAAAAAGTAAATAATTACAATATTGCAGACATACAATCTCCTGTGTTTACATGGCGTACTTGTGAGTAAGCGTGACTTCTCATCAAGTTAAGAAAACATCGCTTCCAGCAACAGAATCTGTTGCTGGGGCTGTTCTCATCATTTGTTTTCTTTTGAAATAAGTCCTGTGAGGTCAGATGTAGAGTCCATTTTTCACAGTGGACATTTGGCTGATGCAGCACACTTTATCAGCCTTACTTAATGCTCCCCGGGGAGATCTACGCATGCATTTTTCTTCAAGTGCAGCACTGATTCTGCCCTGACGCAGGAGCTTCAGTATCTGTGATGGATTGAAAAAAAAAATGTCCTGGTGAGAGACAGTGTTGTTGAGGCTTCGTAGCAGGAATCAGATGCAATGACTCAATAAATGCCAAGGTTTCTTCAAACCCCTAAACCTGGTGGATACAACGCCGTGAAATGAACTCTTTTGTGGTTCTTTTGGACGTCAACTGGAGACAGAGTTGTGGACCCTCCTTTTTTTGGGGTCCCAACAGTACAATCATTGTTTCCTGTTCTCTATGACACTATATTGTGCCAAATAACAGATCCGACAAAGTGTTTTAATGAAAGCTACTCAGAGGCTATAAAGCGCCATTAAAAATGATCTATGCATGGTCCAGTTCCAGCAGCTTTGTGTTTACAGATTTTCTCCCAAATATTTAAACACATGTCCAGAGACTGTGGGTCAGTTTCTCAAACTCTGACTCCAGATACTTTGAATTCACCAATCGGTCAAACACAGCAACTCTGATCTCTACTCTCTCTTGTCAAAACACATTTTTTCCTCCAAAAATATAAAGAAAAGACTTATTCGTTTTACATCGTTGAGAGCTTTGAGTGAATACAGACTTGATTGGTCAAAATTATAAGCATGAAAACCTTTCATGAGTGTTTCAGCATCAGTGTTATGCATGTTTAGATTTAAATGTTAATACATTAGAGTCAGGAATAAACCAGCCACTAGGGGGCCAAGCAAGAGTTTTTTACGTGCCGGTCCCAAACCCCAATAAATTGTGAGGGTTGCGTCAGGAAGGGCACTTTGGCTGAATCAAAGATGCGAGACAACAAAATAATTGGAGTCAGAAATAACGTATTTTGGGCGAAAAGCTTCGAAAGATTCAATAAAGTACCATAGTAAATAGGGCTGGGTTAAAAAAATCGATTAATCGATTTTAATCGATTTTTTTTTTGTTAATAGGACAATATCGATTCATAAATCCAAAAATCTATCTTTTTTTTTCCTTCTGTTCCCAACAACTTTACGTGGACTCATGCACCACAGATGATTACGTATTTACGTGGTTATGTGCTAGTTAGCACACTCGTGCGAGTTAACAACATGGCACTAAAATCTAAAATCTAAAACTAGAGTCTGCCTTGTAATTTTGGGTCAAGTCATGTTAAATAAAAATGTATGATGGATTAATATGACTGCCTTGAGTAAATTTGTGATGGAAATAAATGTAAAAAAATACATTTTTTATTAGCAAATGGATTAAGTTTCAATTTTAGCTTTGATTCTTCTGAGAATAACGTTGGTACCGAACTATAATTGTTATGACAAAAACTGAATCAAAAACCAAAGGGAATCGTGAATTTAATCGAATCGAACCCTTGTGAATCGAATCGAATCGATTTAGAAAATTTTAATCAATACCCAGCCCTAATGGTTAATGTGTCCAATCAGGTTTCCAGGATGCACGTCCATAGCTTTTACGATAATAACTTGTATTTTAAACAGTAGGCAGTCTTTTCAGTACCTGTCTGACTGTTATAGGAGAGTTATAGATTATCAACAGATCCTCCTCTGGAATATTTCGATAAATTCTATGATTTACAGTAGTAACTAAAGTCAATGAGTGTTGCTACATAGTCAGTATTAACCTTAAGCTTATCTACTGCCTGGCAAACACAGCCAACAGTAGAAACTGGTGCCAGGTCTTGGTTGAATCCCATCTAACATAAAAATTAAATTTCACTGTTTGTTCCTGAGTGGAACTCGTCAACTCCTTCCTCCTTTTGAAGACAGATACAGTTATAGTTGGTTTAATGGAGTTACATAGTGAAATAGATCTTGTTGAAAGGGTAACGTTACACTCTGCTTTGGACCTTTACATGGTTTTAGAACAGTGTTCCTCTGCAGAACACAATCACACACATCTGTACGGTTCTACATACATGATGTGTAACATATGGTTTGAAAACACCATTGATGTTGACCCCAGTGCAGCCTAGACCCTAATGTGGGGCAGCCAAGCATTAAACTTGAGGAATGCCTTTCAGCTGCCCAATGACTAACTCTTCTTCTGTTCTGGAGGAGAGGCAGACTGTGAGAAATATCAGTACAGCCTGTCAGCACAGACGGTCAGCATCACTGGTTTATTTCAGCTGTACAGAACCGTTCTGAAGGAGATCCCATCTAAACACTGCTGGCTTGCTGGTACTGTAACTGCAAAGGAAAAATTCTCTGTAGGTTCCCCTTTAGGCACTGACAAATGTCTGGCTCTGCAGTTACACTGGCAGGAATATAACAGTTTCCTGAGCAACGGTGTTGTTTCTGTCCAACACCAGTTTAATCTTTTGTTTTAATCTAAAGTGGAAACCTTGGCAGCTTATTAAGTGCACTATTAAAAAGCAATCATTGCATCAGAAGACGCAGATTGAAAGCGAGAGGGTGTGGATTTTAGTCGCATTCTGCCTGGGGAGAAATGTTGTCTCACCAGCAAAGATTTGATGAAAGGCTTTTTGTGTTGTACTGTTAAACTTTGTGTCAGGAAAAATCAATGTTTGCATGTATACAAAATGTTTATATTGCAAAGTGGTGCCATACTGGTTAAGTAACTAGACCTGGGTCTGAAGGGTTGGAGGTTTGAATCCACCCGCTGCACTGAAGTGCTGTGAGCATGACGTCATCCCTACATGCTGCACTCAAAGCTGCCCACTGTTGACTTTTAACTTAATTTTCTTGTTCCCCCCCAATGTACAATGGCAATAAAGGTCTATTGTATTATATTTTGCAGCAGTTGTTGGTGGTAGAAAACTGTGGTTAAGGTCCAGAAGGCCCCGGTTCGAATCCCCCAACTGCCAAATTACCTCTGAGGTGCCCTGAGCATAGTATCGTCCACACACACAGCTCGCCGGTGATGAGTTAAATGTAGAGGCTTTCTGAAGCATATAAATAAAGTTATATATACAGCATATATATATATATAAATATATATATATAAGAACCTTCCAATTGGTGATGAGTTAAATGTAGAGGCTTTCTGAAGCATATAAATAAAGTTATATATACAGCATATATATATATATATATATATATATATATATATATTTATATATATATATACAGTATATATATATATAGCAATGATGTAGGAACTGAAGGGACTTTGGTTACACTCAAGAGAACCATGGAAAATGGCTAAGTATCTTCTTCTTCTTCTTTTTCATCTGTCCTTTTTTCAAGTGTTGCCACAGCCAGTCAACACTTTCCATCTCACCCTGCCTTTTGCATCTACCTCAACTACCTCCTTGGCCTCCATATATATATATATATATATATTTATATATATATCTACAGTATATATATATATAGCAATGATGTAGGAACTGAAGGGACTTTGGTTACACTCAAGAGAACCATGGAAAATGGCTAAGTATCTTCTTCTTCTTTTTCGTCTGCCTTTTTTCAAGGGTTGCCACAGCCAGTCAACACTTTCCATCTCACCCTGCCTTTTGCATCTACCTCAACTACCTCCTTGGCCTCCCCCACTGCATCCATAAATACCCTCTTTGGCCTTCCTCTTTGTCTCCTACCTGGCAGCTCCATCTACAGCGTTCCTCCACCATCCCTCCTCCCAACCTAGCTCCTCTGGCCCGTTCTCTAAACCCTCCTTCTCTGCATTGTCCCTAAGTATAAGCTCTGTAATTAAACTCTTATGATCCATTTCGTTGTTATCATTATATTTGTCCAAACAAATGTACCTTAAGTTGAACCAGGCATTAAAATGAAAAAGAAATTGAAGAAAACAAGGGTGGTCTAATATATTTTTCCACTATTGTATATTTGACAATAGTTCAATAATCAATCTTCTACACATTAAGATAGGCTATATATACTGCATATGGACCATAGGGGAACTAATTGAGGGAAACCAATGCCTGCAAGAGGGGACCATGCAAAGAAGGCAGAGTAAAACCATCTGGCTGAGTCAGGAAACAAAACCGGTGACCTTGTTGCTCTAATGCACCCGCTCTTACAACTTCTAAACCATCCAGCTCTTCTGCTAAATGCCTCACTTCACCCTTCACTAACCTTGCCCGAAAAGGTTCTTGACCCTCAAAGGGTTAATTGAAACAACAGTTCATGATGTCTTAAATGCCTGGCAATAACATGCATGTGTGCATCCACACCACACGAACACACAAACCTGGCCTCCATCAGGAAACCATAACGACCCAACCCCAGTATTTCACCTATCAGAGTTTTTACGACCGTTCTCTTGTCTGGTTTGTGCATTTACCTTTCACAGATGCGTAGTGTGTTTCAGAGGTTGGCTGAACTTTAAATCTGAAGCCAATGGCGATGTGATGCATGTCAAGTGCATGAATGAGACACAGCTGGGGGTTCTTGTCTTCTCTGCAGTCCTAACAACCTCTGGTCCAAAACCAAATAAAATTTTACTGCTTGAAAATATACATTTGTAGCTTTGATCTTCAGGCGTGTTTTCCTGTTGCTCTGATCTACATTCACACTCTTGATGGAACTCAGGAGATTTTGTTAGGAAAAAATATATCTATATTAGAAGACATTTCTATGTTCTGATTTTATGTTCTGTTTCTCATGTGTCAAGAAAACTTTAGAATGATAATTGGGAAAAAAAGGACAGGAATTAGACCAACTCCACTGAGCCAATCCATTATTTAATTTTTATTATAACATATTATTCATTAATTCATATTCATCCACTACATCACAGTCTCCACCACTGCCACCTAAATCAATCATCAAGGACTTGTCCCATCCCAGTAACTCTCTGTTCGACCTGTTACCATCAGGCAGACGGTACAGGTCACACAAAACTAGGACAAATAGACTCAGAGATAGCTTCTTCCCAAAAGCTATCTCAGTGATGAACAATAACAAAAGAACTGGTTAAAATAACCAACACATTCATTCACTATCTACTGATCATATTGATCACTGTGCAATAAGAAACTATGATAACTGTGCAATAACAAAGTATATGTGTAATAACGAACTATACCAATGTGCAATTTTTACAAACTCAAACGTTAACGTTACTGCTGCTACTATACGGTATATATTTATCACTAACTTTTACTATTATTATTATTATTGTTAGTACTATTATTTTATAAATCTTCTTTTCTTGCTGCTTGATTTTTGTTTAACTTTGTGTTTTGATACCAAGTGAGGAGCGCTCAAATTTCGTTGTACACTGTACAAGGACAATAAAGGCTATTCTATTCTATTCTATTCTATTCTATTCTAAATCACACTGCACCAAACTGTCAGCCTCCCTGAGGGTAGTGAGCCCACTGGAAGTTATGTGGGTCTGAACTATGCTATGCTCAGGGCGACTCGATGGCTTGCAAACACAACTTTGCTTCCTTTCTGACATAGTAAACAGAAGGAAATACATAAATCTTGTAGGGTTACAAAAAAAGCCATGTCTTTATTTTAATAACAGAGCGATATCACTGCATGTATTCCATCCAAACTTTCAGATCTTTTTAGGTTTTTTAATCTTCTGAGAAAAAAAAAAAATAATCGCATGGGTCTTGAATAACATCTGTTGCATGGTTGATTTATTTGTATTCATTTTATGAGAATTGAAACACCTAGTTGAATAAAATGTAACAATAAAAGTGTGTTTGAGGCACTTCTAAGATGTCTTTAAACACGTTTTAGTCATTAAAATCAGATGGTTTAGAAGTAATAGCATCTGGGATGGTAGAAACCATCCTTCTAAGGTCTTACTGAGAACAATATGCACAACTGTGTAGAACAGGAATGGAAGAGTAAATAGCAAATGACAAAAAACACAAAAGTGTTGATGTGTCTGACTGGGCAGATGCATCCTCCCTGAAGACTGTCCCTATCTGTTTGACCATGTGTGTTCATGTCCTTCTGTCCTTAAACGTCCTATCACCATATGTCAGAGTGACTTGAAGAGAATCTGGTAACTCACCTTAGGAAGAAGTAGTAATTATTGTTTTGGATGACACTGTATGAGTAGCAGGGGAAGTATCCCAGACCGCTGACATTAAACCTGGAGCCGGCCGGGACCTCCAGCATGCTGCCCCACGCCTGGTCACACTGCAGCTCGATCTCTGCACTGAAGAGCAGGTCCGAGTCCGGCTGCTGCCACGGCAGGTAGTTGTATACGCTGTACGACTCCTTGTGCAAAGCCAACACCTTGGCAAAGACTATGATCTCTGCCAGCTCGGCGCGGCAAGCTTCTGTCTGCGGTCTCCAGTCATGGGCCAGCTGACATCCCCAGTTTCCATCGACACCAGTCGCTGCCACAGCAAACGCCAGAATAATCCACATGGTCCCACCGAGTGTGCACCGATGCTGATGATGGATGAAGAACAATACGGACAAAGAAGAAAGACCCCGACTGCAGTGTGTTCACTCCATGCATGTGCTCCCAACAGTGCTCAACCAGCCTGAGCAGTAAACCCTTCCCAGACTGATGCTGGTCCCCCTCTATCTGTGGTCCTCAGTTCCTCTGTAGATGGATCAGCTCATTCACTCCAAGCAGTAGCACCCACTGCAAAAACTTCTTGGCTTTTGTGAGTTATGACGTCATTGTCACATACAAAACCCGTATAAGTAAAAGAAACCAGTAATAACATTCTTGTAATATTCACAAATCACTGGACAGTTCCCCCGTCAATGATGTCACGTCGCACTTAAACAATGCTTGGCTTCTCACAGCAGAACAAAAAGAGAAAACTTGGAAATACATTCTAGGAGCAACACTGCCTTCTAGTGGTAATTTTTTTTCTCCTTTATGCTTGTCCTTTTTTGCAGTTATGATGGTCGGAAGACAAGGCCTGATTAGCAGAATGGACTAAAGGGGCTGTAGCCCCGGACCTTACCACCAGAGGGGTGCTAAGGTTGCTGATGTCAATAGATAAAAAATATTGGAAGTAGTCTACTTTTATAAATTTTATTCTTCTTCAAACTTCCATATTATCTACCTAGGTGTTAGATAGATATTAAGGGTGTTGTATGTATAAAAATACTGTATACCACCACCTTTAGATACTTTAGAACAACGGCACTCGGCACTTTTTGTTGAGACACAATTGACATTAAGAAAAAAAAAAGAATTTAGCTTCTGAAGAGACTTGTGTCAGTGCACCTGGTATTACCGGTACCTTTAAGTTGCTCTTGGTTTCAAAATGGTTGGTGACCCCTAATTTATTGATTGATTCTTAAAAAGAGTTTATATAAAAATTATTTCAATTTTTTCAAATGTTACCTGAGAATCCCTTATGGGTATAGTCATTAGGAAAGTACAAAGTACTTTTATCCCGCTTTGAATATTTGTTTTTATGTGTGAAAATCTATTGCTAAATAGGCTAATTGTTTTCTATTTATTGGCAATTGTATAATAGGACTTGGGCTTTTTGGGAACATTTTTGAGAACATTTTGGGAACATGTCAATAAAAATCAATCGTTTGTTTTCTGGGCAATTAATATAAAGAAACTTGTGAAATGTATATATTTTTAACACACGCCACAATTTGAATGTAACTTTGATGTCGGACATACTTCCCATTTCCGACAGCACGGGAAGGCATCACACCAACCGAAGGCTCTGACTGTTACGACTGAACTATTTAGCTTTAGCACATTAGCCAGTCACCGCCGTCGGCAGTTTATACAACTCTCATCTCAAAATGTAAGTTTTTTTTTTATCATTTATCGAACTGTTAATGGCTTAACGTTTGGAACTTTATTACTAACATACCATATCGGTCTTCCGGGGTTTGTGTGCAACGGGGGGATAAAAATTAAAGCAACGCCCAAAACTTTGACTGAAGTGGCTAAGTAGCAACAAGTGCTAGATTCATATGTTTGTTTTCTTGAACGCGGCGTCGCGTTTTTTTCTATGACACAACTATAACTACATTATTTATCATTGTAGTTGTTCCACAAACTTAAAACTAAACAATTCAAGTCGTAGTAATACAACTACATTTACAAGGAAGTTCATTTGTTAGCTTGTCTGTTTGCACAAGGCAATGCAATTTGACCATTTAACATCCAAAAAAGTTACACGTAGCATTTATTTTTTAAATTATTTAAATTTTCTAATAGTAAATAAAACAACTTACAATAGAATTATATTATGTCTATTATGTGTTTTTTCCTGAACGCTCAAAGCACCATTAGTTTCTTATTTCCTGTTTATGGTGATGTCAAACTAAAACAGAACAATGTGAAAACTGTGCTGCAGAAAAATAACACGGGCGAATATAAAGCTATTACTCCTGCATATTATATCGACCACACCTAATGGTCAATAAGATGTTTCCTGGTATTCTTTTCTGAATAATGATGATTTTTCCAGTTGGACAAAAAAATAATTTTACACAGAGACCGTCTGCTGACTATGGTCCTACGCAGAGCTACGATGTCCAGTGTGGGGCGCTGTAAACGAGAATGGGGGTTATGGTTGTGATAGTCTTTTTTAAAGTGGTTTCTATATGGAACATGTTTCAAACTGTTTTTTTTTTTCTTCTCCAATTTTTTCTGCATAAACGAGTTCCATTTATGCAATCTATTCAGTAGTTTAAAACTAAAATTAGTTTTTATTTATATGTGTTTTTATTTCAGTGAATGTTCAAAATCATAGGGGTGTATCAATTGTAGATTTTTGTCCTTTTTTTAGTCACAAGAGTTGACAATAATCAGATACAGTGTGTGGTGTGACTGAGACGTTTGATGGCTGTAACACGGTGCAATGTTACGCTATTTACTGAAGTCTTGTGATGAGTTCAGTGAAGTCATTTTCCATAAAAAGCCAAATTCATGGGAAACTTTATCATTTCTAACCTCAAGCTGAATAAACCTGAACAACTAAACTATTCTCTGTGAATTCATTTTGAAAAAATAACGTTATTTAATAAAGTAATTCATCATGCTTGAATGCAATGTTGTGGAAATGATCACATGTTTTTTTTTCATGTTCTATGCAAGATCATCTCTGTGAACAAGAATAATATCTCAACATAATACTACATCTGATAGTTACCTAATGAAGCCTGGTATGAGGGATTCCTGCTTTTATTTTAAATTATATAACGTAATTAAATTATGTTGCTGTTAATTGTGTTTTTGCATATGGAGTTGTTAGCAAATGGGTCCAAAACTGGTTTGTTGTTTAGTAGTTAGTCAGTAGTAAAATTCAGAGGTTCCCAGCAAAATTACGTTCAACATTTGGAATTACGTTTCTATATGTATGGCAAAAAATGTGCTTTTATCATATTTCTACAGTGTGTTGCTGGTTCTATTCAAGTAAAGGGAAGTAACTGTTGGAATTAGCAGCCACACGTGACCATGGCATGTTCAATCATGTAATTGGGGTCAGTAGACTTGCCCTTAACTGTTCCAGGGTCAGATTGAAGCACGTTTGGATCAGATTGTGTGGACAAAGAGATCTGTTCCTGCTGTGCTTGTTATTACTTATTTGTATCACTGTTGTTACTACTTAGGTCAAATGACGATTGTTGTCACGGGTATTCATCACATCCAGCGCCTAACAGCAGTGACTCAATTAAAACAGCACTGCTGACACACCAGATGGATTCACACTTTTGATGCTTGCATTACATGTGCTGTGCTTGTGCGTGTGCTGGTGCATTACCTTTAAATTATATCTAGTCTTTACTGTTGCAGTGTTAAAAAAACAAGGACAAGTTTTACTGGACCATGTACGAGTGACAACTTCTCACTTCAGTTTTCCTTACTCTCAATGCTGCTTAGTTTTATCAATGTCAGGAGTGAGAATTAATCCACTCTGTAAGTAACTTTTTATACACATAAAGAAGAAGTGTGTAAACTAAAGACCGGGGTTTTATTTTACTTAGTTAGTTATCGTGTCTGGTCTCATGACTGCCGCTTTTTTTTCACTGAGGAGCAGTTCCGTCTCACGTCAGATGGGGGCAGTAAATAACTGGCGAACTTGGCGAAGTAAGGGTATGCTGATAACTCTTCTGACTATTCAGCGACAAAGTCTGCTAACATTTATTATTTATATTATTATAGGTTTTACCTCTGTGACGTAAAAATGCCCAGAACTTTTATTTATTTCCACTGTCTTGAATGAATGGACATATCATTTGTTTTTCAGCTGAATGATGGCGTTTAAGTGTCAGATTAAGTTTGTGGTCCCAAATGACATCGTAGTAGCTCCTCCCACTTAACTTAAAGCAACTAACTTGAAGAATCAGTGTCACCGAAGCAATTTTAGTTTTTTCTTCAACACACACGGTCTCTTTGTGGAACGCTAGATAGCAACATGATGGGCAGAACACCACGTCACATAATAAATTGTCAGCTATTTAATCACTAGCCTAACAGACTGTCCACCTCTCATGGCATGCTTGCTTGAGTGTGCTCCACGTGACTGTTGTTGTGTAGACACCTTGAAATTACCACCTGGTTGGCAGGCCTATCTCTCGCAACACAACAGATGGGGATGTGAATGTGGATTTTCAGACATTTTCAGAGATTGGTGGATGGCAGTGGTTTACCATATGCACCGTATTGCCTGAGTGGAAGTCCCGCAAGTAAATTGGTGCTGATTGATCGGAGCAGCCCTAATTTTTCTATGTATTTATTGCACATTCACCAGGTTAAATTGAATACAAATACAATGCATGGTTCTATTTACGTGTTTGTTTGTGACTTGTTGATGTTTTATTTTGTACAGGTCAGCCCCTGCTCCAGAAGGCAATAAGCGCCTGCAACAGACACAGGCTCAGGTGGATGAGGTATGATATGTGTCCTTTTTTTTTTTTCACATGTGTCAAACTCAAGGCCTGGGGGCCACATGCAGCCCACCAAGTCATCTTGTGTGGCCCACAGGTGTTTACAAAGCTTCAATATTGTCAATGTAGCAGAGTTTTTTTTAACCTAATAAAACAAATATGGTCATATAGTCATAATTAACATGTATTTATAATGCCATTCTACAATTAGCTCAGTACTGACAATCTGATCTGTTATACACATTACTGAAACATAATGAAACATACTGAAAACCTGGAAAATCTTCCTTGTCAATGCTCAATTCAAAATCACAAAGAAAATTGAGATTTAACTTATTTCTACTATTTCTTACAATTATATTATCAGTTAAGGAATCAGCCTTGGTCACTTAAGGCAGTGATTTTCAACCTTTTTTGAGATGCAGCACATTTTTTTTACATTTACAAACTCCTGGCGCACATCACTAACTAAAATTTCATTTTAACACAGTACGTATAATACATGTAGTTAATAATATAGTTTCTAAATGAATTTGTACTATACTGTTCTTGTTTCAATGAACACAAATTGGATCTCCTGGCAGGAATGGTAGAAGCTCTTTGTCAACACAATCATCCCTAAGAATCCCAGTGTGGCGAAATGTGACTTGGGTGGGGGCGGCTGTCCTCGCGACCCGGCAGATGAAGATACATGAATAAACATTAAGATGCACCTTAAATTTTATGAAAATTCGCCTTAAATGTTGTAAAAAATTGCATCCTCTTATGTGTTATTCCGCCTAATCTTTACATCTAACAGTTAGTTCCACAAAGCATCCTTAAGTTCAACTTTTGTAGTTGACAAAAGTAGACTTGGCATAGGCTTTAGTACAGTACGTATGTGTACCCAGAAAGTGACAAATATTGGGCGTAAATATCAATTATATCAACATTAATTCATATAAATTATTTTATTGGATATGTAAAAATATTACTGGAAATAAAAGCAGAATCCCTATGTCCCTTTCTCTCTTCTTCCTTTAGTCAGTAGCATCTCTCCTTCCCCTCCCTATTCCTCCATGTCTGTCTTAACCAGAGACTTACGTAACTGTTGGCAGCACAGTCATGATGAATCACCAAAGTGTGGAATCGATCGCTCTATTTCTCAGTGTCAGTGAGGCAGCTCACATGTCAAGAAACATGCAGAGCCATATGGTGGGCATGTTTATATACGTATATATACAGTATATGTATATATAAAGTAGATGTGTGTATGTATATATATATATATATATATATATATATATATATTCATAGTATTTACTGACATATATCCCACTTGTGGATACTATGATGTTAGTCCCTCCTACTAAAAACCTTTGACCTTAGCACACCGCACAAAGCCTGCAATTGGCTGACCATAGTTTATATAATCGCCGTCTCTATGGTTATGTAAGGTCTGCATGGGCCTACACACACTGCCCCACCCTGCAGCACCGTCTGGGAGGTGGAGCAATAAGTCAGGTTTGTGGATCAGTGGAACATTTATTTTTTTTTTTTGGACATGTGAACACATTCATCTCTGTTTTATTACAACGCCATTCTCCTTGAGCTCATTGAGTGTACTACAGTGTTTACTGTGTTTGGATAGTGTTACCTAAGTGATGACATCACTGCTCTCACTTGTGCTTTCTTTCCCTGTCACTTTCTTGCGCAGTCAGCATATAAGATACACGTGTATGCATCTCAAGTGTGGTCATTGTTTGATTCTCAGGACCATTCTATTCACTTAAATCAGGGGGTTCAAACTCGCAGCCCGTGGAGCGATGTTTTGCAGTCCCCACCTTAATATGAAAGTTGAATTTATGATAATATTTTATCTCATTCTGGTTCAGTGTTGTATTACACAGAATCTTTGGGAAACTGGCGTGGTCCTTCGGTGAAACCCCTGATTTCAATAAATAGATGCAAGAGATGATATTTACCCTTGTATTTTATATTTAACTATTCCGTTCTCACATGTAGGTTGTGGATATTATGCGCGTCAATGTGGACAAAGTACTGGAGCGTGACCAGAAATTGTCAGACCTGGACGACAGGGCAGATGCACTGCGTGCAGGAGCTTCACAGTTTGAGACCAGTGCTGCCAAGCTGAAGAGAAAGTACTGGTGGAAGAACTGCAAGGTCCCAATTGCTGAGTCTCATGATTCAATAACAAAACAGCTGCTCTATTATTATTACTAATTTAAACTGCACTGCCATTTTCAGATGTGGGCGATCTTGATAGCGGTCATAGTGATCATCCTCGTCATCATTATCAGTGAGTGTTAATCCAATGCTGAGAATATAATTAATTTGGATAACAACAATTAATACAGTTGAATGAGAATTAATTATTTAAAAAAACAATTTTTTTCTTTCCTTCTGCTTGTCCGTTCAGTCTGGAGTACGTCACAATAACTCTGGAGAAAAGTGAAGGAAACACTGAAGATGAGAGGAGCAGCAACATGCATACTATTCTCAGTGGAAAAAGTCACATGATTACTGGCTACTGAACTCCAAAATATTTCTCCCTCCCAGAGTGGGTGTTCATTCCTCGTCCTGAATCACCATGGCTGTGTCTGTGTGTGTCTCCCCACTTGCAATCTTTGTGCCTAGGGTGATAGATTTTCACAATGCTGAGGTCTCAGCAAAACTTAATCCAGCATATCTGAGTTTTATCTTGAGTGCCATGCCACGTGCCAAAGAAAGTATACCCATTCACATGAGAACAGGATATACAAAATCCTGTTCTCAGGATATACAAAAACCCCAATTTCAATTTATATTAAAACTCATCTAGAAAGTATGGGATCATTAACTTGTTTTTACAGCAAACACACACATGCACACATTCAAACCTCAGGACGAGCAGTGAAAAATATTGTCATAAATTCTCCAGCACCTACACCTACCTTTTGTGTTCTCACTGTATAAATATTGTTAGCCATCGATTTTGTGTATCAGTCTAAGGAAAAGGACCTCCAATGATATTGATGTGTGTCAGTCTCAATCTGAGACACAATAATTCAGCATTTCATTGAAAAAAAGATTACTTTTCAACCTGTACTGTAAATATTTATGCTTTTTGGAGAGTATCGCCAAAGTCACACTTAATGGATTTTGAGTGCTTGCGATTTACTGTTTAGGGTCTACTGATGAATAGTGGTAGGTAATATCTTTTTTTTTTATTTTATAATTTTCTCATTAAATACAGAAATATTTTCCCACCCCTTGTCCAATGTCAGAGATGATCAACTTCTATCATATCTGAGCATTTAAGGTATGTGCCTTATAAACCAGTGACCAGAGTCAAAAATCTCACCAAGTGCCACATCAAACACTGGGTATGAAAGAAACAGGTGCTTTCTACGACATATTTATTTTCTCAGTGCTATTCTTCATTTTGGCAAAATATAAACCATCTCCATTGTGTGACTATCATTATTCAGAAGCACAACAACTGAAAACGATTTTAAACAGTGAGACTATATGAATTATCTGACAAACACTGTACAGTTAGGTTTTGGAGTCGCTGGCCCTGAAGGATCATGGGTGATGTTACACTTACTAGCTTTCTAACAATTTATTTTTGTCTGTTTTCCAATTTATGTAGAACTAATCTTTATACTTTGATCACTCCTGATTGGCAACATCTTTGTTGATGGGAAGAACAACTCAATTGTTTTGATTTCTCCGGCTTACACCTTTTAACAAAAAAAAATGAAATCATATTCCATGAATTTCATCAATGTTGGATTTAACCATAGATCTGGCAGTAATATCTTTAGCAGATTTTATTACCTTGCCTGCTATTATAGGTGTAACCCAAACAACAAAACACATTGTCATGATGTAAAAATGCCAGTCCGGAAATTTTATTATATTTTAATGCCTACTAAAATATCATCATCCTCTTCTCCATGTATACATAAAATATTTAAAGCGTTTCCTCCACATAAGTGCAATTTTACACTTTGACCCACACTGCCTTTTGCTTGAAATAAATATTAAATGTATGTTGTCTTGCCTAAGTGGTGTTTTTGTTGTTGATATATGACAAAATAAACATCAACAGAGGAGTGCTGAATATAGTGTTGTGGTTGTTTTGATGAAGTGCAGATGAACATTGAAGACATCAGGCGGTGACACTGTCTTACATGCAGATGGGAGTGAGTTAATTCATTTTACTTCATGAACATGGATTTTTTATTTAAGATCATGTTGACCAGGGCCTGCGCAATGTACCTATTTTAGCATGAAGGGATCGATTATTATTTTAACCTTTGTCTCACTAAGAATGGTTTCAGGTCATTTATCAAATTGGGGATTTTAAATGCAATTGTAAGGTAATAAGGTAAGTGCAACTGCAGTGATCCATCAGATACACATGCAATTCTGAGGTGACACTAACTTTGTAATATTTTTCTTTAAAGACATTAAAGACACAATAAATAGGAAAATCTCCTAAAATGTGTTTAATCTCGTGTGCACGGTTCAAGGTGAAGATTACACAAAACGAGGTTACACCTGCGATGGGGTGTTTTGGTCTGTGTTCATTCATCAGCAGTGGGCGGGTCACTGCTGAAAGCTGCAGACCTCATTGGGTGCTGCTGCTCGCGGCTGTTGCGCTTTTCTGTTGTGTAACATGGCAATCCACGTGAATAGCAGACAAGCAGCCCGCTGCTCTCCGCAATTGTGACACGCCTACGCTGGGGCCTGCTGTCCAATCACTTTACAGAAGTCTATTTCCCTCGTTCAATCATAGTAGAGTGGGCGTGGTTGCTCAGTGCCGGACTCACGTTGCACAAATGTGTCAAGCGTCTCTCAGTAAATGGCTATATAGCTACGTGACAGAGGCGAATTTGACCAGAAATTCCCAATCCTGGTAAATTTTGGAATTTATCTGGTATTCCTATCGTTTTTTAAGACAGCGTGGAGCTTGGTCACGTCGACAAAGAGGTAAATATTTCTCTACTTCAGTAGTTTTATTGCATTGTCGTCAACGAGTTGGCTAAGTAGTTTAGCTAACTAGAGCACCGCGCCCCGCCGCACGGACTAGAGGAAACAAGTGTTACCATCAAACATTTTTGCTGTCTTCCTCTTGTATCTTTAGTCAATGTTCTTGCTTTGTTTTGCGTATTGCTTGACACGTTTAGCGGTAAAGTACGACTTCGTTTGTACCGTTGCTGGCTAGCTGGTTGGTTGTTAGCCAAACGGCGTGTTTGCTCATGAAGAGAGTGACGTGAGACTAACGTAACATCAGGAGCAGCAGTTTATGTGAATTTATAAGACGGATATAATGGTGCCTTTTACACTGATGAAGTTAATAACAGTCATAACATTTGAGCAGACAAAAGTGGCGACAGATAACAATGTCTTCACTGTCCCTGTTGCTACGAGTCTTTCTACTATTCTCTGTCGCAGCAGTTCATACCATCACTGTTGGATTTGGTATTTACTTGTATTACTTTTTAAGCATTGTCTTGATCTCTCTCTTTGTGTATGTATATGTATGTATATATGTGTGTGTATATATATATATATATATATATACATATATATACACTAACACACATACATATACATATTCATGTGCATGTTTATATGTTTAAACGTATACGTTTTTATATGTATATAAACTTTTATGTGTGTGCGTATATATATATACGTTTCTGTAGAAAACATTTTTAGACAGAGGTTGTCTTGCTTTTAAATTGAATTGATAATATGACAAATTATGAGTGCAATTTAAGTTAACTATTTTTTGTTACCTTAACAAAATTCATACCTGGTCTAATTTGAGTATTATTAGTATTATTATCCACTACTAAAATTTAAGGTTAGATATTTGCTAAAAGTGTTGGCTTAGTTTTGCTCCATAAATAATTTAATATAGTGTGAACATTGCTTATGTAGTTATACAGACATATTTATGTTATGACAAATTATTTTAAAAAAATAATATAGTGGATTTTCTTTTGTTTTAAAGAATGAGTTCTAACTTTGACTTCTTAAGTTATCACTTACAATATGTAGGTCAGAAGACATACACCTTAATTTAACCATGGTATGTTCCTTAACTCTTATCGATAATTCCATTTGTGTCCAATATATTTTTCTCTACATTGTGACGTTCAACATACAACACGTAGAATATACATAAAAATGTATCTATTTTAATATAAACAAATAATTAATTGAAAAAATCTGATTAAGCCATCAATTATTGCATCCTTTAAGATGGGCGTTTTATTACTCAAGATACTTAAGGACACTGTCCTTATATATAGTTCATGTGTAGCAGCAGCTCATCTTTACTGTGCCAATGCTTTCTCCTTTAAGGCTTAACATGCTCAGTCGCTGGGTTTGTTGAGGTTACTGAGTTCATATGAGGAGGGGGAGGTGAACCGTCAAATGAGTGTCAGGTTTGTTTTGAACAAGGAGAGTGGTCTGGGCGTGTTGTTGACTGAGAACCTACATTCTTCCCTCTTTACTACCAGTCTGTAAGCACTGGTTCAATGGTGCTGCCTGCCTCTGTGACTTATCTACTCCTCACTTTCTTATGTTATTTATAGTCATTGCATATTTTTTGTTTCACGAAGTCGACCTTGTTTTGACCTATAAAGAAGCAGGCTGACTAGCTTGATGTACAGCAGAGCGAGTAACGCGTAACTTCCTTTTTTCTAACCAGTACTGGTTTAATAATCCAAACATTTGCATTGATTAGAATGTTGAATGACTAGTGTAATTAAGCTGTTATTTTACAGACCACTAATGTATCTCTGATGGTGCTTCAAATGTTTTCTTGCCCAATGATGGAATGTCGTAAAGGGAATGATAATAATGCACTAAAGTACAGACATTAAAGATTAATACTGCAAAAAAAAAACAGGATGTAATACTTATAAATAGGACTAAATATACTGTTTCATAGAATAAATGTCCTTAACCCAGTTGTTTTGTTTAAATTTGGTTCTCCTGAATTTCAAATCTCCTTCATTCACAAGATTAAGTAATCGGTTTGACGTGGGAAACTATTATTGGAAACACAAGTAAGGCACTTGTTACAAGCACACCAGGGTTAGTAATCACAGTGGGTCAGATGGTACTCCCCTTTACTACAGCATAGAAAGTAGGCAATTAGTACCAGATAAATACACTTTAGCAATGCTTTTGTGAATGAGTAAAAATACCAACTTTTTTTCACATTTTTAACAATAGAAAAACTTTTTTTTTTTAATGGAGTGGCTCTTTTATTAGCAAATAAATCTAATAAATATTAATTTAGGAAAGGGCTTTTTGAGTGCTTCATGAGACATAGGACATTTTGTCCACTTGTGACAAAACTAAGGTATCTGAGTTATTTTAAAAACTCTATAAAATGTCACGTTAGTTTATATTATGCTTAAAGAATTTCCAAATGTAATATAAAGAAAAGTCTTGTTGGAATACATTTACCATAAATGTCCAAACAAAGTTATAAACTAGATAGATAGAACTTTCATCCCTCTGTTGTATCCTTTGGAAAATTCAGGTTATAGCAACAGTACAGCACCAAACCATAAGATAAATACTAATACTCAACTATTACCCGAAACTGAGCAACTGTTTTTAATGAGGTAATACCAGCCAACGATGGTCTGCTACAGTTACCAGTCTCAGGTTGACCCATTTTTTAGACTGTGATTGATTTTCCAACCACGTGTTTTTAATAGGAACTTCACATTCACTACGGTGAGGTGGTGGTCTGGGGGGGGGATCAATGATCACGAGCATGGGTTCAACTTAACCTCAGTGTGGACATTGTGTGCTACATTATAAGCGGGCAAGCGTGACTGTGTGTATGTGTGCTGCTGGATAGATAGATAGATCCATGTTTGTGTGTCCCGGGTTTAAAAACAAACTAAACAAAAGTAAATCTATTGTATGTTATTGCTATTTTGCACAGGTTTTTTTTTTGTGTTTTTTAACGTTAGGTTGTTGTTATTGCGAAGTCACCTTACAAACGTTACATACAAGCTGCTGTTTTGAATAAAACAACAAGAAACCTTCGTGGGTGCCTTTTGATATTGAAATTATTTTGACGTAGGAACTGGTTTGACAATATTTAATTGTTGGCATGTGACCACAGCCCTGGGTCTAAACTTATTGACGCCTTAAATTATAGGTATATTTCCTGTACAGCAGTACAGGTATGGTTGTACTGATACTTATACAGTCTTGGTTATACGTGTTTGTTTAGCCAAGTTATTGCCGGTTTGTTTTATTGTTTGTTTGATTTTTCAGGCCTCAATAGATCTTGTTTTTCAACATAAATCCA
>JAFBJS010054504.1:40905-52953 GCA_016785265.1 Paraplagusia blochii | reverse complement strand
CTACAGGAGGGGAAGACAGACCTGACAGAAAAAAGACAAGACAACAGGAAGGGAAGACAGACCTGACAGAAAGACCCACCAAACCCCCAGGTTTAGAACCACTGCTGTAAACCTTCCTACTGGAAAAAAGGAAAAACATGTGTAGAAAAATACTTCAAAACAACGGCGCTCGCGCACACACACACACACACTATGTTGATCCAAAGTCAACATGGGGACCTGGGGGGTTGTTTCTTGGATTCTTAAGGGATTTGTGTCAGTGCACCTGCGGTGATCAGGACATATGATATAAAGGGACTCATCCTGGTAATTTATCCAGGCCTAGGATATTGCTAACTGGTTCTGACTATATACTATTAACATTTTAGGGACAGCCGAAACCATGTGTTCACATTTCCTATTCTCTGGAATCATTAACACAAGCAAGACAAACGGAGACTAAATAAAATGTCAAATTCATGTCTTAGCTGCAATAATAATAACAAACCTAGTTTTGTAGTTTTATTGCTGATAGCAGAGCGTAAAGATCCTCCAGTGTAACCTTAATGGCACCATTAAAAACCACTGCTGTGCAGCAACACATCTACCATCCTCTCCACTCCATTCGTCAGTTCCGTTGCGGAGGAAAAGGCGAGGTCATCCTATGGGTCTCTCATTTCTTTTTAGTTTTCCTCCCTCCATTTTTATCAGGTTCAGTCAATACTGCCCTGCGCTGTAAAATCATTGGAGTCTGGCTCCGCCTGTCACCTCATAATGGAAGCGGTTAGCTGTGTTGATGGGACAGGAGCATCAATTGGCCCAGCACCGGGGTTTCTTTTGGACGGTGCAGCTGAAGAAGTGGAAGCCAAATATCAATAAATCCTTTGCAGATTTTTTAATTTTTTCTTTCCTTGGTCCCTAGCTTGAAGAGCTTTAATTTTGATGAACGGAAGGAAAACATTCCCAGAAACATAACACGAACCTTTTGTGCCTGCAGAGACTCTAGAGTAGCCAAAAAAACTTTGCCACATAAATTAGACAATTCCCAAACCTCCAGGACATGAATAGAAATGCAGTTTTTGATTACGGAAAACAATGAAGGAATACATTAAACTGAAGGAACTTTTGAACCAAAATTAAAAGATTGGGAGATTCATTTTAGATTTTTTTTTTTTTTTTTGGTTCCTGAAATCCTTCATCTTATGAAACAACAAGGCCATGATTACTTTCCAACAAATAAAACAAATTTCAAAAAACCTAAAAAGTTTAGTTGCACCTGTTGCTAATGCTCAATGTCCTCATGAGAGGTCAATCCACATTTTTTTTAAACCACTGGTTCAGGTTACAAGAGTAAACTAATTTTTTTTTTTTTTTTTTACTTTAATGAAACCTTAAGAAAACCATGGAGAAAATACCAACGACAGGTTTAGATTTTCATTATAGCTTGTGAAGGGAAACTCAAGATTCTCTACATATTAAACCACAGGGAATTAAACATCAGGTGCCTTATATAGAGTACAGCACTGACAGTGTTTTTCACTTTAATAATGTTCCCTCTCCTCTTACTGAGCTGAGAACGTGGATTTATATTCACACTCCTATTCGTTGGCCTTTCATGATATTAAATGCCTCATTAAGGGAGAAATGTCTTATGTCTAGTAAAGTAAGGAAGCAGCTTGGACCTGAGTGCAGAACAAATTTATTTTAACAATAAAAAATTTAAATCGGGAACATTCAGTGCAACTCAGGGCGTATTAGAACAAAACCCCAGGAAAGCCCTCAAAGTTAACATTGAAAGGAAAAAAATCATATTACCAAGCACGAGAGAGAACAAAAATAAGTACTTTTTTTAAAAACTTTTTTTTCACATGTTCACCTTAAAATCTCTTTGAGTAACGGTAAGAAAAAATATCTAGTATGATGGTCGGCAGTGGTGGCCCAGTGGTAAAGAAAGCGGACTTGGGTCTGCTGGGCTCAGGGTTCCACCAGCTCCCAGGTTGCCACTGAGGTGCTCTGAGCATGGCACCACACAACTTCTTGTGGGCTCAACACCAACCGGAAGGATCACAATAAGACCAGCTGCACCTGCCACCTGACAACGGACAAACAGAAGATCAGTGAATCACTTTGGACTATAAGTCGCATGTTTTGCCATCTGTCGGCTTGATTTGCAACTCATACTCAGACTTTCAGATATATATTTAAATATTTGATGTCACATTTGATATATTACCACTGAAAGCCATGAATGGCCACTTTAGGCTTGTGTTGCAGTATCTTCCTCCCCTGTATGTTGCACCTTAATCTTCATATGGTGTGACGTGTTCTGGAGCGACTTATAGTCTGAAAAATACGGTAATTTGAACATATTGATGGGGATTCTCAGTCATCCAGGTCCTCAAAGAGTTTTGTTAGGCAACTGGGCGTTAAAGTCTTTAAGAAAATGTGTCACCTCACAGCACACAACACGGTATATAACCCGCATAGTGTACGACGTCTGTACTCCCCACTAACAGGACTGAAAAAAAGCCTTTGTGGATGAGATGTGAAACGTCTTCTAAAATATTTATGTCCACTTGTCCAACAAAACTGCCAAATAGATAGATATATGGATAGATGGAACACCATTAATCCCTCTGAAGTATTGTTTGGGGAAAAAGGGGGTTCTATAATTTCTATAACTTAAATCTGAAATATTCTTGCAAAAGTTACTCCATTTCGCTCAATCACTTGATGCAAAATGGTTAGTTATACATCCAATCTGCAACTAGTAGGTTTTAATCTCAAATTCAAATACAAGTGGTGTTAGATGTAATTTTTTTTATCCAGTAACAGGTTCATTTTCTTATGTAGCAAGTACAAAAAAATGAGTGTATGTATTATCAAGTAGAAGTAGAATTAACTATTCTGGAAACTACTCACAAAATGACAAATTACTTGCAAGAAAAAAAATATCAGCGAATGTAATTCCTCTTTAACGTGGGGAGGGAGGAATATTTACACCTGGCAACAGGTGACAAGAGTCAGTCGAACCAGCAGGGAGTCAAAAGACACAGTTGGCTGTGATATCTCTGATTAACAGGAGGGAGACAGGAGTCATGTCAATGTCAGGCAGACAGGCAGACAGACACATGGCACTATGTGCAGTTAAAAAAAAATATATATATAATAATAATAAATTAAAAATAACTGTCAGTTTGGAAAGGAAATGCGCTCTGTCAACTTTCATTGTCGGACACTTTGTTTCTGCAGGTTTCCCATTAGTCCGATTAGGAAACTAATCCATTTCCAATTACATCCTGTTAATAACCTGAAAGATTAAATACAAGAAAATGAAAGGTTTTCTTAACTAAGAAGAAGTAACTGTTTAAAGTTTGCATCAAGGTAGAAACATTGTTAATTGTAATTATTAGGGATCTAAAACTATCACCATTTTAGGTTTGTTACGTTAAAACATGGAATTAAATAAATGAGAGATAAAGAAGAGAGAGATTCATTTAATACAACACCGTAATCCTCTCATTATTTTCCCTTTGTGTCTCCTGTGATGGAGGTTTTAAGCCTGGTGGAATCTTCGCCATTATGAAGTAAATTTGCTTTTTCATCTGCTGCATGGTGTTATCTTTAAATTGCATGTAAGTCGGCGGAAGTCGGCCTCGTGTTATTATGGGATGGCGTTCGGCCGTGATAATGCCGCTGCTTCAGGACTCCGCAGAGACAAGAGACGATTGAGCTGCTCTGGACCAGAAGGACAATAACTCTGGGAGCTGGAAACTGTGGAAACTGTTCAGCAAATAAACATAAAGCACAGAGTATCACTTAGTCGTCCTCTGCACACTGCAGCAAGACGGAGGGAGGGCGGGTTAGCTGTAACTGCTGGGGTAAGTTAAACTCAATTATCTGTTTAAAAAAAAAAAAAGATTTTCACGTTTATGAAAAAAGTAAATCACAAAATGATTTAATTTCATGAACAAAACAAAAAAAATGTAAATAAATATAGTAGTGCTATCTCAGAAAGTACAATAGATGTTAATCAAAATAAAGGAAAGAAATATATATTTCCATTTCCTTGTATATATTTCCAATGCAATGCTGTACGTACATTTGTAGGTATTTATAGGAATAGATGATAAACACATTTTAAATGGTTCAAATATTTTTTTCCAAATACCACTTTGAGGCCCCAAGCCCTATTTTGGTCATCATTCAATCCAGAAACTGTGTATCAGGGTCATTTTTATCTGGATCTTCTATATTATTTGTGATTTCTCTTTCTTGATAAATAGAAGTTAAATGATGACGATGGGAGCAGAGCAACAGATTCATTCTGGCGTCCCTCCGGACAGGTATCCCAGTGGACAAATGAATCCAAAGGGAATAAAACCCCAGAGCTCCTCCTTCTCCTCGGAGTTAATTGCAATTCACGATGTCACTTTTTCACAGCGCGGTGACCGTCTCCTGAGTGCAGCTCGTCCAATTATCTGTTGGCGGGTGATTCTCCCGCACACACTTAATCTTTCACCACTTCATCATCCTCCTGATCCTTTACATCTCTGTTCATCTCTTCACCATTTCATGTTCATGCTCCTGCAATAATTTACCTTCACCCAGAGATTTGGGGGAACGATAATCGAGCTGATGACCTGGGAATCTCTGTACTGGGATTAGGATTGTGATTGTTTTTTGACCATTCTGACTCTCAGTGAGCTGAGAATCTTTGTAGAAGTATTTGCTGTACCTTGTTGATTGTCTATGAGGAACATAATTGCTTTTATGGGTAGATACTAACGACGATGAGCTACCAGTGATGAAGAGACTTCTACCAACACATGCTTTCAAAAGGAGAATCAATTTTTGAAGTGTCCATTTAGAACAATGCTGAATTATTCCACATATATATATATATATATATATATATATATATATGTATGTATGTATGTATGTATACAGTCATAGAAAAAATCATTAGACCACTCTGCTGTTTTCTTCAATTCCTTGTTCATCTTAATGCCTTGTTCCACTAAAGGTTTATCACCTGGGGGAAACAATGAACACAAAACCATNNNNCAATGACTAAAAGCACTGTATTTGTCAGTACAATGTTATTGCTAGTGATGTAGGAACGGAAGTGATTTTTGTCACTGTCAATAAAACCATGCAAAACGGCCAGAAATCGGCTCTGAAATTAGTGGTCTAATTATTTTTTCCATGACTGTATATATATATATATATATATATATATATATATCAGCAGTGAGTGCCCAGTCTAGTTAGCTTAGACTGACCTGCATGCAGTCCAGATCTCATTTTAATTATAGTTTCCACAACAAAAACTGGAGACAGTGGATGCTATCTATATTTTTGTTTGTGGTCCAGAAATTTTTTTAACAGTTAACCTGGGGGATGCAATTAAAAAACAGTTTTGTCAGGCATCATTTATGCTTATTCTGGAATCATGTGGCAGCGGTGGCTTTGTGTTAAAGGGAGCAGACCTGGACTTGAAGCAAAACTAATCCACCAGCTGCTAGTTTGCCACATAGGTTCACTGAGCATAGTACCGTCCCGACCCAGAACTTCCAGTGGGCTCATCCCCCACATGGGCTCATCGTACGGTTCAGTGTGATTTGGGAGTCAGTTGTGGAGACTGATGCCCCTAAGACCTGGTAAGGGATGACCGGATGAAGATGAAGGAATAAATAAATGAGTAAATATTATTTATGAAATACTGGCTTGTTAGTTATGCCTGTTGTCGTGGTATTGTATACAAATGAATTTAAGGCCCTTGGTGCATTGTCTCAGAGGACAGAAAGTGCCACCTAGGCAAGAGGCACCAGGTTATAGAAAAGTTGCCAAATTAATGGATGGAACGTCTTGCAATCCAGTGTCGGGCCGGTTAAGATGGTTTTAAGGGCTGTATTTGGTCCCCAAGACACCAGTTGATAACTACTGACCTAAGATCTGCAGATAAAATCTCTTTAAACTCACTTTAAATGGCATAAAGTAACCATCACTGTGGATACTGATTGAAATCCAGACTGGGATTTAATCTTCCAGACAAATACATTTTCCATTACATTACATTAACAACACATTTAAATTCCAATTCTTTTTTTTATTACTTTCCTCTCTGGTATCGGGGTTTGTAGGACCGTGGCCTCCCTAAGGTAATCAGCTCATCCATCTCCTTGTCAGCTGCATTGACGACCTGTCCTGCAGCTCCGTCTTCACTACCATGACCTCCATTCACCTCCCTTTGGTTGGCTCTGACAGGAGGAGATATCCTCCATTCATGGTGAGGTGTTTTCTTCTGCGTGCCGCTCCGCTCACCGCTGCATTTACGCCCCGCAATGTCTGACCCCGACTGTGGTACGTACATAAATTGTGTGGTCGAGGGGAGTCCCCCCCCCCACCTTGCAAAGCTTTCTGCAGTCCCCTGGTTTCTCCTGTCAGGCTCTGGTCTGCGTGAAGCCTACAAAGCAGCCATGCATGTCTTCTCTCCCTCACAGAGATGGTCTCCGTCTGCTGCGCTCGCTCGTGCTCCTGCAGCTTGATGCTTAATCCATTCAAGAAGCTTTAAGCAACTTTATTAGGCCTGCTTTCTTTTTTTCCTCCTGAGATGCACGGTGTTCGCATCAAGAAACGAACCAAGTATGTGTACGTGTTTGTCTGGCCGCTGATGGAATGAGTCCACTTGAGTAAATTCAAAACACCTATGCCTTAGATTTAAAACATTAAGTATGGATGCTGTTGTTTGCCAGTTGCGACATCTTCAATCTCTTTGTGGCCTTTTCCTGACATTTGTTTTAAAAAAAACCAAATTGGTAAAGCAGAAAATGGAAAACAAAGAAGCCGGCCGGAAGAAACCCATTATGTAATCGTACGTGTTAGAACTTTGAAAACAGTTCTCGCAGAAGCTATGTACGTTAGACAAAAGCATACTCACTTTTAGTAGGACTCCTCGTGTTCGTCATCATCCAAGACTTCCTCGTTGAGTGTGTGGGACGGTAGTTGTTTTTAGGTACTGCAGTAGTTGCATTCTTTTCCGACATTATGGTCCAAATACTTCCAGTCATGCCTGGTGTTTTGTATGGTTAATAACCATTTTATCCACTTTGGGCTGTGCTGAGTTCACTGTCAATTTCAGGGAAAATCAGTTTCTCAGACGTAATAAACACAGTTTTAGTTGAATTATGCCTTACAACACTACCCCCTGTGTTTTAAGGTGGTACTGCTCTGTTTATATGAACATGTCAGCATTCCACAAAAGAAAAGTTTAAAAAAGGATTGAATAAATCTGTCATAATTTAACATATGAAACCAACATGTTTCCATCCGAGGGTTTTTTTGATGTTGTCATGTACGATGTCAAATGTAGCGTCTTGAAAAAAATTGTGGCGTGTAAGATGGTTGGTTCGCGTATAGGGATGACAGGAGTGAGCTCTGAGATCATCCATTAACGTGAAAGGAAAGGAAAGGAAATGCATTTTTTATATTTAGAGCCAATATCATTTTTCTGAATGAAACAGTTCTGTGAATCACACCTCCTGCTGTCGGCTCTCAGGCTGCACTGTCACTGTGCATTCTGGGAATGACAGAGTGATGAATTTTGGGTATTTGTAAATTCATTTGTGAATCCTGGTACTCACAGCTCGGATCCAGAAAACTATATTAAGGTTTTGATGTGTTTTTCTTACTGGTTTGTGAAAATGCACAAAACATAAAATATCTTGTTCTAATTCACGTTGTGCGTCTTCAACATGAGTGGATGCAATCCGTCAGGGTTTTTGTATAAATCGAAGTGGTTCTTATTTTGCTACCTTCGATAAATATCTGTGTAAAAATGTCTGTAACAGAAACGCCTTCCGTTGTAATTTGGTGATAAAAAGGTCCAAGAACAGATGGTGAGATGCCAAACATCTGAGCTGTGACTCACACACCACTGGCTCCGATCACATAGTTAAATCAGTCCGTGTCCACGTAACTGGTTGCAAGTTTGACTATTTGCAATCTTTATGGAAATGCTGAAAAGAGTCTGAGGTTTAGTTAACAACAGAAAAAAAAATGGAAAAAGTAACTCTGTGGCCCTCCTCAGGTGATAATGCAGACGTTGATCTTCATTTGCAGTGTGAAAGTGCAACCATATCATCACCAAACTGGTTGAATTATGCAGCTTTTGGTCTTTGAAATTGACTGTTGTTTTCCTGTTGTACCTGCTTGTCCATGAGGATGATGTTCGGGAGCACATCAGTGTATTCTTTTATTTTAGAATAAAAGTGGTAGGCCGTTAGGGCCAGCAAAGCCTTCTCTGCTGGCCTAATCATACTCAACATAGAAACATTTTGTAAACACATTTTTCATAAATATTTAAAAATAAAATTGTATTATTCATTTTTTATTAATATAAAAATTGTTTTTACATTTAAAAAGTTGATCTTACCCAATCATATTTCAGCCAGCTAGCTAGAGCCTTCAGAATCAAAAGTGAGGGCTCTGCTCGGTGTAGTTGAATGGACAAAGTTGTCAACGCTCAGACCAATCATCTCCGCAAGATTGCGACCTCAGAGCCCTTTGCTCTTACACTTTCACACTTTTACTACATGTGGGCAAATGTGCAGGTTCTTAGGATTTTTAAAAATGTCGCTATGCAGGAATCGAACCCTGGATTCTATTGGGGACAAAACAAATAGGTAACTACTATGATGTCACTGAAGGCCTGCTGTTGAAATGCACGACCCGCCACTGATTTTCATCCACACTGCACCATACCGTGAGGCCTTCAGAGCCCCTCAACTGGCAGCTAATGGATTTGAACCTAAAGCCTTGCAGACCCAAGTCCACTTTCTTAACCACTTGTCCACCACTGTCACCCAACAGTCAATAATTTCCCACAAAATTATTTTTTTTCTTTTTCATTTGGTTACACCAAACATGTTGGTTTGTTTTTGTTTTTTAACGTGAGTGGATTTAACTAATTTGATGTGCTTGATTATGCACATTCAGGAGCAGATTCTGGCCTTTACATATATTAACATTTAGAAAGTCTGTGTTTAATTCACAATAATAACACAAAGAAAGCCTTAAATATGGTAAATACATTTATATGAATGATTCAATTGGCTTTTTCCTCCTCCCTTTAAGGCAGTCTTAGGCAACCAGGCTCATGGCCAATTGAAACATCACATTCATCTGTCTTCTTTCGGGATTTTCGCAGCCAGCGAAAGCAACTACAGTAGACAACAAAACAAGGCAGTGTTTCTAAGTTGTCATTTAAATGCACATATACAATGTGAAAAATCCAGGAATGGCGCAAAAAATGGAAGCAGAGAGTTGTGTTTCACCACAGAGGGACACCATCTGTGGGGGGAGAAAAAGTAGTTTACTGTGTTTTATTCACACCAGAGTGAGTTTTGTTTGCACAGCTCGTTGCACGTGAAACACATATACGAGTCTTGGCACCTTCACTGGCTCTCACTGCGTGCATCCGTCACGCGGAGCTCATCCCTGTCCTGTCACTTTGAAGTGATGTGTTGGATGTGTGGAGAAAACACAGAGTCCTGGTTGGTTCCTCCAACTGTGGAGATCCTTATGCCGAAGAGCGAGGCTTCAAATGTATGAGCGATGAGAAATGTTGAAATGTGAGACCAGGTGTAACCCAGCCAAGTCAATCAATTTCCAATTAAAGTCTTTCTCCGTGGTCATCAATAATTCTTTTTAGCGTACAAGTGGCTTTTTAATCTCTCTATACAGTTATAGATTTTTAAAAATGACATTAAACTCACCAACAAAATTAATTAAAATATGTATGATGGATAACACTTTTTTTTTTGGACAAGAAAAAAATATATATTTAATTGATTTTAATAGGTCTGAATCAAAGTGATTTGTTTTTTTTTTCTCCATGGCTCTCACTTATTCCTCAAGGGAAGAAACTCCACAGATTTATACGCTGGCCTTACTTGCGCCCTGATTCAGTATTTATTTCTCAATTTCCCTAGAAACCCCACAGAGAAACTCTCCTAACTATCAGACCTTGTTCTGTACAACTGTTAAAGGGAATATATATCTATATATATATAAGTTTTGTGGCCATTCTTCTTACCTGTGAGTTGTTTATTGTTCTGTCGGTTCTGTTGGACTGGATGCAGAAGAGAAAGAGACAGCGGCACATTAGTCAACTCTGGGGGTAGATAAGGAGGCCTGGGTTTCAAACTAACAACTGACAGCTCGCTCGGTGCAGAGAAAAGTGATGGAGTGCGTCTGGTGGCTGCTTACACCACAGCTTTGCCATCGCTCTTCATGTGCTCATTGATTAAGTTGTCCTAGCTGGGTTTTTACTGGGCCACTGCCCATCCTTGGGGCCAAAACATACCTGCCCGGCCCTGTCAGCTCCTTAAAGTTATGGCATCACAAGAGCCCCCTCATAAGGCACCTCCATTGTTTTGAAATGAAGGCACATCAATTTCACAGGCTCCACTGCCCGGCGGATGATTTGTGAGCGCCATTATCCTCCGGAATCGCTGTGGAAAATAGCTGCGGTGAGAAAGGCAGGAACTGGTGAGGGAGGAAAGAACAGAGGAGGAGAAATTGACAGGAAGGAAAAGACAAAAATGATGGGAAGACGTCATGAAAAGTTTTTTTTTGGCTAAGTTTGTATCTTGGAAGAGCAACCAAGTCCATTACGGAGCAAAATGGGAGGAACTTCATTGTCCAGTGGAAAACAGTGAATTTATATCATTTTAAATATAACATAAGATTTTGGAAAAACATAATAGTTATTTTGGGAAGTGAGGAGTTCAAACATGGGGTAAGAGGTCTTATATGTGGTCATTGTGGTGCAGTATTTTTGATAAGTTGCCAATTGGGATTCTTTCAAATTTTTGGCTGATCAAATAGACATGGATACCACCAGAGGGATGTCATGTGGCTCAGCGGCTGCAAAAACCATCTGACAAGGAGGCACATTGGCCCTGAGGCCATGTCTCTGTCCTAGATGTGGAACCCCAGAGGTCACCTCCTGGTTTGAGGCACTTTTTTGCCTTCCAGTGGCATTGCACTACCTGCAATGCTGAGATTCTCTTGATGAGAGACAAGGATGGACAGGATCAGGAATTAGGTGATTAGAGGGACAACACAGACAGGAAGGTTTGGAGAAGAAAAATAGAGAGAAGACAGATTGAGATGGTTTGGACATGTACAGAGAAGGGACAGTGGATACATTGGTAGAAGAATGAATCTTGGGGATGGAGCTACCTGGTAGAAGACAAAAAGGAGATTGATGGATGCAGTGAGGGAGGACATGGAAGTAGTTGGAGTCAGACTAGAAGATACAGAGGACAGGGGGGAGATGAAGCTGAAAGGTGAAATGGAAGACATGGGCTCACCACCTGTTCATGAAGGGCTGGTACGGCGTAGTGATTTGGATGCATAAACATAGCAACACCGTCCAATAGATGTGTCAAAAGTTTTTTTTTTGTGTTTGTTTTTACAGTAAATATGCCAAAGTCCTCTTTGCCACGCAACATTTTATTTCGTATTTTAGTTTCTGTTTAATCAAAAGAGTGTTTAAGCAAAATTGAATGTGTTACGTGCAAAACTTGCCCTCGTCCTAACTTTTTTTTTTAGTTAGTGTATGTTTTATTTTTTTAGGTCAAGGTCAACTTTATGGTCAATTTCACAACATAAACTAAACATGCAAACATGTAACTGAAATTATAATTCTCACTGTGCCACATGCAGAAAAGACACAACAAATATTGAAATGCATACATGACACAGGCCTAACAAACACTATGGAAATGTGACTGGGAGACAGTAGTGTCCAGTTGTCTTCTATTATTGTTATTGTTGTTGGTGGTTTTGTTGTCATCATTAATTATATTATTAATAATAATTTTGCCAGGTCCAACTGACAGCAGACAATTCCAATTCCATACGATGCCTGTGTAATTGATAAATAATGAAACATTCATTCATCTTCTTCTGCTTGTCCGTTGCCGGGTCGCAGGGGTGGCGCCAGGGGCAGTTGACGCCACCCAAATCACATTGCACCATATTGTGAGCCTTCCTGTG
>JAFBJS010054504.1:0-40876 GCA_016785265.1 Paraplagusia blochii | reverse complement strand
TGCTATGCTCAGAGCACCTCAGTGGCAACCTGGCAGCTGGTGGATTCGAACCGGGGACCTTGCGGACCCAAGTCCGCTTCCTTAACCACTAGGCCACCACTGCCACCAATTATTCCAATAATGAATAAATAATGAAACAATAATAGAAAACCCTTAGAAGACACTTAGAAGTCTGTTACGCTCACATGTTGTAACCAAATTAAAAAATGCTGACTCTGGGGAATCATCAGTTCAAACCCCAGCACGGTGGAGATGAATGAAAAGTGCATCTTGTTAGCCATTCTCTTCATCGCTCCTCATCCTCCAACGCAATGAGAATAAGCAGATTGCCGATAAGGAAAGCTCATTAATCAAGTCCGCGCTGCGCTGGAACCTTTGGCTCTCCGTCCTCTACCCCCTTGAGTCGAACAAAAAAAAATAAAAAAATCTGTTGAGAGGCACGACGCTGCGTACAGGCTTTCATAAGTGGAGCACATTGTGGTGTCAAATGTTAAAGTTATCAGTGGAGAGCAGAAGTGAACGAGTCCCTCCATCGCTCTGCTCCCGTACCTGTGGTGAAGGATTCGACTTCGCTGTCAGCGGCCGCGATGACGGAGCAGAAACCATTCTGCTGCGCTGAGATAAAACACAACAGCATGGAACACAGGGGAATGTAAATAATCAGAAACTGGGAAGTTAATGGGTTATAATACGGTGCAGGCTGTGAGGATTCTGACTTTGAACAAATCAGATGGATTATTGAATTTATTAAAAAAAAAGAAATAACGAGAGATTTATTTTTTCCAATTAGCAATATCTGCCATTTTTAATTTTAATCATTGAAGGGTCAGAATCGACATTTTACTTTAATGGACTGGACATTGTGACTCACCGATCTGAGTCCAGATCAAAAGATCTATCTACTGACACCGGATCACGTATGTACCAAGTTAGTAAAGTACTATTTCACTATCTATCTATCTATCCATCTATTTATCCATCCATCTATCTATCACCCATACATCTTTTTATCCATCTATTCCTATATCCATCTATCTGTTCATCTATCATCCATCTATCTTTCTATCCATCTATTCATCCATCAATCAATCAATCAATCAATCAATCAATCTATCTATCTATCTATCATCCATCCATCCATCTTTCTATCCATCTATTCCTATATCCATCTATCGATCTATACATCCATCCATCCCTCCCTCCTACCCACCAAGCCACCATTGCATCAAAAGTCAGCGAAGGCTACAAGTAAACCATGATAATTAATCTGCAAAAATTATAATCTCTAAAATTAATTATGAGATAGTGTGCTGCCATTTAAACACATGTGCTGCTCATAAAGGTGTTCTGATGACGTTTTGCTGTAAGTGATACTTGAGAGAACAAGCAATTTTGGCATAATTGTTTTTTTTTTAAAGAAGTTTTCATTTTGGTCTAAACTAATTCTAATTGAATCTGAATTAAACCTTATTGCTTCATAATAAGTCAGTAAATCAGGAGCGTGAATCCACTTGTGCTTGGGTTCTCCAACTATGCAGCTTAAACATCAAGGAACCTGACAGCTTTGCCATTAACCTTCATTCATATCTGGTCCAAATGCGATCACTTCTCCTTTGGAGGTCCTCCTCAGAGCACGTAAATTCCCCTTTATCTCTGTCAGTCTCCACATAAATGCAAACAGATATTTTTAATAAGCTGCCACCGCTGATGTACAATGAAAAGACAAGGCAAATATCTGCCATGTTTACGTCAGATAAAGGGGATTTAGTGCTTTTAATTTGAAGGCTGAAATCAAACTGGCTTTGTTGAACTATAAAAGTGACTGATTATCATTTGGAAGGATTATAATAACGGTGCCGATTATAAAGAATCCTTCAGGTCGTCTTAAGACTAAAACAGAGAGTGTGACAAAGGAATTGAAAAAGCAATTACAAACTTGATAAAAGATAAAGACCGAGGACTGTGACTCTGTTTAAATATTACTGAAAATGGCAAATCATAAGCTAGCTTTAGCTTCGTCTCTCTACTGACTCACTGTCTGTATTTGATACCTTATAATGTTTTTGCTCGTGCTGTTTGCTGCTGCAGTATTGCACAGTAATGAGCAGAAGATAATGAATGGACAATGTCTGGCTGCTGACTAAAGTTATCAGAGATATTTCAGATCCAGATAGTTGTAGACGGGCGTCCTGAGGGTCATCAGGACCCCCACGGCAGACGAGGACAGCACATTTGTCATAAATATAATGCTCGACGTGGGGTTAAGTGCTGGAGATGTCTTTAAATTACGTTTTAGCTTCTTCTTATAAAAGTTACTCCAGCAACAGGTGAGGAGGTCGTTTTGTACTTATGTGACCCATTTGTCTTGTTCAAGATTGTTACCCGGTCACAAAGGTGACCACTACGATGAGTAATGTTCTCAAAGTGATTGATGCTCAATCTCTGGTGCTGAAGCTAGGATAACACTGACCTCTGGTTTGAAGAAAAATGGGCAAACTAAGGTGCGGGGGCCAGATGCAGCCCGTTCTGTTTTGTCATCTGGTTTGCTTAAATGTGTCTTTACCCTTGAATTGGATTTTACTCATAACATGCAGATTCTAATTGAGCAGATTTTGTACCACATGTTTAAATTTGTGTAGAAACAAAAGGAACAAGGTCATCATTGGTTTTGCCATGAGAATATCTGGACTGGAAACTCAACAACGAGGAGAAGTTCTGGTCCTGGTCCAGATCTGCTTCGTGCATTGGAACCATTTGCGAGCTCCGGGATTGGCAGCAGGACTTTGTTACCTCGGTTGAGAGCACTCTAATATTACCGCTGTTCAAGCACTGGCTCCAAATGACGTGATCCGTGCTTGGATGGACTTTTATAGTTTCATTTTTTCGGGGAGGTTTCAAGACACGGCTGCACATAGTTCATCTGGCACACAACGACACAGTCCGTGGATTTAACTTTTCTCTGGGCAACTCAAATCTCCATGCTTCAGAGTTTCCCCCCTCATATTGTAGACATACACATCATTAATCTTAGGTAAAGACTCGTCCTTCTGCGGGGTTCTGAAATATCGGTCACTGCTCAGGAGCTGTGACCAGTGAGCGAGACTTGCATTCTCTTTTATTCTGCTCCCTGTTTCTACACAGCGACAGAACGACACGAGAACCTGACTGAAATAATAGCAAATCTGTTCTTTTCTCCATTATTTGCACGACTAAAAGAACCCCAGTCTCCTAGAAGTCCCATTGTGCTCAGGCTCCTGTCATTAAAGCAGCGCAGTGATGGTGAAATAACCCCGACGTCTCGCAGCCAGGACCGAATCCATTATGATGAATTTGAACCTTCATGATGAATCTGTGCAGAGACACCAACACTGTGGTATTCAAGGTAATTAACAGGGTTCGTGTTGACAAATTAAAAAAAAAAAAAGGCATCAAACAGGGGAGAAAACTCTTTTTTTCTTTTTTTTTATCCATTACTTGGAAGTCTTACTTGGAAGTTTCTCTGACTGTCTTCCATCGCCGACCCCAAATGTTGTTTCAACCAACAGTGAGGAACCAGTGAGCGTGACAGAAGTCAGAGTCATAAAAACTGGGTATATGAAGAGAGAAAAGCCAACAGCAGGGACGTCACAGAGGGTGAAAGTGACAATGATTCATTTTATCTCTCATTATATGAGAGACAACAATTCTAGTGATTCATTCATTCATCTTCTTCTGCTTGTCCGTAGCCTGGTCGCAGGGGCAGCTGGCACCACCCAAATCACATTGCACCATACTGTAAGCCTTCCTGTGGGTGGTGGGACCACAAGAAGCTATGGCAGCTAGCGGATTCGAACCTGAAGCCTTGCGAACCCAAGTCCACTTCCTTAACCACTGCCGACCAGTATTATAGTGCTTCTTAGAGATAATATATTGTTACGCTGAGATCACACGCAAAATGATCACACATCCCTAATCAATATTAGAAGAAGATTCTAGATCTGTAAAGGTTTTTGCATCAAGCAGTGATCATCTGAGGTGGAATCGATGTCAATACTCACCCAGTGATATCGATTCTTTTTTTATTAACATGTCAATGAAGGTTCTCAGTCATTTATGTCATAGTCAAGGATAAAGGGCTGAGTTAGGCAACAGGACATCAGTTTTTTTTTTTTTGAAAAAAAAATCCCCCCTAAGCAGCAGATTTCAGGTCCATCCAACAGGAGGGACTTGAATCACCCCTTTCTCCTCACCCACAGGATATAACTTCTGTTACTCCTCACTAATAGTTAACTGAAGAAGCCTCTTGGATGAGAGGAGGAAAACTCAATGTCCAGCTGCCTAACTAAACCCTTTAACCTATTTTTATGAACTATTCACAAACAAAGCAATTAGTAAACCTACTATAGCTGTGATGATGGTTGAAGTAACAGGGAACCAATGAGGTGGAATTTCTCTGCAGTGTTGATCCCTGAGTAGATCATCGAAGACGATGGAAGGAATTAATAAAAACAAACACGACACAACCCTGATGTCAGACAGACACATCGTGACCTTGCAGCTGTGACACGCTGCATTAAAGTCTTTCTGCTTTGTTTGGGGCCTGTATTAACGTCAGCCTTGAGACACTGGACCTGAATTTATATCTGTGCAGTAGCAAACAAGTTAACAAGCTGACGTTCATCTGTAAAATAATATAAAGGGGTTGTTGGGCGTTTTTATTTGAAGAGTGTTGGACATCACCTGTAGTTTGTACTTTCAGAGTTGAACGATTCAAAGTTACTAGAGGTCAGTCTCCTGGATATTACTTTAAAACTCCACTGAACTTTATTTTGACGCCCCATCCATCCATCTTTGTTTGATCATCCGTTATCAAGTGGCAGAGGCAGCAGTCTCCTGGTCTTCATGTCATCACGCTGCATCGTGCCAGTCTCCCTGAAGCTTAATGAAGAGGGTGAACCCACACAAAGGTGCCAGTCAAACTATTTGAGATCTCTGAAGATTCTCATTAATCCAGGTCATGATATCCAAAAAAGGTTTAATTGCTAGCAACTAGACCTTTTCCTCAACTCAGGAACTTCATCAGTTTCTGGTTGATGTCAGAGGAAACTCTTGAAGTTCTCCTCCTCTAACCACTCCCTTCACCACTGGACAAAGATGTGAAGAGTTGTTGTGAAGAGAAGGTGCGCTTAAGTAAGAACTTATTGAGATAGATGAACCCTAGAGGTCCATACCAATGACAGAGACATTTACTATGGGTTATTACACCAACTACTACTGATGTTTGAATTCAGTCCAAACTGGTTTCTAAGTTACACAGGCGGATTTCTAAATACATTTACAAACAAATGAAGACAAACATTGTAATAAGTTTGCTCTACATCTCTGTTATTCAGATCATTTTTATGGGCCAGTCACTGCATTAGAGGTGAATTATGCATCTGGATGGTCAGGTTTAACAGGTTGTGAGACCAGCCATGATGTATGGATTAGAGACACTAGGAATAGGTAGAAGACAGGTGGACGAGTTGGAGGTGGAGGTTTTAAAGATGCTGAGATTCTCTTTAGGAGAGACAAGGATGGACAGGATCAGGAATGAGGTGATTAGAGGGACAACACAGACAGGAAGGTTTGGAGAAAAAGCTAGAGAAGACAGATTGAGATGGTTTGGACATGTTCCGAGGAGGGGCAGTGGATACATTGGTAGAAGAATGATCCTAGAGATGGAGCTACCAGGTAGGAGACAAAGAGGAGATGGTGGATCCAGTGAGGGAGGACATGGAGGTAGTTGGAGTCAGAGTAGAAGATATAGAGGACAGGGGGAGATGGAAATATGTCACATAAAGCCCTCCTCCCCTTTGTAATTAGTCCACGCAGCTCCATGTGAGGGGGTTTGGACGTTGAGGTTTGGGGTTCAGAGTGGTTGTTGGTGTAGACTCCCAGAAGACAGAGGACCTGACAGGGTAATCCTTCCAGTCTAATACAAGACTTTAGGGTCTTGACTGGCCACTACTTCCTGTCCAACATACGTACATACGGGTTGTGGCAACTAGGTTGCCATGAATAATTTTGTGTTTCCACTTGTTCTTTTAATTTGTCTGAAATGAACATTTTTCCCTGTGATCCTTCACTCACTACCACGTGTTTGTGTATTAACATTCTATGTCCTGTAAAAAGGCACAGAAATGCACTGACCTGCATTAAAGCCGTCAGGCTGCCTTTCAGACTGTTACATAATCCAGATTTTTTTTCACTCAGACACATCATAACCTCACCCAACCCACTCAGCCCCCAGCGTGACAGCGAGGACGTGGGCTCCACACTGATGATGAACAATGAGTTTAGATGTCCATGGAGATCTTCGACCACGTACGAGGACGGAGGAGCGGCTCCTCTGCCTTTCCAGTCATAATGCTGATGTGGCAATAAAGCACCAGCCCACACTTGTGAGGAGGAGACCTGACGGTTGCAGGCAGGGAGCACCAAGTGCTAGGAAATTACACTACAGACACTCCCCTCTTGGACTACATAAAAATGGAACCTGCTTTAATTGCATGTGCTCTTGGAGAAGATTTGTCCAAACCACTGCTGATGACTCAATGCGGTGCAAACATATCTTTTTTTTTAACCGTCTATGAGACCGTTTAGGCCGTACTCTGGAGGGGATCTCTTTGAGATTCAGAGCTAATCAGTCATAAAAGCAGCAGTTTCATAACCAGGTACTGAGAGGTGACATTTGGAAAAGTAAAAAAAAAATAGGGACATGAAATGTTTAATCTCAGAGGAGATCAAATGGAGCTCTGAGTGGAGCTGTCATTTTCAAGTTGCCCCCTTACTGTAATATACGCCAATGTAATTGATCAGGCCTTAACTTTGGTAATGCCTTTAGTGTGAAAACCCAGGGTTAGCCTCCTGGGCAAGTTCTATTCCCTGTTAGGGCGGCTGACTTCCTGTGGGCTCACCACTTGCGAGAAGGTACGGTACGGTGCAATGTGATGAGGGTTTTTTTGGATCTTTGAAAGAACTGCACTATACATTGGTAGAAAAATGATCCTAAAGATGAAGCAACCAGGTAGGAGACAATAAGATTGATGGATGCAGTGAGGGAGGACATGGAGGTAGTTGGAGTTAGAGTAAAAAAAAATACAAAGAACAGGGGGAGATGGAGAATGTTGATTTGCAGGGGCAACCCCTGGAAAAAGAGAAGGAAGAACAGCACTATCTACTGGAGGAGTAGAAATCTCCAAGAGTCAAGTGTTCAGCAGTTTTCCTCGGCAAGGAGTGATTGGGACAGTGCAAAAAGAGTGAGAAGGGAGGATGAAACGGTCAGAAAGGCTGAAACAAAAATAACTCTAGCATCGTAGAAACATCGTTGACGGTATGGTAACTCATGAACCAGTCAGTAAGCTGATAGCGTTCAGGGCCAGAGAGTGAAAGTACACGTTTTTTTACAGCTTCTTCCTCAGCAGTGGCTGTGCACCTCATAGGTCGTCACTTTATTAAATAAGAGCACTCCTTACCCTCGCCCTCCTCACATCCTCCCTTCCTGCCTCATCTTCTCGGAGGCGGAGGTGATTCTTTAGAGATTGAGGGGATGGAGTGTGGATAAAGACAAGACCTGGGTCAAGATGTGTTTGGAGGGAACAAACTCCGCCCCCGGTCAGATAACCTTGGTTTTTTACAGTAACATTGAGCCTAATGACAGCGCCATCCTCACTATTCAAAGTCAACGATATATCATTTTTGTGAGGTCTTGTACTGGCACAGGTGATGAACAGGCGATCAAACTGCTCAGAAAATAAAAAAAAAAAAAACATTTATTGATGTAGCCTCAACGACTTTTAAGTGTGAGTTTTGTGTTATTACCAACAAAGCACATTTCCCTTCAACTGGTAAATCCACTTCTGGGATTAAAGGTGAAATCCACAGATGTTTGTGCAGTCTTCTTCTGATTATCACTATGAATGGAATAAAGAGGTACAAGGTGAGCAATAAGAAAAGATGATTTGAGCGGCAGACACAGGTTTTAAGCCGACAAATCCGTCACTAGCAAACAAAAAAAAACACTGCTGAGGTTTTCTTTGCAGAAATCAACACCAATTCTCCTCTCAAAGTCCGTTGTGCCATATTTGGACACAGCAATCCCTTCCTATAATCTGCGATTATTCATAACAGCGAACACTGGTGTTTAATGCGTCCGTCTGTGAGGCGACATGCTGTAAACACAGGTTGTTATCGTGGCTTTGCATCTCTCCACCAGGCTTAGTGTAATAACACTGGAGGAGCCTCGGGAGATTTTTATCTCTCCATCGGCTGCTCCTGCCTTTCTCTCTGCTCTCTCAACTTCTACAGTAGATTTTTTTTATTTTTTTTTGTTCCCAGTTAAAAGCCACATTAATTCTTCACGTTTGAAAAATGGGAAACAATGCCACACTAAGCGGCGTTTCGGAAAATAGCAAGGGCTCGGTCGTAGGAATATTCCAAGTACTACTGTATGTATTCCTTACAAGGCTCCTTGGGAGTTGAGATTTGCATTTAAACATGAGGTGCAGCCTGTTAGACGACATGATGGGTGAGGGTGTTGCTGCAGTATGGGATAATGGTCTCACAGGTCTGTGGCATTTCATACATGGTCCATAGATGAGAGTGGATTCAGTTCACCTTCATTTACATGAGAGGCAAAGCCACCATTATTTTCTTTGATTGCCATACCAGAGGTGTACATTATGTGCATATATATATATATATATACATACGTATGTATCTGGGGAGGGCGATGGGTGTACAGGCACCCAGGGCTGTATAATTTATGAAGTGGGGACAGAAGCCCTAAATCCTAGGCCGCCACAGTGATGCTTCCTTAACCTTTAAACAGCATCTGCGGCTGGTGATCATGTTTGACCTTTGCACAATCCCCAGGAAATACATTGTTAGGATGATTTCACCCCATATACGATTTATATTTAACATTTAATGTCAATCATCTGCAAATGGGGAAATGGAGTGTGAAGGTTAAAACGAAAAGAAATCCTCAATAGCCTCCGCCCTTCAAGTCATGGCAGGATATTCTCCATCAAAAAAAAAAAAAAAAAACTGAGTACATCCCTTGACAAAGACTTGGTATAAAGACCAATATTTTCATGGTAATTCTGTCCCATAACAATATTTGACTATATCATGTCAATAATGGGTTGGCCACAACTTTTGTCTGTACCAGGATTGCCGTTGTTAACCAAACGGCATTTGGAACCATGAATACAGTGGCTAATACAGGCCCTCTTGTCTGTCCTACCTGGAATGCTATGGCTATCAGTGGCTGTAGTATCTATACCAGGTCTGCTAGCACATCTGGTCTAAACCAGGGGTGATGGAGATCTACCAGTAGATCTTCAAAGGAGTGTTGTTGCATCCTGAGCAATAGCATAAACAAACTAATAGTAATTAAAACTAAAACAAGTAATTATATTTTAAGATGCTAATCACTGGGCTAAAGTGAGAATCATAAAGATGTTGAGTCAGACAATATAACATACAGTATGTTATATGTTAATGTAGAGAGTAAGATATCCAGTTTATATGGATGAATATATTTAGAGTTCTCAATCTAGGTAGATCACTTCTACCTGGTTATTTGAAATGAAGCACACAATACAAAATGTGTGGACACCTCTGATCTAGACATATCCCTCCAGACAAACATAGTGAGAGAGTCTGTCTTGTTCACAGCCATCACTCAAACATGTCTCTGTGTCTTTTCCAAGTATGAAAACAATCTCCATACTAATTCTTGCCACAAGCTCAACTAGCAAACTAAACTAAATGCTAATTTAGCCAGTAAATGATATTAAATTACAAAATGAATCGCATTTATCATAGCCTTAGTTTAAAAAAAATAATAATGACATTTCAGTTAACTAGCTGGACAGCATGGACATGTTAGATTCCTCTGCAAAAGATACACTTTCTTATTGGCTCGTCTACAGGGTCCTCTTGAATGAAGTCACCTTGTTTATTTAAGTGTTGGGCAGATCTGCTGATCTTTCATGGTCAGCAGATAGGACTGTTTTACAATATTTACCAGAAAAAAACACAATATTTAATGTATTAAAAATTCCAGTTAAAGCATGAAAGTTGCACTTATTGGAATTAACTTTCTCTTCATTTTTTGCCTACAGTAACCATGGAGATCAACCATGAAGCTGGAGCCGAACATCTCCATCCTCTTCTTCTGATTCACATTAATCACACACTCTCTCTGAATATGCCATCCAAGTGTGAAAAGGCCCCACGGACCGCTTAGCACCTGCTGTAAGTACCAGCACTCTCCTTTAACTCACATCCTCGGCTACAATCTCTCAATGACTCATCTACTTCCAAGTTGTGCCTCATCTGCTCGCATCGTACGAGGCGTTCCACCTACAAATGCATCACGCCACATTTAGAATCTCCTAGAGTGTGTCCGACTTGATAGATTATTTGTCCTCGCTTTGGATTATTTCTTGTAATGACTCTGAAGTTGTCCCTCGAATCATGGCACATCTGAATTAATGTACATGTGTATGTAGATAAGTACAAATGCATATACACACACACACACACACACATTATCTTTTCAATTTGCATTCCACCTCCGCAGCAGATTCATTCAAGTTTGGCATCTTTTTTACGAAATATATGGGCCATATTTGTAAAGCAATATTTCTTATACACCACTATGTAAAGGTTCAGGGTCATCTGCAGCAAGAAAATGTATTTATCACATTAACACTGATGGAGTGTAGTTCCAAACAGTGGTTTTATTTCATAAGTAAAGTGACCCCAAACTTTGTTTATCGCACTTCCAAAACAACTTTCTTGTTGGCTGATGATGATTAGAAAAGCCTCGTGCTGTAATTGATGTAAATGAGTGTGAGTGTGAAAACTATGGTTTGCAAAACATATGTAGAATGACCTATAGGTAACAACAAGAACCATGGGTAACAGCCCTGGTATTCATTTTACTTATGAACATTATTACAAATATTAAGGGATATATTGGAAGCAGAAAGCTGAAAAACTGTAAGTGTGAACATTTTTGCAGAAATAGAAACAAGTCACCAGTTCAATACAATAAACAGAAAACCAAATTGCTGCCCAGAATTTTAAGGGAGTGTAAAAATTAAGTCAGTGTTTCTTTATTTGTTAGGTGTTATTGTCTTTGCACTAACACCACATCATCTTTGCCGCCCACTAAAATCCGTCCTGGATTTAAAGTCAGCCAACTGCTTTTCATGCGAAGCCCATTTCAATACTTTAAAATAAATTACTCCTCAAATGCAGGTCTTAAAGATATAATGAGAACCCATAAAAAAACTATTGAGGGGTTGGGAAAGCTGGGAGGGGGTAACACATTCAGTCAAAACCAACAACTGGCCACAAAAGAAACCGGAGAAAAACTATATAGCAGAAAGCATTAGAAAGAAAACATTTTATAAGCAAACATCAATTACATTTACGTTTATATTTGTAGTTTAATGCTGTGCATAAGTAGCTGACTGATTCTACTAACAATGATTTTTGCATCTTAAAATTTTAATACAGTTCACAGTGGAGGTCAAAATCAAACATCTGGGGGGACCTGAGATGTTGGTACAACTCAGAGATGGTGTCAGAACTGTCCCAGTAATGTACAGTACAGATGGGATGTTTGACATTTTATTTGACTGTGGATAGACACCGTCAGATAAGATGTCATTCTCTGCTACCAGACAGCGTCGGCAGGCAGAGAAAGGACATCCTGTCGAGCCACATGCCATATCAACAGGCACACATTTCCCCGCAGTAACAAAGCGACAATTATCAACAGGCACAGTTAAAAACGCAGACACGTACGCATGAACAAACAAGTCACACTGTCAAGTGCCCATCATGTGCTGATTCCAAGCACATCTTGAATGTTATAAACATGGGTTTATGTCAATGAAACCTTTTCTCTCGATGGTACCTGTTCAGACTACAGTTGAGGACATAGCTAGTCTATGAGATTTGCAGTTGTTAGCGACAATCAGTCCAGTTACTTTACTAGTCTTCAGGCTGAACAATGGTCTGCAAAGATGGAGACTGGAAAAGTCCAACACATAAACAATGAGACTGACAGAAACTACAATTAATCATCAGCAAAATGTATTAGAAAGGTTGGAAATGAAAACCTAGAAGAGACTTCTTTCTAAGGCCTTTCCTAACAATAGCTTTATTGGATAAGTTTTTTATCAACCAACTGACCTCCAGTTTTCACTATCGAAGAGTAAATTTCTACCCTCTATCCTTTATGGTTGAACTTGATACATTTTAAGGGAATCCAAGATGTGGATTCCCGTGTTTAGACCCAAGTGCAGCAACTTTGGAGTAGGTTTAATCGAGTGTCAAAAGCAACACTTGCAGGATCAAAACAGATACTTTATAACAAGCTCAACAACTTCTTCAACACCTCTGCCTCTTCAACCTGAACTCACAACAGACAAACGTGACAATCACTAACACCTTAGACCACACAGACCAACACAGTACACACACAAACACACAATGACCCCACCAAGACATAGTAAGGGAGAGGGGTCTATATATATTCTAAGAACCCCAGGAGACACAAGTGAGACTAATTACTAAGACACAGGTGACTGTGATCACACTGATTAACCATTAACCCACTGACAGCAGGCAGCAGGATCAGGGATAGACAGACCCTTAGATCTGTTTTTCTCATACCCCCAAAATTAGCTTCTTCTTAGATTTTTTTTTACTTCATTGTTTGCATCCCCAGGTCAGGTAAAAAATACCCATTTATCACATTACCGTATTTTCATGACCATAAGGCACACTGTACTAAAAGGTGCAGCCTCAGTTCCGTGTGCCATTACTAACACACACGAGGTGCACCTGGTCATAGGATGCGGGTTCTCATGGTTTTCTCGACTACGCCCGCCTACAACAATAACACACACAAGCATACAAGTGTGCGTATCTGAAATAGAGTGGGAGCAAAACAACGGCCACACTTCCCCCTTTAACGTTCTCATTGTGTTCCCTATTACTTCCGCCTTAAAACAACACACATAGGTCATAACCTATGTGCGTTGTTGTAAGGCGCACTTTAGGGCGCACCACACATTTTGAAGAAAATCTAAGACTTTTATGTGTGCCTTATAGTCGTGAAAATACGGTATTCCAGTTGTTGTATTTGTTCTTACACGTTTGTGTTTTCTCCATAATTTTGTATCATGGCCCTTACGAAATATGAACACCTTTATGTGGCCAGTGCTACTACTGCAACGGTTGCTTTTAATTTTTAATGGTAAACATTTCATTGTTTTTATCCAAGTTCTTTTGAAGGCTCTGGAGATGTTTGTAGCCTCCAGTGCAAAATTGACTGAAATGTGCAGCCCAGTGAGACGAGATGGGAGGAGGATCTGGTGTTCAGAGGCGTTTGGTCGGGGCGCAGTATTGATTGCACTTAAAGTGACAAGATTGAGGAGCCCCTACTTTGACACGTTTTCCCCCACTGCCGCCAACAGACAAAGGTGCAGACCAGTAGGAGCAGCGCTCATCGATTTTTCACTGTGCCTGTATGGGATGAAAGCTATGAATCAGCTGTCGGAGGTTGTGCCGCTTGAAAATAAGTCAACAATTTTTCCATTGCGCACTGGTAATATGAGCACTGACTGGTGGTTTGATTTAGAATGACAGGAAAATATGTCCTTAATGAATGGGACTCTGTGCCGGATGAGAGGCGGAGAAGTCCTTAGAGGTTTGTAAAAAAAAAACCCTCAAGTTTTGGTTGTCTGTAGGATTTTCTCAGCGTACACTTCACGGCTGAGGCAGTAAGCTACTGCGGTTCCACCTCCCCCACATCACATAATCATCATCCATCAGACGGAATTGCTTTTTTTAACATAAGAGTTGTCAAGTAGAAATAACAAATCTAGCCATGCAGAGCAAGACATGATTACAGGGTAATAATGCCCAGAGGTCAAAAGAAAGCAGGTCAGAGCAGGTGGCTCCGAGTGCGAAGGGAGAAAACGGCAACAGGAGTTCCTTCACCGCAGCAGTCACCAGGGGGATGGTTCTTCTTCATCTGAGGAGGAGGTGGCTGTCATCGACTGCCAGGTGTTGGGATTTGTGTCTTTGCAAATCATTGTTCTTGCATGTAATTATGGCTGTGGTTTCTACTGTGATGTCATTCATCCCCAAGGAGCTGGAGGTGGGATTCTCATTGGAGTCTTAGGGAGTCCTGGAAGGAGGATTGACTTGGGTTGCATCATACATCACTCTTTCATCTTAGAATTTTTATTAATATGTGTGAATTTACACTTTGCTTTCAAACAGAGATCAAATGAAGCAAGTTTTTCCAAATGTTATTCCAGAGTCCAATGCCGGTCCATAAGTCATTTGGTTTTGGGCCACTGTGGGACAGTAAAAAAAAATGTACAGTAAAGTTCTCAGATATAAGGACTAAGGACCACTGGAATAGAGATCAAACTTCAGTTTTTCCAAATCTACAATTGTAAAGGTTTGAGGATTAAGAATATATCTTAAAACATGAGCTAACTGAAGGGGTAGCAAAGCAACCATGAATCATGATTAGGGTTTCACAATTTCTTTAGCATCAAATTAAAATCCTTAAGAATCAATCATTATTCCCTCCCAGATTCTTATACAAACCCATAGGTAAGTCCTTTAATAAGCTGATTTACGCCAGCACCGACTTGGCCGCCACAGTGGATGCTGCAGCTTTTGACGCTCTCCATCTGCTGTCATTCTTACCGCCACCAAAAGTTGGCACCTGTAACGGAAACATGCAGCTGCATATCAAAGTGACGTCAGCACGGACAAATCTATTTTCTTCCTCTTCGCAATTCCAAGGAAGAAAAAAAAATATAACCAAAGCCACAAAACCTTAGCCTCTAGTGGAGCACAACGCAACAATAATTTTGCCAAAAAGGTCGGTGCTATTTTGAGTCAGCCTCATCCTGCGTTTGCTGTGATTGATAACGTGTAAATCGGGAACAATAATCTTGCAGGAAATTGCATGATGCCTTTTCCTGAGGCCTAATCGAGAGCTGCACTCTCAGACTGAGTGGGAGGAAGAATAAGGTTAAGCAGAAGGCGCGAGAGATACAGGAAATACCTGCACGGCTGTGAGGAGATGCTTGAAAATCGGTGAAAACATAAATGTGGCGGTCCGAGTTCGGTGTAGGGATGTGGGAGAGGAGACGGGACTAAATTAATAAGTAAACAACAAGATACTGTAATTGAATTGAGTGCAAGGGGAGGGGAGGAGAGAAATGTTGGACATGCTTCAGTGATCTCAGTTTCTTCCTTCCCTGCTGTGCCTCTTTCCTGCATGTCGCCTGCAGGTCTGATTCCGTGTGCCGCATAGCCAATTACCCATGAAAATGAGAGAGAAAAAGAGGGAGGGAGGAAGGGAGGGAGAAGTACGAGGAGGGGATCGTCGCAGTGATTATTACATTCTAAACAACAAGCAGCTACTGCATTCCAGGGCAGAAGTGAGCCATTGTGCAAATTATTATTCCTCAGTTTCGGGGCTGAATCATTACTAATACTTAAGGAGATCAGGCCGTACCAGGTGTGAGTGATTAGGTCTCCAATCAAAGCAGACCTTTCCTTTCTTGTTTGGTCAATAGCGGCTGAATTGAAGTGAGCTCTGGTTCAGGACCTAGTTTCCTTCTCTCCATCAAGAACCTTCCCCCAACAAGTGAATGGTTTGCATATTGTAATTGTTCGTGCAGCGTTAGCCCTGCGCTTGGTGTGAAATTCCAGGGTATGTCTCCAGGGCAAGATTGAATTGCAGTTAGTGCAGTTGACACTTTCCAGCGTGCTAACCATCTGCAGGAAGGTTCATGAGGGGCTGATAGGATGCAGTGGGGTTTGGGTGGCAGTCAGGGAAACGGCTGTCCACACAACCAGGGGAACAAATAAGTCGATGAAGATGGATGGATAGATGTTATCTCTTATCAAAGACAACATTAACTTTGTTTCTGCTCAATCAGGTTAGGAGTCTCTGCTATAACCAAAACCGATAAATCTACAGGCTGCGTCTAGGCTCATAAAGATAGCAGAACAGAAAGACAACAGGCTCATATGATACAGTTTACTGTCTTTGCTCTGTTGATTCTGTGAATCTAGATAAACACCACTGTCTTCCTCTGCAATTTCTGTAGGTGTCCCATATAAGTTTTTTTTCTGAATTACTGATCGCCTACTTTTGTTTGGCTAACTAGCCCTATGTGCACAACATGATTATATCATGTTTATGCACACAAAATACATCAACTTTTGTGAATTGTCCACTTGTTTTTAAAACAAATTGACAGTTTTTTTTTTTTTTTTTCTGATCTGGTTTATGTCAGTTTTAGCCTCAATCCCGATGCTCCATTAGTCAAGTCTAAAGACCAGGCTTAATTGTTTACCAGTTTCTTCCTCCGTATCTATGTTTGCGCATGTGTTGTGTGATTGAGTGGAGGCGGTTGTGAGATGATAACCGCTTGTTACCCTATGACCACTGCACGACTTGAATCACATGATTCAAGTCGACAATCAAGCCTGATTGGCAATTGTTTCAGGACTGAAAAAATCGTGGCAAAATCACAGGGTATGCTGGCCTGCAATATTAGCAATGTTTGTGCAGTCGTTCAGTAATAGGGCAGTTGGTAGCCTAGTGGTCGAGAAAGCCGACTTGGATCTGCAAGGCCCCAGATTTGAATCCCCGTACCACCAAGTTACTGGGCTCCCCAAGCCCCATCCACACTATGGTGATGGGTTAAATGCAGAGGCATAATTTACCGAATGATACTCCCAAGGGAGTAATAGAGTTCTTCAAAAATTAAGAAAAATCTTAGCATTAATTTAAAGTCTGATTTATATGAATTTCTATATTTCATTGTTGTAATGTTCTCATTTATCCAGTTGAGCGACCTGTGGAATTGCAGTCGACTGGAGACCAGATCATCAGCTGCTCATATGTTCGACTCGAGTGCACATTTGTTTCCTGCGTAGAGAGCGTCTTATTGTTTTCGGCTTGATGTTGCGTTTTAATTATGTTGTAAATGTCAACAGGTGAACAGTCACACAGAGAAAAGCCAGGAACGGGTGTGCTGTTTGGATATTTTCAAGCCCGTTGACTCAATTAGAGAAACGTAAAAAGGCCCATGGGCGATGGTCAAGAATAGCTCCCTCAGGAACGTCTCCCCTCCGCAACCCCTGTGACTCCCAAGAACAACAGTAACAGGGGATAGGCATCCAGGCAACCACCAATTAGGACCATGTATCCATACATACGTACATACATAGGGTCCATGCTTAATCAAAGCTGTGAGAATAATGAGCTGAAGTAAACAGTAATTACTGAAGCTTAGTCATTGATTACACATCTGTCCCTCATCAGCTCTCTTGGGGATTCCTGCGTGCGTGGGTGTCTCCAAACATCCACTTGTTATGTGTGAAATTGTCATTTTCAAAGTGAAAGTCGTTCAATTTTCGTGAAACTTTGGTGCAGATGCCAAAAATCATCACATCTTGATTGATGATGGCGATACCTCCGTCTCAAGAAACACACATATTTACACTTAGTCGTTAGTGTATTGATCAGTGATTCACGCTGCCTCTGGGCACCATGAATTATGTATATCATATGGATTTGTCATGTAGACATATTGGTTAGAGGAAGAAATAAAAAAGACCCGACTGCGCAAGTTGATGATTTATTAGAAGAACAGAAACAGGAATCATCTGGAATAAAGAAGGAATTGTATATATTTTTTCCCGTGTCCATGGTTTCCTGGAGGAACTTTCCTGACGGCTGAATTCGGCATTTATCTCAATAGCTTAGACTTCTTTGCCGAAACTAAATCAGCCATCAGTATGTTTTCACATTGGCATAAGAGTATGTTGTGTTACCATGCTGCTACAATCAGAGTATTTTCTAGGTACTGGTATTATCAGCCCGATATCAGCAACCTTTTTAATATTGAAGCATATCAGTATCAGTTTCTATCTGCTATTTAAAGTCCAATGCTGCAAAGTCGCTTTCTCCGCTAATACGCTGGATTTCCTCATGGGGTAGTGGCACTGTGACCGGTACGTGATCAATGATGTCATCAGAGCACAACGACAATGATCGCTGCAATTGTAATTCCAATGACAATGCAAGGAGCTGGTCATGTGAGGGTGGGGGTGAGAGTTTGAAACTATTACTAGGCATTTTTATGCATCCAAGTAAAGAATCACAAAATGGACTCAATGAAACAACAACAAGGCAGCTGTCTCTCAAAGACTTAACGTTAAATACGGTAAAGAACAGCCAAGAGTAAAATGGATCAAACAAACATCATGGAGTTCATTGTCCTGGAGAACCAGACGCTCTCTCCCGTTCAAGACGCTGGTTTTACTAAATGTGTGGAGTTCCTCTAGCCGCGCCATGTCATGACTAATCGTATTCGTAGTATTTCTCAGTATTAAATAAGTATTAATATATCAAATGTCAGTATCAGTTAATATCGGTGTCGGAAATTAAGTGTTTCACCTAGTACATGCTTTCCTCTATGTTAAAAAAAAAAAAAACTGGTTCATATTATGGGACTCTAGTTTCAATAGCAACATACATTAAATGTGCCACGGTTTCTGTGAATGTTTGAATCGCTTTGATTTTGGTGTTTATATTTTTTTTTTGCCCAATCTTCTGCATCCAACCGATACTGAACTGCCTCACTACTCATTGATCTACATGTTGTTAACTGTTTGAGAAGATGAAGTGAACCTGAGCCCAGCATTATTATCTCTATCTCATTAAAATGTTCTCGAGTTACAGTGATACCTGTGCACTGTAGTAGCTTCTGTCATGTTTTGAGGTTTGGTGTCAGGCAGCAGATTACTCACGATACATTTTAGCTTTGATGCAGTTATTTTAAAAGATAGATTTCTTTACTTAATAATAATTATAATTTAAAACCTTAGGTTTGGTTGTTTTTGGCAACATGAAGTTATCATTGGGGAACACAGTGGTACCAGCTGGAGCAAATCCTAGTTTTCCTGGTTTAAAACACTGGTCTGAAACACCAGATTTGCACAATTTCCATGTTTGTGTATTGGTTTTCCTCAGTGGTCAATGAACTGTTCGCAATAAATGAACCGTAGGTCTGAATGTTCACCATATGCAAACCTCTGTTCAACTGGAGAACTCCCCTGTGTTTTACCCTGTCCCCAATCAACAGCTGGTAAGATCAGTTCCAGTTGACAAATGCTGGCAAATGTAGAAGGGAGAAAATGAATAGAAATAAATTCCCTCTGAGTAACATGGAGGGATGAAAAGAGTGTTGTGTTGTTCTCAAGCACGTAATCAGATGCCACTAATTAGAGCAAGGTTTGCGTTTTCCAGAAAAACCGTAACAACAAAACCTCAGAGTGAGGCTCTCCTTCCCCGCTCCCATCCTTCTCCACTTTAGTCGTTACATTAAAGATTCATTCCAACTGAATAATTAAAACCTACAATCAATTACCAGATCCTGTTGCTCGGGCAGGGGCCATATTCTCCATGGCACAACAAATGTGACTCGGTGAAACTGTTGTCACACCTGTGAACTCGTCCTCAGTCACAGTACAGTTTGGACCAGTGGTTCCTAACACAACACGGCTTCTGGACTCATTCTGACCATATGTGATGACCCCAAAAACATGTGAGAAACTGTCACTTGTGCTTATCACATGATTGCAGATCAGATCAACATCAGTGGTTTCATATGTTGTTTTCACACTGGCACTTGATTCGGTAGTCCCTGCGATGCGAAACCAGTTTCGCTCCCTGTTACAAACTAACGTGCATTCGCTCCTCAACTAATGCGCATTAACTAATCAACCTCTAGTCGGGGGTTTCGATACCGAATTAACTAATACGGGTGTAAAGCAATAAAAAGTAAAACGGTTGTAGGAACAGGATTACAAAACACTTCCTCATATTTTCTCTCCCTATCTTCTTCATTTGTTCTTTGTGTCTCGTTCTCATTGCTTTCATACGTCGCCTTGATCTTTCTTTAACCTGCTCTATTTATTCCTCAAAATTGCACGTGTGTTAGTTGAATAAAACCACATATTAACGAGATATATAACCACGTGATCAAATTGAAACTGGACCGTGGTTAGACTAATGCGCATTCGCTTCCTTATTGTGTGTGAATGCAAAGCGGGTATCGAATGCGCAGCGATTACCGAATTAAACTGAATGTGAATGTAAAGTGTATTGAATGCAAATTATTTAATACGGGATCGAATCCCGAATTAACTACTTCAGTATTTCGATTTCGAATTGAATGAGAAAACAGTAATAGTGTAGCGGTTGGATCGCCTGCCTCAGAAACAGAGTCCTAGGTTTGATTCCAAAAGAACCTTTTTAAACAATCTTAGTCCTCCTTCTTTTAAGTATCTTTGGCTAGCATTTGCTAAACAGACATTTTTACATGCTGCATTTGATGAGTGAACACTACTGTATATTGATATAAACCTTCTTTGACTCAAGGTGACCCCAACTGGGGCCCCAACCCAGAGATTGAAAACCATTGGCATAGAGTTGCTAATATTAGTTTTGCAAATCTAAAGATTGCTCTGAGTCTGTGTTGTCCGTAGGTGATTTCAGTCGAGCGTGGCACTAAGGAAGAAGACATTAGCGTTGTGTCAATCTGGACAGCGCCACTGTTGTTCTGCAATGACATTGGTATTGAATTATCTGTGTAGACTCCTTATCTTCAGTGAGGTTGGGGTGGAGGGGGTGTGGGGTGCATTGCAATAAGGGACATTGTAAACAATTGCTATTTGAGCACAGTTCGTCCGGAACATGCGTAGCCTGATAATACAGCTTCTACAGATCATTACCATTCATCACAGCTGTTAATATAAGAATAGGCACCATATCTACCTCTTGGTGCATCCATGTTATATACCCAACATAATGATCCATCACATGTCCATTCTATTTTTTTTCCTCCCCCATCCACTGTCATCAATTTAAGTCAGAGACAGGAAGAATCCAAGACAATGGCATTTGCATTCGTGTTACAGTCAGTCAAAGTCCACGCAATGTGAAGAATGCAATTTTCTGCACGACTGCACTTACTGTGCGAGATGGCAGCCGGGTGCGAGGCGGAGAAAGAGTGCCACCTGTAATGACAATGAAGTCGGCACTTCTCTTGGTTTTGACCGCAGCCGAGGCAAAAGATTTATTGAAAGGAAGTCAATCTAAAGTCACAAAATGTCTCTTTTCTCTAAAGCAAAGAGGAAGAATGGAATATAGATTTTCTTGATTTTCAACTATCCAGGGAAAAAAAAACCACAAAAAAACAATTATAAGGTTGTGAATAAAAAGGGATGTTCTTTGGTTTGGTCAGAGATAGACAAACTAAGGCCCAGGGGCCAGATGCGGCTTTCGTCCTTGTCGAACTTTATTAATTTATTTATATTAAAATTATACTTCTGTCTTTTTACTGCAATGCCCGTGTTTCCCCATTAGGTGTCATCATGAAGACTATTACAAATTAAGCATTTTGGGTTTTACACATGAAATTTACATGATATTTATCTAAGTTCAAAGGAAAACTCCATCACTCTGCTCTTGACTTGGCCCTCGTGTCCAGTTTTAGGATAAATTGTGGGTTGCAGGTCATAAAGTTTTCCCAGCCCTGGTTTAAAATGTCCAACTTGGTTCCTTGGTTTCAAGGGCCTTGATTCACTGTGACTCAACTCCAGGAAATGTAACTTGTCTCTATCCAGATTTTGAGATGTCAGCATTTGATTAATGTTCAGCATCAGCATGACTTTCGTTTTTTGGCCGACCGATAAATTGAGACAAATCACTAATGGATGAACCCGTCTTTACGATGAGGCCCATTTCTTTTTCTGCTTTGCTGTGAGAACAGTTTTTTTTTTTTTTCTACGATCTTGTCTGTGTAACATTTAAGGATCCTTCTATCTTCTTTCTTCTGTGAAAACAGGTTTTGTTTTCCTTTTTAGAGAAAGGACCTTGACTTTTTGTAGAAATTTTTGTTTTATTTCTTTTAGACAATATTTTAAAATGATTTAATTTTTTGCGGTAATTTTCTCCACTATCTGTAGTCAACGTCATCATGACGAGGGGTAAAATTGTGACACTGAAGCTGAACTATGGATTTTAGTCCAGTGCTTCTCAATCTTTTTCTCTTACGTTCATTTACAAACTTCCCTGACCACAGTTCTCACTACAGACTGCATTGTCACGTTACCCTGTTCAACAACATTGCATGGGACACTGTGAAATGACTGGTCAGCTCCATTGAAGCTCACATGTTACCCTGAAGCCCAGTCACGACAACCCTGACCACAGCAAAACCACCTCATCAGCCAATCACCATCATTCTCTACAAAACTCTCATGTCCCAATTAATCCACACCCCCATTATTATTGTGACATGTGTGGTTGTCAATAACCTTTTCTTTTTGTCTCCTCTCCCATTTTCACCAATAAAAGCGCCATTGTGCCAAATTGGCACGCAGCTATGAAGCGCAAGCTTTTAGAGTTTCGTGCGATCTGTTGTTTAGAGTGGGCATAAAAGTGGACATGGAACTGGTGACAGTTTATTGTACGCCGTAACTTTTGGACACAAGGACATCAAGGAAATCTTTTTTACGACCATTCCAGTGTTGATATATCAAACCGTTATCGTAAAAAAAGGGTCTCACGACAATTTATTTGTTCTTACGCAACATTGATACATGAGGCCCGATAAAGGGTTTACAGGACAAGCTTGGACGCAGTTCAGTACTGAACCATGTGGTGGCAATAAAGCATCTGAAAGTGGATAAAGGATCTCCAATATCCAGAGAAGAAAAGCCTTGTTGTAGCAAAAAGTATAAAGATGTTTTTGAAAACATAATCGTTATTATTACTATCATTTATGTTTTAAATCCTAATTTTAACCTAACTTCTTAAGATTTAAAAGCCCCCCTACTGCACTTTGCTTTTTTCCTCTTTTCAAATGCCACGGCTGTTAACTTACAGCTTGGATCGCAAACATCGCTCCGACCACTGGAGCAAATGCCAGATACTGAGGCACGTGAACCTGGTGCAGCGAGGCCTCCACAGGTGTCGCACAGGCAGAATTAATGTTAAATCGTTATGTTTGTGTCACGTGAAACATTACTTCCCTCCAGCCTTTAGGCGCTGGGATTAATTTTCCCTCAGGGATGAACGTCGACAGCCTCAAGTATGGTTTATTTATAGGCTGGCTTTAAATATTAATCTCACAACACTGGTTTCCAAGAAGGAAACAAAAGGTTTTTAATAATCGTTCTCTTATCGTCAAGGACTGCTTGCTTAGGATTGGCAGTCTGTACATACTCGTCATTTAACATTCCAGTGGTTGATTTATTTATTTTTTTATATATTACATAATCAATATCATTGATGTTAAGGAGCTCCTCGGCAACAGGACTGAGAATCAGGTGACAGAGTTGTGTTAAACTGTTTAAAAAGGACACATGCATCTCAAAATAAGCCTCAATCCCATTCTTCCACAAATATCCAGCACAAACTTATTTTTCCACCGCTTCATCAGGACAAAAAAACAGTTCTGAGCATTAAATGAATCGTCAAACCTCTGCTCATTCTCATTTGCTGTGTGGCGCTGTACATATTACTGCCTCACTGACGAAATGTATCTCCGGAGAGCTTTTGCTTTCAATCCCATTTTCCCCACGGTTGCGACACTCAGATTTACCTCCATAAGTAAGTAAATGAAATGTCAACGTGTATGTGGAAGGTGACGACTATTAACGCTGTGAAGTGAAGATGTGCAAGAAGAAGAAGCTTGGCTAGTTCAGTCAGTACAATATGAGACTCTTAAGGCCAGCGTACAATGCTACGCCAAGTAATTATCACCCCACGATCGCCTCCCGGACTACCTCTGATCGATGGTGTGAAAATCAAACATGTTTGAGGTCCTGTCAATCTCCCTCCACAATATCACACTACCAATACCACACATATGGGGTAAGTGTGAACATAGATACGAAGGAGTAAACAGGTAAGCAACGTGGAGCAGCATGGCAGAACTGACTGAACTGATTTCTCGGTCCATACATGTCCTTGTCACCTTTTCTGTGTTTGTTCAGAGAATGACACCAATTGTCAGGGAAATTAGTCTTTGTTGGGTGATCATTCTCAATGTTTCTGAGAGAACGACTTTGAACATCCACATATCTCCCACTACTGTGGAAGAACAGACTTCTTGTTAATCTTTACATCCGTACCAACAGCCAACAAAGTCGTGATTGACCATAGAGTCTGATCACTCCATCATCACATCGCAAAAGACTTGTTGGGAGCAGTGAACTGGTCACCCTTGCTAACCCAATCGGGTCGTGTGTTTTATCCTCACATTGGGTGATATAGTTTTGTGATTCCACAGAGAAGCCCACTTGCCACTGAATCAGTGTACAGCCACCTCTGTATACGACCCCCAGTAGAAGCTCATGCATCATATTGTTAATCCTACCCTGCAAGATGAAAGGGTCTGATAAACGTTATCTTCTATAGAAGTTACATTTTCCCTTTTAACTGTCAGATTTCACATAGATTGGACTGAGCTGCTAACACTTTTCTGTATCAGAGTTATCTGTTTGTTATCAGTGGCGTTTGGATAAACTCAATAGAAAATAACGTTGACCACAGGGTATTGGGGTCGTAGCCTGGGTAGGAGCGGGGTATTGGCAAAGGCTTGCTTTGTTTGATGAAAACACTTGATCTCTATAAAATCTTAAACATATTCATCCAAGAAGGAAAATGAAAAAAAAAAAAGGTTGATAATATCAATATTTCACTTTTTTTTCTACATTTTTCATGATTCAATATCAGTGAGATTTTATCATAATTGTTCCCCACTGCGATGATTAAACCTTGTGCACCAGGATCAATGACCTCAAACAAATAGAAGTGCCGCTGTAAAGTATGGTTCCGTTAATTAAAACAGTTCCACCGGTACAAACCCAGCCAATGTGTTCCAGAGTGAGCAGGGAACATATTGTTGAGAAACGGCTGACTAGAGTTCACCTTTTTCTAATCTCCGTCACACACCTCCTTCATCTCCTCACTGTAATTACGGGATACATTCACCACGGTCCATTTACCATCCCCATTAATCGTATTAAGTAATCCCCACTGCTAAAATAAAGAAGGGGAACATTGTTCAAGAACTTTTCAAAGCTCTGAGGCAAGACATATGCCAGAAACTCTGTAACTCTTACTGCACAGCCTTGGTAGGCATACACACAATATAGGTAGACAGCTTTAAGGAAAAGGCAATTGTTTTAAAAAATTCTCGATGCGAGGTTAATATATGAAAGCTTGCACTGGCAACGGGGGTGACACGCTGATGGACGGGCAAGCTACTAAATTGATTGATTGATCGATTGTAGAACAAGTTCCAAATTGATACATCATTGCTACATGTGTAGCATCCATATATGTCCATATGTGTATGGATTCTGACCTCAATACCAACAAGATGAACTGAGTGATATATATATATATATACAGTGGTGCCTCAGTTTTCAAACATAATCCGTTCCAGGTTGGTGGTCGAGGTCTGAAATAATGTTTCCCATAAGAAATAATGGTAAACTCATTAATCCGTTCTGGCCCATATGTAAAGTCCACTTTGTTCAGTAAAATGTGTATCTAACCAGCAATTTAGTCCTAAACATGTAGATGTATTTAATATCTTTTTGTCCTCCTTCATAATGTACATATTGGCCGGCATTTTTTCCAAAAAAGACCGGTCTCATCGCAATTAAAAACAGCCTTTACGCACCAGGCGAACTCGATCACGTATTTATCGGCAGCCTTTTGGTCCGAACTCACCGCCTCTCCATGTCTAGTCACATGATGGATACCAGTTCTCTGCCTAAACTTTTCAAACCAGCCACGACTGGCTTAAAAGTAAAGCCCTTTTCATCACTTTCAACATTCCACTCGCTGCCCGTACCCACACCAGTGAAAGGGCGAGAGCGAAAGCCCTTTCACTGATCGACGCCTCGTAGGTGTTGTCTCCAGCTCCAACTCTTTTTCCTTAGTAAAGATAAGCAGCAATTATTCCATTTCATCTAGTATCTTGAATTGAATTGAATTCTTAACGAGTAAGAACGCATTCAGTTTGGCTTGATTTAGCCCAGCGCGGCTGCCCGAATGCTCTCTCGACTTGACTCGGCTCGACTCGACTTGACTCGGGCCGGTCGGAAGCTAAAATTTGGTCAAAAGTGGAGGCACATTTTTCTCGAAAATTTTGGTCGAGAATCGAGTTGGTCGAGGGCTGAGGCGTTCAAAAGCTGAGGTACCATTGTATCTCAAAGGTGAATTGTTCCATCTGTACCCCCTACTGTAGCAACTGAGCAAATGTGAGCTTCTCAAATGTCAGATATCAAATGTCATATTAACAGCCAAGTTGAGTTCAGACAATGTCTTGAGGGTTTTAGAGCCATTTAAGGAGAGAGAGAACACTTTCCGCCCGCTTGTCGTTTTTAGCTCAGTTTGATCTCTAGCCTTCAGCGTCATTTCTACACACCGTCCCTATCAAAGCACTGGGCTTTGAAGCTGACACCAACTTGTTAGTGAAGAAAGGAAAAAAAAAAATCATCAGAGCGACTTGGCTATGACTAAAAAAAGAATCTCCTCCCGGACTCTTCAAGCGTTCTTTGAACTGCAGTAAGGTTCCTATTTGATTTGATTCTGTAATGGCTTTGCTGAGCAGACCGATGATACGTCCTGTATTCAAATATCCAGCATGTGGTGCAGTACCACTACTGGCCAGTAGTGATCCACCTCACATGGGAAATCCATTGCAGTCAATTACAATCCATGTTATTAAATAAGTAATACGATTTCTTAGGGAGTCGATATTGTATCTGTCATCAATCGTCATCATTGCTTGGAACACTTATAAAAACATGGACAGTAACGACCCAGAAATGACATTATGGGGACTGAGATTGAATCCCATTTAATACATTGATATTTGGAATATTGTTTTGTTTTTCTCTGTCCCTCTGTTCTCTTGGTTTTCCAGAAAATCTAAACCTTAATTTGATTTCGTGGCTCCCTCCCAAACCGCAGGGTGGGCAAGAAACGTTTAAGCAAATTAATTTCGATAAATACTTTAACTTTGTAAATATCAAAAGGGATTTCAAGCAATTTACTCTAGTTGTGAATGGGATGATGGGTCAAAGCCAAAGAACCACTGAACTGATCTGGCAATTTAATGAGTTGTCATCTTAATAAATCCCTATACCCACAACAGACCAGGCCCAACAACATACCTGGTGACTGAGGCACCTGGTACCCTCCCTGGTCTAAATACCAGTACCTGTACCCACAGTATCTGTTTTCTAAAAAGAAAAACTAAACTTGTCCAAAAAGGGTCAAAATGGTTCTGTTCCTGTGCTTTTTGAGCAGAGGTTACACTTACATTGGTATTTTAATGGGTCCAATCATGATGGTCAGTAGAGTGGTCACTATTGTATGGCCCAGAACATTTCATTATTACATTATTTGGTAAGTCTGCATCAAATAAACAGAAGCTCTTATTACTGAGTGCCCTTGAAGTGGCCGCTGCTTCAGACAGACATCCTTTGGTTCTAATTGATTAACCTGATGTATTGAATATCCATAGTAATTATTGTTTACCTAATAACTGCTTTTTCCAGGGGTATAATCTATCACTGCAATGTGCATAGTGGACCGCAGAAATTTGCATCATTGTCGAAAATGCACATGTTTCGTCAATACATCACAAGTTTGTTTGGAAGGAGGCACTAAATCCATAAAATATTCTGTTCATTATGGGATCTTAGCTGATACTTTTATCCACGTTTCTTCCTGATATCGTCGGGCAATACTGCCCCTCAGAGCCTTCAGCTACTTCCAAATGTTCCATGCGGAAAGTCTGGCAGTCACATCAGGGAAATCTTTGGATGAGAAAAACCTGGATCATATTCACGCACCAGTGCAGGTGAAGAAAGAGACTCTGAGGAGCTGTACACTCAGAGTGCACTGACCCATTGCTGAAGCCTGGCCTCAGCGGCGGCTCACCGCTTGGTGGGGGGGGGTCTTTCACGCATAGAGCTTTCAGAACAGCGGGGGTCGTCGATAATGGTGTTTTTACGACTGTGTCTCGGAGCAGAACGATGTCCAAAGTGTGCAGACCACAAGCATATTAATTAAATTAAGAAAAACTTACATTATAAGTTTTGAACACACACTTTCGCTTTTACTTTGCTGTAGTCTCTTGCTCTAGCCCAGTGCTTCCCAATCTTTTTCTGTTACGCCCCCCCAGCAAGAAGAAAACAATTTGCGCCCCCCAACCCACCACCTACTGGTTGCCACAACTATAAATAACAGCATTTGTCTATAAAATAGTTCTAGCTACACCTCTGCATAACATCGTATCCTTGTTAACATAAAGAAATAAAAAATGAGATATAGTTCAACTTACAAGGATGTGCAATTACACTTTATTGTAGTATGTAGGAAAAAAAAGCATGTTCCCCAGGGTCACACACCTCAGCATCGCACCGCACCCACCCAGGGGAGCCCGCCCCACACTTTGAAAACCCCTGCTCTAGCGTTTGCATTTCCACGAAATGACGACAATTCTCAAAAGCCTGCGATACAGCATCTAATCTGATGCTATAAATCAAACTGGCAAAGGCATCGCATCACATATTTCTCCACCGGAAAGAAATCTTAGCACACGGTTGCCAACCCCTCGAGTCTAGCTGCAGCTGGACCGATGCCTGGCAGTGTTTCCATTCGGCGGCGGTTTATCAAACCCGCCGTGGCTGGAAAGTATGACAGCACAAGGTCTGCAGATTAAAAAGCACTCAGCTCTGTGACTCAACTGCCGCTGTAATAGATTTGTCTAATGTCACGGAGCTTCAGCGTCATCTGATGGATTTGGAGTTTACTTTGTATCTTACTCATGATGGGATAAGAAAAAGAAGTCGAAGATGAAGAAGTGCCAACCATGAGTCAGAGCTGCAAGAAAGCTGAATCTGAACAATCCATTTTTAGAGAACCTAGGTATCCTGATGGTTGATTGTTCAAGGTTTCACACCTCAAATGCCAATCCACTGAGGTCCACTGAGCATGGCACTATCCCCACTCACTGCTCCCCACACTCAAAGCTGCCCACTGTTCACTTTGGTGATGGGTTAAGTGCAGAGGTTACCCTTCGTTGTGTGCAGTGGTGTGGATCACAATGTCACAATGACAAGAAGTTTGCTAAGTTTAGTTAATTCACTTCGTGCCAGCTGCTCCTGCAGCACGGCATTGGACAAGCAAATAAAGATGAATCAGTTTTCTACATGAGAAAAGACTAACATATAGCCAGTGGACCCGCAGGGGTCAATCCAGCCTGCTTAATGAATTGTATCTATTTGCATGAAAACAAAGGGAATTTCCATCCGAATGTCGGACATAGCACAGTCTGTACAGTACACAGAGCATAGAGGATATTAAGAAAGAGGACTTAAAGGAGACGATTTTTCCCACAGATTTTGATTAGTGACACAAGGACATCTATTTGATAAGCATCTCCCTTTGTCCCTCAAGCATGGAATATTTGTTTCCCCCCCAAACAGTGACAGCGCCTGCAAATTTGAAAGTGTGTTCCCAGGTGTTGGATCTCACAATCCCTGATTAAACAACGACACGTACAACAATTGCACAGTGAAGCAGTGCAGAAACAGACAATTCTCATTCATGCAGTTAACACATATCAAGCGTTTACATTTTTTCGCTGGCAAACACAAACAAGGAGGCGTCACTGTCAACACAGACGAACGAGTTCATTTGCGTGAAAAGAAAAGTTCTTTGTGGAAAAGTTGAAAAAGTAGCAGCCGAATATCTCACAACTTAGGTTATTACATTTGTTATACAGTTGAAAATGCTAAATGAACAAAAACATTAGTGAATAGTGAGATTGTTTCAAATTGATCTTTTTTTGGCAAAAAAACTATTGTCCGTGTGTTCATCACCCAGCTGGAAGTCGCAAAAAACCTTTACTACCTCGTTGCACAAAGCAGCGAGAACAGAGCGGCAGAAAAATGGAATCTCTAGCCCTTTTAACTCCTGTGTGACAGCTGCCTCCTCTGAGTGCAGCCTGCTCGCATGAGGAGTAAACAGATCAATATACGCACCTGAGAGATGAGTGCACACCTCCTCTGAGCGACGGTGATCAGGCTCCAGCCCACAAAAGCCCTCCTTTCAGCTGCGGTCCTAATGACTCTAATGGGCAGAAATGCTCTCAGAGCCTTTTATTCCACTGATTAATGCCAACAACCTGATGTTGTAATCTGATTAAGAGACGCACACAGCTGAGCTGGAAGAGGGACAGAGTGGAAAACAAGAGGGAACAGCCTAATAGACGTGTTTTCTACCATTGTTGTGAATGGTTCCAAAGAGGCCGCTGCCTCTACGTATTTCACCAGGCCGGCGATAAGTGGACTTCAAGTGCCCTATGGTATGAATCACATGAAAGACACATGGTTGAAAATCACTTAAACAAGACTTTTAAAAGAAGAATTTCTAGAGCTCTCCAAATGTTAAAACAGTTTAATACACAGGGTTTCAAAGTGTGGGGCGGGCCCCCTTGGGGGGCACGTGTGACCCTGGGGAACATGCTTTTTTTTTCCTCCTTACTACAATAAAGTGTAATTGCACATCCTTGTAAGTTGAACTATATCTCATTTTTTGTTTCTTTACGTTACCAAGGATACGATGTTATGCAGAGGTGTACCTAGAACTATTTTATAGACAAATGCTGTTATTTATGGTTGCGGTGGAGAGTGGGTGGTGGGGTGTGTGGGGGGGTTGTTTTCTTCTTGCTGGGGGGGCATAACAGAAAAAGATTGGGAAGCACTGGTTTAATAGATTAATCGCAGTGTAGCGGGAAATCAATCACAACCAATCAAGAAAAAAAAGAATACGCTATCAATTCTGTTTATGTATATATTCGTTCTTCTTCAAATAATCCACTCAATGGGGAATCTCATGGTAAAAATATCCAAAAAATATCCAAAAATCAAATTTTTTTTTTTCTGTTTGGCTTATGATCCAGGGGCGTTGATCATTTGACTTAACCTGTCAGCAGCAAACGTACTTTCTACCTTGCAATTAATGGATTTTATCCGGAGGAGTGGTGGCCTAGCGGTAGGGAACCAGACTTGAATCTAGAGCGTTCCAAGATTGATTCCACCAGCTGCCAGGTTACCACTGATGTGCTCTGAGGATTGCATCATGCCTCCACCCACTGCTCCCCCAACACTCAGATCTGCCCTCTGTTCACTTTGGTGATGGGGGTCATTTGGTTGAGTGCAGTGCTGGGGTTCACAATGACAAGGAGTTTGATGATGTGAGGTTGGTGAGGTTCATGCCTGGTGAGGCGATGACATCATCACAATTGTATTTACAAATATATGAACCCTACAGAGTTTATTTAACGTTTGATAATTGGTAACATGTAATGTTTATTGTTATAAAACATCAGCATTGTTTATATATACAAACTGTAACATAGAATAAAACTTTAAAAAATTGTCATAACTTTACTTATAAATGAAGACCATGCACCGTTCCTTCAGAATAAAAGCATTGATGACTTGTCCTCCTTTTTTTTCTTTAGTTTTAAAAGTCTCTCTGTCTCAATGGAGATCAGTGCAAGAGAAGACTGTCGTCCCTGGTCTGTTTTATTCCAACAATGACCACGCCACCAACGCTAGCACAGTGAGCATCAGCTGGAGGAACTTTGACGCCTCAGGAACAGTTTCAATTAAATCTTTCTCAAAAGGCTGAGAAGCTGTCCAGTTAATTTACAACTGTCCCTCACTTTAGTCCAATAAGATCCGCCTTTAGTTTCACAAAGTGTGTCCCAGTCTGTTTGAAAAGCGTGGATCGACTGTCCCATAGTCTGAAGCAAACCTTTAAGCTCCGGTGGTGGTCGTCCTTTAATTAGTATCTCCTGCTTTGATCGAAAGTCCAGTTTAGAGAATTCTTTCAGTTTCGATATGCTATCCTCCATTTTTAACTAAGACCATGCAAAGAGGGAAAATACTCCCATAGATGCACTTGACTTGCTGTTTACTGTAACTCGCTAATTCTGTTATTGATTTGATTGGTTGGCCGAGTTGCAGGAAGAATCAATGGGATCATTATCACCCCCTGCCAGAGGGCTGGAGAACTACAGGCCTACCTGTGCAGGGGTTTCTTTGCATTAAATACACAAGCTGAAACAATTACATGTTATGCATATGGTATAAGTGTTGAGACATTTTTAATATCGACATGAAGAGGAACTGCAGAACGGTTTTCCTGGAGGCCGTGCCTGCACAGCATAGTGATTCACTCTTAGTGAATCACTGAGGATCATTTGTTTAGCAATTTTTACAAACAATTCCAAATTATTGGTATCAGTTTGATGTTGGTGAATATTTCAGGTTAGTTCCGTCTAATGCAATACCTGAGCCAAGCTGCTCAATGTGCCATGGCCGGGCATGCAATCTTCACTAGAATGTCAAACTGTTGGGGAAAATAAGGTATTGTAATGATATTGATATTGGCAGTTGACTGGTGGTTTCCTTATTGACTAGGTTTGGATGTGAACACTTTTAACCAAATACCGATTGGCATTTGAGACATTATTGGTTACATAAGTTATGAATTGTTAAATACTGAAACAAAAACACAGGGACATAGAAACAAAACCAGGCAAAGTGGACAATGTGACATAAACGTCCATATTTTAGATAGATTAATCGTCTGGAACCCAATTCAGGGACACAGCACATCGTCTGTGGAAACATCCAAATTAGTCCCGGGTATTTACTTTAGCTGTGTTTTATTGCTGCTGCTATTTGTGCATTTGTTGTATGGGATTAATTAGCAAAGTAGTTTGGTTTTGTTTCACTTGAATACATTAGCAGATTGCAAGTCAGAGTCATGGCTAAACACTTTTCTTTGGCTCTTAACTGGAGAAATTAAGCAATTTCAAACAATTGCATATGCTGTTGGTTATTCAAATTACTGTCCCTGTATGAAAATTAATGTGTTTATGAATAGGAATATTGACATGATGGTTGGATTAGAACTCGGTGTCATCATGACAATATGTTTTATTGATTTTAAGGGAAAACTGAATCAAAAATATTTTTTTTTTTTCTTTGAAATGTGTTGCATAGTACTGGAAATGTGGGAGTAAAAGCCATTTTCACCTCCATCCCCCTAGCTCACTTTGAGTCCGGCTCCCCCGTGTGGAGTACAGGTATTACACCCACACATGGGTGAACATTTTTCCTTTTTTTAAATTTCATTGTTTTCTCTTTTCTCTTTCAACTAACCCCACGTCAAACCTCTCTGTTCTGTGGACATGATCTCACCACAGGTTAAAGAGAGACGTGAACATGGTGTCTGCCAGTGAAGCTGTATTAGGGAGAGATAAACCTGGCCTAATCCTAGTCCTAATCCTAGTTTTTTCTTAGTTTTGATTGCAGTTTCTTCTGAGTTCCAGAGAAACTGTAGTTCCCGTCTTAAACGTAGAGGTTATCGTCTTCGCAGTCACGCCATAGAAGTACTTGACATATTTATGGGATGATTTCATCAGCAGAAATTCCTCCTTCTGTCTGACTCGCAACCTTGGAGGTGTGAGCGCTAACCGTTTCAACTCACTCAGGATTTATGAGTTGGGGAGTCCGCCCACCTCTTCAGGGCTGCAGCACTTGGTCGTTAGATGGGGTAATTAGATGAAGCTACCTGCACAACTGTGAAAGCTTCCAAAATCTACACATCCTTCCTCTGGGTGATTTAGGGAGTTTTCAGGAAAAAGACATTGGAAAATATTGACACAACACTTGACTAGACAACCAAAATGCCAACTAGCAGCTTGATGGAGGTAAAGTTCTGAGTAAATGTTAAACAGTTGTATCAATCCATGTCATCAAGTTGTTGGCATGTAAAGAATGCTAGCTCTGGTGTCTGTACCAGGACTGTTCTATTTATTCTTTTTTAACAAATCTCAATTTAAAATCTCATACCATGTTGGTCCCAGTAAACCGCTAGATCAGTGTTACAACGTGTTTTGCGCTACAGGCCAGTTTGATGTCTCGTACTATTTTTACAGACCAGTCAATAAGTTGTGGCAGATAAATATCCCTTAATAAAATAACATTTCCAGTGTTCTGAAATATTTTCCTACCTATAAAATCTTCCTAACCAAATAAACTGTGCATTGAGCCTATAATTTTCTCCTGCCAGACCAGGATAAAAGGATAGAATCTTGTATCAATGACTCTGCATCACCAAGAAAATATTTCCTAATCAGATATAGTTGCATTATTGATGATGGAATCCTAGCCATTCTATTGGTCAGTTCTTTTGTTGATATTGGTTTGGATCAAGTGGAAGTACTAGACAGATGGGGACAAAAGGAAACATTATTTCTTTGAGGCCCGGCACCAATTCACCCACAGACCGGCACCGGTCCACGGCCCACTGGTTGGGCACCACTGCACTAGATCACACTATTTTTTCTTTGTTCAAACACAAAATTATCCAACACACATATGTAGAAGATAACATTTAGTGGTTGAATGTAAATTAAAAGTGTTTTTTTTTTATATCAAGGCCCATTTTAAAATGATGAAATTTGATCAGATCATCGAACACAATACCAGTCCTTCTGAAAACTGAACAAACTGTCTTTCTGTCAGCGGCTGTTTATCAGCCAAGCTGAGATTCCTGAGTTCCATCAGGTGATGGCTTTGGCCGGCAGCTGAATGACTAATAGACTGTGGAGCTTTGTTATCTCCATCAAAGGTCAATGAATAATTTAGAGAAGTTTCTTTTCCTTTCTTTTCTCCTAACTGTGATTGTCACAGATTTAATATGACCTCATTGAATGCAAAAAAATGTTCTCCCTTAATATTAATTAATTGCAAATCGGATTCAGCTCTTAGAATCTCCCGCTCTCATCAGTGACAAGTAAATGCACGGTTGTCTGTGGATATTTTAACAAAGGCCTGGTTTTGCATAGCGAGAGAAATGAGCTCTGCATTTTAACGGCAATAAATAAAGCAAACATTCTCCAAAGCCACCCCTGAGATGACTATTCAAATAACCACAGGGCTGCAGTCTGAGTTCTTATTGAGTCCATAAGCAGTGACTGAGGGCTGGGACAGAGAAGACATATACAGCATGTTCCTGAAGCAAGAAGCCTTCACTCGCAAACCCTGACAGACACCATGAGGGAAAACAGGCCATTTTTCTTCCTCTTGCTTTTTGTGACACATGTTTTACTTAGATGCACGCTCTTTTTTTTTTTTTCTTTTGTACTTCCTTCAGACCCTTGAGTGTTTTTTTCCGTCCTGAAAGTCTGCAGACTCCATCCATCTATCACAATCTTATAAAAACTTGGTTTGGCTGGACCGCAGCGCCAGACACTCTGGGCCCCGGAGTGGAGATTTGGCCAAGCACAAAGTAGATCTAATATTCTTGGTTGACATTTTCGCTGTGAATGGATATAAAAACATCTATAGAAACCGTGAAGGTTGGATTCTAAAAATAGGGAAGAAAAGTCTGGGGTGCACGTCCAGAGAGGGTGAAAAGAAACAAACTTACACATTCAAGGAAAATAACAAGTCAACAGACTGCATTCATCATACAAGTAAACCTGGCCTGACGGAGGCTCTGAATGGAGTAACTCATTCTATTGGATCTCCTCTTATCGAAAAGTTGCTCTTTTGAATCATTTCTCATCGTGTCTTTCTTTAATTGCACACAATTCCCTAAAAGTTAACAACTGCCAGGAGTTGGTGACCAACCTTTAAAGACTTGACCAGAAATAAACATTATGAAAATAGTTTGATTTTCTTTGGTCATTCGCATTTGAAAAAAATGATGACCCATCAAAGAGATAAACATTTAATCAAAGAAAATATGATAATAACTTAAATATATAAATATAATATATATTTCATTTGAAAAAGGGGGGATTTTTATTGTGGAAGTTGTGACCTACTGGTTAAGGAAATTGACTTTGGTCCGGTACAAATCTACCATCTGCCAGGTTGCCACTGAGGTGCTCCGAGCAAAAAACCGTCCCAGCCCATATTAGTTCTGGTGGGCTAGTCAACCACAGGAAAGCTCACAATACAGTATAATGTGATTTGGGCGGTCCAAGCTACCCCTACAACTCGGCAATGTTCAAGCAGATGAATTAAATAGATTTTAAAAAAGGGACTCATTTGAGCATTAGACCAAACTAAGAAGGTTCTCCAGCATAAAAGGCTTCCTGGATTAGTTAAATACATAAATGTTTTGTAGAAATAACTGAACGATAACATTGTCTGTGCTTGTTTTATTCTGGCAAACACTGGCAGAAAGTCACACTTTTTTTTCATGTCAATGCACTTAAAACCATGCTTTCTGGGTGACAGTGCGACCAGTGGATTCTCACATGTAAAGTAGGAGTGGCTACATGAGTAGATGATCCCGGTGCAGTTCAGGATAAAAAAAAAAAGTGCAATTACGTATTTTGTGATGTGATTATTTCCCTGGGAGTTGATAGAACAAATGATTGCCATGTTATCCATGTTTGTAATAGCTACAAATGTAATAGTCATGGTCACATTATCGGTGGTTTGTCTGTGAATAAATGACTCTTCCTCTCAACAAGGCATGGTCAAACTTTCTGGCTAAAATTGGACAAACTTCATCTCGCCATCAACTGGGGAAACACATTATTACAGGGAAAAAGCAGAAGTATATATATATATATATATATATATATAATTTGGAAAAGTTTAGAGCACACACACACACACACACACACACACACACACACACACACACACACACACACACACACACACACACACACACACACACACACACACACACGCGCGTCTGGAAAATTTGTTCCTTTTCAAACCCAGTCAGATTAATATTGGAGTTGTTTGACTTTTCCCTCTGTATCCTGAAAGAACAATTGTTCCACATCTTCTCTCTGACAAAATGAACCACAATTAACATTCAAAGGAGATCACTGTCAGTAGTGACACGGTTCTACTACAGTGCTGTCTGGGGCTTTACATTATATGGCTGCAATTCATCCATACTGACATTTTTCAGTTTCACATTGTAAACAAAGGCTAAGATTAAAAGAAAAAAGGAGGAAAAGGAGGTGAAGGTGGAGAAAAATTGCACTCGTATAAATATGATTAAAAACTGGGATCCATTCCTCTGGTTGCCAAGCACGATGTTCTTCTTCCTCCCTCGTTCCCCATAATTAGGTGCAGGACTGTGTCTCCGTCTGCTCCTTCACTCGCACCTTTCCCTCTGTGACTGACACCCTGATTGCAGCATAATGATAAGCCGAAGCTGATTTGAATCCACTCTCCAAGGACGAGAATGTTCTTACCCTTTTTACTCGGGTCAATTATGCTTTTCAGTGTCACCAGCAGTCATCTGAATCAAATTACTACAATAGAGATCTGATTTTTCTTTTGCCTTTTTCTCTGCATCTTTAAATTATACACCATGGTAAAGTCGGAACAGAAATGTGGGAAGAATTCATTGGAATTAATGTGAATCTATCATTGTCTCTGTCACACTTGCGTGGGTGCGTAGACACCCACCACCCAGTCTCCCTTTGGATTTATGACATTCAATTTACCCTATTAGACAGGAAAATTAGGTGAAAAGAGAAAAGAACATATCCCCGTTCAACTTGTGTACAAGAATCACTTAGTAGAAAAGCACCTTCATTGTGAGAGGTTTTTGATCTCAATTTCCTTCTTTAAATCCCTTCTGGTCTACAGTGCAGTGGCTTGCTTTGATTTTTTTTTTCTTTTGTTAAAGTCCAAAATAGTTAGTTTTCTGTTATCACTCAGAAGTTTAAAGCTTTCTAGACCTGTATGCCATCAATACATTTGTCAACACCCTGGGGCAGTTGGTGGCCTAGTGGGTAAGGGAGAGGACTTGGGTTTGCAAGGCCCCTGGTTTGAATCCCCCTACTACCAAGTTACCACTGAGGTCCACTGAGCATGGCACTGTCCCTACTCACTCAAAGCTGCCCACTGTTTACTTTGGTGATGGGTTAAATACAGAGGTCATATTTTGATGTGTGCAGTGGTGTGAATCCCAATGTTACAATGACAAGGAGTTGGCTTCCATTTCCCTTCCTCTTTTCTTTAACACACTGAAAATATGGACATCTACCAGTACGGTACTGGTCTTGAGACTTAATTTTTATACTCTACTCAAATATCAATTGGGTGCAAGACCTTCAAACTCCCATTAATCCAAAAGTTATCAAAAAACCTCAACGACATAAAAACACAAATCAACAAATTTTAGGAAAGAAATGTATATGTGGGAAGGTGTTAATCTATCTACAACTGTTCAATCAAGTTGTTCATATTGGAGGGTTGGATAAAGCTTTCAACCACATAACTATGTGAGCTGAGCTTCACAAGCTTGACTGTGATAAAAAATAAAAATAAAAACAGAGAGACAGAGAGCTGTTGTTGAGGAAGAGCGTTGTGCGTGTCTTTCTACTATTCCTGCCAGGATATACAATTTTTGTTCATGAGAACAGGCCCAGGTTTCTCACTGACATTTAGAAACTATGTTATTAACTATATGTATTATATGTACTTTGTAGAAATGTAATTTTGGTTGGTGGTGTGCCCCAGGATTTTGTAAATATAAAAAATGTGCCGCGGCTCAAAAAAGGTTAAAAAAAAAAAAATCACTGCCCCAGAGTCAGGGTTTTTGATAAATGAACAGTTAGCACAAAAACCGCCTTGTGATGTAAATGGAATAAATGGCAGCTACATAACACAGCAGGTGAGGCATCGCCAGTTCATGTTTATGACCTGTTCTGACTCACAAACCAGGATCTAAAATTCAAAAACAGACAGAGCAGGACGGTCCTTAGGTAAACGTAAACATTCTGCTTCGATCATTAAACAACACATTGGCGGCATGTGTTTACTCTCGTCCTCTCTCCACTCAACCTCATGACTGTTACCTGTCCACTAATTACCACCGCTTTAATTTCCCAGTCTTCCCCCGAAAGCGAATCCTTTCCCTTTATCCACAGCAGGTTCATTAACTCGTACATTTTCAATCTGGATAAAGAGGAATTACACCAAGTGGAACACAACAAAACCAACAGACACAGACTCACTGCAAACAAAGCCTTTGTTTTTGCCATTTGGTTATCAGTGTGTAAACGTATCATCCACCAATTTAGTTTACGAAACCATGGCAACCTCTTTCTATCCAGATCTCCAGTCTGAGAAAAAAAGAAATAAATCGTTTTTCTTATCATCAATAGGGGAATGTAATCTGCATGGATATTGTAACGTATAATATACGTGACAATTTGATCGATCTTCAGTTGATCTTTGAGCTTGTACATCTATGTTGTCATCGTTGCTCAAGATTCAATCATTTCTGAGTTTTGCTGCTTTCAGACAATTGACCCACCAGAATGAGGGACATGAGCTTGGTCATTAAATTGACCAAAACTATAGTCTTGACTCGCTGACTCAGAGAAAAAGTTGACTCTCGATGCCGGAAGAGAACTCAACTATTTAAACTACAACTTTTTTTTTGCAGACCAGTGAAGTTTAGATGTAAGTTTTTGGGACTGCAGGGGTGAGTGCTGTAAGAGAAACACACCAGTAACACTGTCCTCCCATCCTGGAAGATATTGGAAGGTGTGTATTAACAGTAGATCATGTGTAATGTACCATAATGGAATATCATTTCAGAGAAAGGAATGAAATAATCAGTAAGTGGGGCAATAATGCGGTCCATTAAAGTAATTTTAGGGAAATATGCTCATAATTTTCTATAATACCATTGAACCTTGGGGTGTGAGCAGGGACACACCTTCATAACTGAGACAATGCAGGAATTTAATGCAAGCTTTAAATCACAGGGAACAACGCAGTCTCTTATCTAAATAGAAGAAGCCAATTTCTGTCTTCGCAGAAATTAAATTATGACAATAACTACGTCCTTTTATGATTATTGCCCACCATAGATCAAGGTTGTATCTTCCTCTTTTGCACTCCCTTGATATATTTAAATAAACTAAATTGTCTTAAAACATGCTGGGAAGAATTAGAATAAATATACCATGGCTATAGGGATGCATTAGAGTAAATATATAGAACCAGAAGCTAACCATCGCCTTATTAGGGACCATCACATTATTACATTAACGAGTATGCATTCAAATGTAGCGTATAAGTATTCCAACTGCGGATAGAAACCCAAATTGACACAGAAACTAGTTAACAAGTGGACCAGATGAATGGCTAACCAGTGGTGGCCTGCTGGTTAAGGAAGTAAAGGACATTCCTGACCTACATAGCGTCTTGTGGGCTCACAATATGCTACAATGCGATTTGGTTGGCGCCAGCTGCACCTGTGACCCGGCAGCAGACAGACAAATGAAAATAGATGAATGTCTGTCATTAGTCTTCACGTCATGGCTTTACTCAAGACCGTAGGTTGTGTGCCGTACACACACGACTGTTCTGATGATTTTATGTCCTATATTTTGCCATCGCTGTGTTAGCGAAGTTATGTACATTAAATAGACCACAGGTGACCAATAGGTAGATCAAAATTGACCAGTAGGAGTGTTGGTAGATTCTGAGCAATAACATAAAAAAAATTTAATTTAATAAAACAAATTATTGTTTTGGGACAGACAGTATGGGAGTTCAATACAGTGTGCAAGATGTCTCTTGTTATTTTGCCTCA